>VXBO01000644.1:0-62091 GCA_013400135.1 Rhinoptilus africanus
ATCCCCCAGGGTTTGCTGGTGCTACGTTTGTATTGCCCGCTTCTAAAAACCGAAAAGCATCAGGAATGAAAACAGGATCTCTGGGGGGGTTATTTTGCTTGTTTATTTTACCCCCCCCGCCGATCAGCATTCCAAAGTGAGGTGGCAGCCCGCGGCCCCGGGATGCCCAGGAAGATGGGCTCGGCACTCCCCTGCCCAGAGGCACAACTCCGGGGGGAGAGGTGGCAGCTCTGGCACAGGAAGGTCAGGGCGAGCCTCTGGTTCTGTGCTGCTAACAGAACCTGAGCTAGTTTGCCCAGGTTAAAGTAGAGAAGACGAAGCTTTTTTTTTTTTTTTNNNNAAAAATGAAGTTTTTTTTTTTTTTTTTTTTTTAACTGAAAGTGCTGTACGTGCAACCACCGAAAGTAAAGCAAACCTTTGGAGCCACTGTGCAATATTATAGGCATGAACTGAAGTCCGGAGAAATGCTTACAAGTTGCACTGACATTACTTTGTGCACCGGTTTTGGTCTGTTTACTGATGCTCTCTAATTTGTTGATGCCCTTTCCACAACGTGATTCTGAACAGAGGAAATCTCCAAGCACCTCAGGGAAAAACTCTGAAGATGTTAGATTTTAAAAAGCTTTTTTTAAATCTTCCTCCCTCCCTCTCCCACCTTACCAAAGGCTTTTTACGAGTGTATTAGCTTCATTAAAGAGTCAAAAGAAAATCCATCAGCACTTTAAGTGTTTTCTCTGTAGTGATTCTGAGACATTTATGGACTTGGAAGATGCACATTTAGGGCATCCCAGACAGTGATAAGAATGTATAGGGACCTTAAGACTCACTACACTTTTTAACTTTGTGAGTTGGAAAGATTTATGTATTAATTGGTTGAGGTCCTGCTAAAACACAATAATTCATCCTCCTCTCTAAATCAACTTTAGTTTTAGCAAACTTTATAGCTATGGTCGCTAATATGGCACCTTCTGGGAGACAAATGTCTTTAGTTCTGAGGATTATTGTGTGTTGGGCATGGCTGCCTCAAGCTACTGAAAACGCAGAAATGGACAGGAGCGGTTAGCGCTCTCCAAGCAGCCTGTTAGATTTTGGCACTAAAGCATCTTAGCTTCAAAAGATTATCTTTTCTCTAAAGGTGGCTGTGCCACCTGTGAAGGGCATCTGTGATTAAAGCAGTAAACACTCCTTGCCTGTGTGAGCTATGGGTAGGAGAGCAGAGCACGTGGGAGATTTATGGGTATTTCCCATTTCCTGCCTGTCATTTGCCAGGAGCAAGGAGGGTTCAAGAGAAAATACCTTGGCCTTTGCCAGGCAAATGCAGGATTGGCTCTGCCAATACTGAGCAGCTATTTCTAGACAACATAAGAAAGAGCTGTGCTCAGCTCTTTTCCCTTGTTGAATCAATGGATTATACAGAGGTGTGATCTACTTTTATTTGACAAAGTGGATCAAAGGAAAAACCAAAATAATGCAGATTTAACCCAGCGTTCATCTGGGAAATTGCTAGTCCGTGTCTTGGAGAAGGCACTAAAGGACACCTCCTGTTTTTCATCTCTCTTGCATGTTTGACAATTTGGATTTTTGGTTCAGTTGTTCACAGTTCAGCATCAAAAGGCCCAAAGTTCTCTGGTTTTCATCCAGACTTGTTTATTTGCAAGAGCGTAGGCCTACAGAGTTTCTTGAAGGTGGGCAGAAGCTTCCTATGCCTCATCCCTAAGCAGTTAGGCTGCATGGTCTCAAGCAGGGCCAGCACCTGAGCAGAGACAGGTTTGCTGATGCGGGGGAGAGGCGGCAGCTGGATCCTGAGCAAAGGCAGGAGCATCTGCCAGCAGCTCTGGCCTTTCCCCCTACCTTTGGCAGATACACCCAGGCAGCGTGTGTTGGCTTGATTGAAACAACCACAAAGTGATGTTCACAACAACTGCAACATAACATCTAGGGCACGTCCCCATTGCTGGGTGCAGTTGTCTGACTGCAGACCCACTTCTGGCCAGAAGCCATTCACAGATGCTTTGGTGTGACTATGCCAATGCTGAAAAAAAATCCAGCCATGACTTGTTAGTGTCAACACAGTAGCACAAAACCACATCATAATAGCTTCAAAGACTGGAGCTGCCTTCTAGCTGGTTGCCCAGGAGCGTTGGCATGAGGCTCAGTACCGCTGGCTTGTGCAGTGTTAGGGGACATTTGTCTTCTCGGAGTTACCATCAGAGACCATTTGGAGGATTCAGTTCAGCCTGAAAACCTCCTGTTGGCTCATTCCCGCTTGTCGCCTACCCAGGACGCATGGAGATGTGTAACAGCTCCTAAGCTAGATGTCACTTGGTCAGGGCTTGGATAGGAACCAGAAGACACAGAAGCATGTCAACAGTAACATTTACCAAAGCTAACAGCGATAGTTTAGAAGCAGGGAGTGCTGGACTTGCTCAGAGCTGGCTGGGGTAACTTCCCAAAAGCACTGCCTGATGCTACAAAGATTGCTCCATTTTTACTAAAGTTTAATCTTTTGCAGGTCACAATGCAAATTTCCTGATTTTAGCCAAGTGATTACAGTTTAAACTACTGGTGCATGAGCAGCATTTTTTTTATATAACTAAAGCCATTTCCCATGTTAAAACCTATTTGCCCTGATTTCATACAGTGGCAACATCTACCAGGCAATGCTGAAAACTGAAAAATGAGAGAAAGTAGAGACAAGAAGGACTAATCCTTCATTTTGCTATCACAGTTCATATTCTCTGTTCCTTAATTTCAGAAATGAGGTTGCAACTCAATTATTAAGTGGGTTAAATGAGCTCCATATTAAGTGCATGGCATACAGCTGGGAACGTGAGGTTTTGGCTAAGAGGACAACACTAATGCATTTTCCTTCTTTGCACTCACATAATTGCAGCCTGTGATATTTACAGTTCTTTGGTAAATAATCTGACACGCTTCACCGCTTTCTCTTTAAGAAGTACTCAGCTACACTGAAGCATAAATTTATTATCTCCCATTCACATAAAGTCTGTCATCTAAGCAAATCCTATAATGGCTGAGAGATTTTACTAGGAGCACAGATTTCTTGACATTCATGCCGTTTATGAGCAACTTTACTGACATGAATATGCAGACACTTATTAAGCTGCATTAACAGCGCAAAGAAGGACTTTGCAAGAGAGAAGAAACGCAAGTTAAATGACAGGAATCATCTTGGTAGAGGGGACATACTGCCATTGCCTGAAGTGGATTTGATGCAGTCAACCCATGGTAAGATTATTCATTTTAAATGTACTTTGAGGACTTGAATGATAACAAGGGATCTTAATCACTTGACACTGAAAGACAAATTCTCCTCTTGCACCACGTCCCCTCTCGGACACCCCAACGGGGCGCACCGGGGCTAAGCCACGCAGCATGGGCAGAGCGTCCTGCGCTGCTTCCTTCAGCCCTGCGCACCCGCGGCAGTTGATGGTCAACTACTGACCTCTGCACAACCCACTTATTTCACCATTTCTGGCCAAAACTGCCATTTGAAGGAGTGCATCAAAAAAAATCCTCAAATGACATTACTGTTGTGTCTATTTAAAAATGGAAACAGGAATAGACTCATAGTGTCATGCACCAGTGACAAGGGCCAAGGTCATTTCAGAGTGAGCTGCTCTGTACATAAATATAATTCTAATCTCAATTAACACGTACAGTTCATCTCTTAATGATTAAAGCACTAAAGTTTTAATGGAAAGACTAATGTCACAAGGAGAATAAAATAATATCATTAAGCTCTTTGCTGTGACAGGTTCCTGCAAGCTTACCAGAAGAGTTTTTAATCTTCTACCTGCAGCAATAATCAGAGAGAAATTTCAATTTTTAAGATGAGCTTTCACCTCACTGGAAATGAATTTCAAAGCAGCCTTGCAAGTCCTACTGTTTTTCCTCAGTCCCTAAGTAGACAGCAATTATTGATTTAACTAATTCTTAGGAAGATAGGTCAAGTTTCAGATTAAACTGCACGTTGTAAAAACGTAGTGTCATGCGAAAGGAGAGAAAGAGAAGGATTAGCAACCTGCAGTTCACTTTCTTACAGATACATTTACTGTGTCAGCACTTGCTCACAGAAAGCCTGTGTGGTTTGTGTGTAACAAAATCCTTTTAGTTCTTTGTCAATCCAGGAAATATAAATAGCACTCTGCTATGAGCATCCCATTCTTGTGGAAGCATGGCTTCCTCAGGAGGCCTTCCCAAAAGCCTGATATCCAGAGTTTTTATTGTATCACATAAACTGCAAGTGTGAGAACTGCTTGCTGGGGCCAGGGAAGGAGCTGGGGCCGCTGGCTCTGTGGGACCAGTACCGCTCCAAAGGGAAAGGGCAGGCACTGGAGTCCCTTTGCTGTGTGAAACCTCTGCGTGCACACGTGAGGTCCCGATCCGTCCACCCTGGGTCCCTGCCACCCTGTCTTGCTGCGTTTTAAGTGTGAAGACTAAGATTTTATCCCCCTGCTGTTGAGGGAGGAGCTGAAGGCTCCAGCTGCTGCAGTGGTGATCCATAGCCCCACCAGTCATCACTTCAGGGAAGGGAGGAGCTTCGGGGGCAAAAACAACTTTTTGAACTTAAGTTTTTTCACTAAGTATATGAATAGAGTCTAGTGACCGCAAAATGTTTAGGTCTTGTTAGCTTTTATCACAGTATATGTACTACTTGATTTCTAAAGGCAGTTACAGGAATTAGTAAGAATCCTATGACTAATAGCATTATTGATACAGTTACAAGCAGATACAATAATTAATGTCATATTCAAAGTTACAGTAAAGAGCATAAAGGCTTCAGTAGGGTCATCCCTGAGCCGAAACGTGGAGGCCAAACACTGAGACTGAGGAATGGTTCCTTCTGTAGGTATTCCTGTGTGAGGCCGACAGTTAAAGCACTCTTTAAAACAGATTTTGATTTTTTTTTTTATTCCCCTGATCCCACAAGTGCATTGTATCTCTTCTAGGGCTGAGAACACATCCAACCAAGAACATTCTTTTATACTGCCAAGGGGACATATTCCAGTGAAAAAGGATCATTGTGACTATGAAGAAGCTGGTTCCCCTAAAGCTTTCTCACAGCTCTATGAAAAATGGGGTCTCTTGGTTTCCAGTTCTGATCCTCAAAACAGCCTGGTCTGAAAAACAGGGATTTTGGAAGACATTCTTCTTCCTGGAAGCACTGTATTCTTGGATTTTTCTTTCTCGGTTAACACTAATCCAGCAATATTAAAAGAAGATCTTCTCTGCTTATCTTTTTTCTCTCTGGCCCTCTCATAAAGATATATAAAAAAAAAACGTGTTTGGAGTAGACAAGTTGCCTCACTCACTAAAGTTATCCTTCCAGAAGCCAAGATAATACCGGCATTAAGACAAATCCCACAGAATTCAAGTGTCTGAGTGGAAGCAGTAAGTCAGCAGCCGCAGCCAAGCAGGGACGCCCCGAGGGCGCAGCGGAGGGCGGCAGAGCTGGGTGCCTTCGCCCAGAGGCACAGCCACAACCGCCACCGCCTTTGGGGCCAGACATAGCAAATACAGCACGGGTATGTTTGACAGCTGGCAAAAACACGGCGGGGAGGAATGTCTGAAGTCATGTTTCTTGCACTTGCTAATCCCCAGCGTAGTGAGTTATAGGGAAATATTATCAAAATATTAAACTACTAAAAAAGGATGTTGAGTCAGACTCTAACCCATATTTGGAACTGTTAAATTATGGAGCAGCACTGATGTTATCTGCTGACATTTCATTCAGCAGGAAAACTTACTTAAGAAAAGAAGTAATGCTGTAACAGAAATTGAGGTCAGGGTGATTAGAGACTCGCAGTTGTGCAAGAGCAAAGCGTGGGCACTGCGTGGGGTGCCAGTTCCCCATGGGTCAGTGCTGGTGATGGGCACCAGTATCACCAGAAATAGCTTTGAACTTAAGTAAAGTCCACCTGCCAGGGACAGGAACACCTGGAAAACCCATCAAGGTGGGAACTGGGAGGCCTCACAAACTCTTCTGGCTACCTGCAGAGGGAACCTGGCAACTTATTAATCACTGCAAAGTCAGATCCAGCCCACACACAGTTTCTTTTTACAACCAGTTATAATTCAGGTCGCCCACTTCTTCCTAACAATCTTGGCTTTCTTTTTTTTCCTCTGTTTTTTCTTTTTTTTTTTTTTTTAATTTTCCTGCTCCAGACTGAAACGTGCTGCAGTGATGGCTCAGAATGGGAGCAGAGGCGATGGCACTCTGCCTTTTCTGCCATGTGCACATAAGAGCTACATGGAGGCAGGGAGACGAGAGAGCACAACTGATACGGTGACAAAGAATAACAACAGATCTAGCGAGCCAGTGAGAATGGGAAGTGATCAGAGTAGAGACTTTAAAAGGTTCTCTGTAGGCTTGAGTTAGACATGCTGCATTTTTTAAGACTCCTGAGAGTTTGTGCTATGAACATTTTGAATTATACCCAGTTTAAGTGTCATAGTATCCTCTCAGCCAAAATCTGCAAATACATGAATTTAGGATAAACTCAGAATGAACTTTCCAAAGCATTTCTATTGCTTAGCTTTTAGAAATTAAAGAACTTAGATGCTTAAGGGTTATTTTGATCTGTCGTTTCACGGAGGATGTGATACAGGTGGGCGGGGAGGCCAGATCACACGGGAAAGCAGACAGAAGGTACCCCAAAATTCATGACTGAAATTCACTGAAGTTTAAGAGATCGGAGTCCAGATTTAATATTCCAGACTAATCTAATGCTGTGCTGTTGAGGGCAACAACCACAGCTGTAATCTCTCTCCTCCACACTGCTTTTCTTTTGAATAGAGGTGACAGATGCACTTTCCATCCCACAGCCCACTCCTGGCTTTGGACTGGGACTCACTAAACTGCTCCAGCACCATTTGCAGACCTCAGTACCAGAAAAGCTTGGCTGTTTGCCTCTGCACTGCACTGCCAGAGCAGCAACCGACTAAACTTTTTTGAAGTGATATTGTATTTATTCATTGAGTGGGCCAAGTAGTTAAATAACAAAAGGGTTAAGAATTACAGAGGATTTCCTGCCATGATGAGAGGAGAATCTGAGCCTGGTTTAAAGGTTTCTGCAAAATGGATCGATTGTAGTCTCAGGCCATGTGAGACAATTCCCAGAAATAATTCATTATTTGTATCCTGCAGTGCAGCTCACTAACCAAACCCCAGAGATGCACACAGAGTTTATAAAGAATGAGGAAACAAAGCTCCCGAGTTTCACAGCAGCCTCTGGACATTTGCTCAATCTGAATTACTGGCACTTTGTGAAATGCACTTCACTCAGCCCCACAGCTTCTCCTGCAACCTGCTCACACAGAAACTTCAACTCGGGTTTTACTTTGAGCATTAGGGAATTCAGCACACTTTTGATGTTCATGTACTTCAGGGCTTCAATTGCCTTCTAGGCTACAAAGGTTTTCCTGAGCTAACATCTGGACTGTATGAGCAAACAACAGGATTTTATTCACTTATTAAAATCAGACCTGCAAAATAGTTTTCTGAACTGGGACCACTTTTTCACGGCCTGATGAACCAAAGAGCACGTGTTGAGGACTTGCGTGGCTTTGGGCACTATCAAGTTTGGAATTTACACATCTAAAGCTGCTGAAGAACTACTGACAGAGATCAACTCACATCAGAAGACAGAAAATATTGCTGCACCGTTTCTTAGCTTTCATACATAAAAATAAAAGAAAAGGTAACGACGCAACACCCCTTAGATGTCTCTAACCACTCTCCAAACTCCTGTATGCCAGAAGAGAGATTTGCAGTAAATAGTCGGTTCTGACTGTTCGGTGTGTTGTACAGCAGAGCTACGCTGAGTCCCTGTCCTTGCAGGGTTGTGTCCCTGCTGTGCAGACCGTTGGTTGTGCTATGGGGTCGCACAGAACAGACTCCCCGCCACCTCACCTCTTGCGCCTCACACCTTCCCTTAATGCAAAGTGCTAGATTTAGAAGTTGGTATTTCAGTGCTCTTAGTAGAAATTGCGTTGCAGCCTACCTTTTCACTACAAACCTGGCTAGCATAACTATTACAACTTGTATATGCAGCCAGATTCTTAGTAACCTTCTAAGAAGAAAAATAATCACAAAGACTGATTGTTGATACATGCTGCTCCTAATTAAATTATAAAAATTGTTATTTACTTCTAATACAATTATTTCCCTTAAATCAGCATTTCTTGTAGTATCATACACCACTACTCTCAAATGAGAAGTTGGATGTTATCTTCAGTTATAAAAACAGTGGCCTAACAAAATCAAGTTCCTAAATACATCAGGAATTGTGTACATGCTGATAGCAGAGACATAAGCAAGTAAGTCATAGCAATGCTTACAGTGAGACAAGATTTCCACTTACAGAAGTATAATTTCCTTTGATGACTTTTACAGAATTATTTCCTAACTTGCAAGGTGATAAAAAGCACATTTGAGAACTCTAAAATGTTTATTCTTTTTGCCATATGGGAACAGATGAGTTCATTGGAAGCTTACATGATTTCAATTCCTAGCTGTAGCGCTGTTGTATTATTAAAGACTTGTTTGAGGTTTTCTTTCTGCATTACGTAATATTAATTTTAAAAGAGAGAACATGATGAAGAGCCTTACATATTATATGAAACTAAAGGATGTTAAAAACAGAGTGGGAACACTTTTCATTTTTATTTCAAGCATTCCAGTATTTACGCAATGAAGTAAAAAAGCAAATACTGACTAGTATATCATTAATTTCTCAATTTAATACAGGGTGAAAAACTAGACTTATTGAGGAAACCGAAACCTCATTACAATTAACATCCCTGACCCCTTTGTGCTGGTCATCTTGCAATATACCTGCTACGGAGCCTAAAACTGGCAGTGTCCAGTCTTTCTGCAGAATTCTACAAGCCAATTTTCCACTTACAATACTCTGTCACTAATTTAATTCTTATCTCTGCTCACGTACAAGGATTATATGGATTATAACTGTGAGAAAAATGTAGTTTCAAACCTGTGGAAAGGGAGAGTGATGGCAGGAGTCTCAATACTGCTGAGAATTAAGATAAGGTTTGGTGTTTACTATATTTTATTTATTCAAATGGTTTCTGACATTTGCTGTTACAAGACTGATTTTGCTCAAATTCAAGTGTTTCTTACGATCAGAAATAAAACCTCTGCTGAGAGGTTTTTGCTCCTAGACAGAACTTGCTGCAGCTTTTGCTTCGCTGTCAGTCTGGATAGGAGCGGAGAAAAGATACAGGTTCCTGCAGTATCTCACCA
This sequence comes from Rhinoptilus africanus, assembly GCA_013400135.1. NCBI lineage: Eukaryota > Metazoa > Chordata > Aves > Charadriiformes > Glareolidae > Rhinoptilus > Rhinoptilus africanus. The sequence goes on from VXBO01000644.1 coordinate 9,287, forward strand.
ATAGGTAGACAGAGGCTTGACTGTCCCTGCAGATCCTATTCGCAACCACACCGCACTGCAATTGTGGCAAGGAACAAGAAGGTTTTTCACTGCCTATTTACACTGTTTTATTCAAACCCTTCCAATAAATCCACAGGAAGGTTTTAGTTATTCTAGCTCATATGTGCACCAGCAGTCTGTGCCAGCGTCTCATCCCACATCTTGTAAAGTGCAGTCTTATCTGTTCCTGTTTTCCTAGGAAGAGGTCGGTATATTTGGGAGTGGGTTTGACAGCTCTTGAGTTCACCTTATTTTCCCACAATACATCTGGATTTCCAGACTCCTCACCCTCTTGTATTATCACACCAATGCCGAGCTCAGATTCTGGAGTTTTCTACATTCCCAACTGGCTTCTAAACCACCTCCCTCTGTCTCTGACCTCCTACAATCCCTTATGAGCTGTGCTCCACTTTTTCCAGTGCTGACACTGCCTCTGTCGAGACCCACATTGACCGCTTGCAGCTCTCTCCCACCACAGCACCCCAGTCCAACCCTAGGTAGCTCCTTGGATTGTACCTCCATGAAAAAATTGAGTATTTCTATTCCACATATTTAATTGCTGACTAATTGTCCACAAAATTTATTTATAAATATTTTTCAAGCAATTATTTTTCATATTGCATATAAACACTGTGGTACTTTCTTAATGCTAGAAAGAAGGATGTAGGAATACATCTGCATAAAAAAGTACACAACATAAAGTAACATTGAATTTACAAAGGCAATGGGAGAGAAAGTGAGAGGTGATATCTTACTGGGTCAAGAGATGAAGCTGAAAAAGGGAACAACATTTCTGAGCACACAAGGCCTCAGTACATATTGAGTTTAACTTGATGAGGTTAATCCGGCAAACCCTCTGAAATAAAAGGTTAGGGGAGAAGGGGAATGGGAAAACCGAGTAAAGAAATAACTGTGGTTGTGTTTCTGCATGTGGACTATTTATGGAGCTACATGAAAGACTGCTGAATGCAAATGTATTATCCAACAGGATCTATTAAAAGAATTTCATTTTGAATTCCAGCCCTTAGTAAGACGGACAGGGTGTTGCCTTTCCAAGCAGACATTCAGCCTTTGGAAGGGCAAGTTCCAAGGGCTGCTGGCCTTTCCCAAGGCTGCCAAAAGGGTGAGGGGTCCACAACCACTGCGCTGTGCCCTGAGGAGGAGCTGCAGGTAGGCTGGAGCTCCGGCCTCTTGGTTCTCACTGAAACCAGCCAAACAGCTTTATATGAAACATCTAGTGCACTTACTGCAGAGTGGGTGCTAAATGCTGTGATCCCAAAATCCCTTGAACAGTTATAGAGCAGTAAATAATGATATTTTCAGAGATGCGTATATATAATCAATCTGATGAGAGGGTCTGGTCCAAAACCAGCTGGGGTCATCAGAAAGATACTCTTCTGACAACAGCTCAATTAAATTGCTCTCTTTCAAATCAAATCAGGAAAGCAAAAAACCACCACCCACTTTGCTTAATATAGCTTTTTCCTCCTGAGGATTAGAAGGGTGAAAGTCGCTCATTTCAGGGGCAGGACTCGGCTGAAGACAGAAGTGTGGGTGCTGTTATGTACTTTAACCATTATTTATTTTCCTATAAAAAGCTGTGACTGTGANATGTGGGTGCTGTTATGCCTGGGCAGGACTCAACACCTCACAAACACATTTCACTTGGGCACATAATAAATAAATAAGCATTGTACACATTTTCCTTTTTCAAATGCATACTAGTGAATTGGAAAGAGGGGTTGAAATGTAAATCACAATCATGTTTAACCTTTGCCCTTCTGATGAAGTGTACTTTAACCATTACTTATTGTCCTATAAAAAGCTGTGACTGTGATGATATCGATGGGTGCAAGTTCAGATGGCTCTTTTGTCTTTTTAAATTATACCACCTTGACTATACCTAGGTGCTAATAATCCAGCTGCCTACATTTCTCTCTGATATTAACACCATATTTCCCAGCTGACACAGTGAGAAGTAAGCAAAGTTGGCTGACAGGAGAACACATTAAAAAAACAAAAGTCTTTGGATTAAAAAAAAATAATAATCTGTAAATTACTATGACAGAAGGAGGCTCAGACAACTCAGGAAAAGCCGAAAGAAACAGCACCTTTAAAGACAGGAAGAAATGTGTGGACTCACTGTTAATCATGAGCCATGCTCTTGCTGTGAGCCTCAGACATGCCCGCTCTCAGCATCACCTCTCCAGCACACTGTTTCTCCAAGAGCTATTCACTCCTCTGTGAAGTGGAGAGACAGGTTGGATTTGGGTCTGATCTGTGTTTCAGCCATGCCTAGAGGGCCCAGAGGGCTGGCAGAGGCACTGTGCCACAGGAAAGAGGTCTCCTGGCTTGAGCTCTTGGGTGGTTAATATGATGGAGAAGGATGGCAACCAAAATAAAATCAGTAAGTGAAAAATTACTTTCCTGCATTATGCTTCGTAGCATGACCATTCAGCATTTTCCTATTTCAGCTGCTTCTCAAGCCCATAATAAATGAAGTTTTAGTGAACTGAAAGCCTTTTATTTTCAGAGAGGTGCTTCTCTCTTTTCTATTGTGTTGTCTGGGCTTTTGGGAAAGGTACGGTTTAGGTAAAACAGATAAAATATTCATCTTTTAAGAGCCACGTTTCTTCCCCTTCTGACCCTTTTCTCTCCCTAGAGCTGTCTGTGCCTGCCATATAAATGTGCGCATCTCTGTCCTAGTGAGCTAAGACCATCACTTCCCATAACCGAGCAGGACATTCTCAGCTGTAATCGATTTTACTCAGTATCATACAAAAACATATATGCTGTTTCACTACTTCTCCAGAAAATAGTCAGCAGTAAAGTGTTTCTACCAGAGATGAACCATTACTCAAGACTAAGCAAATCCTCACAGCTCCAAATCCCTTTCTTCTCTCTCTCTTTTTTTTTTTTTTTTTTTTTTTTTTTTTTTTAAATAGCCACAGAAAGTGCTGCTGCATCAGCATAGAAACTCGCACTCCTGGATCTAAAAGCAGGCTCATCTACTGCCAAAGCCAAGAGACAACCCTTCTTCCTCTGAAACAGTAACAAGCACAAACTCCTTTGAGGGGCCCAGGTGGTCCGGCTCCTGACTATCTGCAGCATTGTGTTCAATGAAGAGACCTGACCATACACATGTTCTGCACCAGGCTTCGTATTTTGCAATTGTTTTTCACACTCAGCAAATGCTCAAACCAGATGTTTGTGTTAGACCCCCACCGAAAGGCACGTTAAGGTGTCTGTAACCCCTGGAAAGAGCTCTTGCCTGTTACCCCAAGGCAAAAGGCTGGGAAACAGATTTCACTGTTTTCCACGTGCTGGATGTCACTCAGCCTGACAGTTGGCAGTACAAAAATTACCTCTGCACTTTGAGACTTTTTGGAAGCTCTGGTAGACATGCCCCAGTGCTGAGATGTAACTTACACATCACCTGAAGACTTACTCTACTGCTTGTGATTTATAACTTATCAGTATCCCCAGAATGGAAGCACGGTACAGCAAACTCTGAGATAAGCCACTCCAGCCCATCTACTTGTTTGCCTCAATCATTGCCTGAATTTATCATCTTGAGTTAGAGGACAGATAGCTTTGTGACCTTTTCAATCTTGTCTCTTTAGCTAAGGTTGTCAATCACAATGCGTACACTAACCAGAGCTCTAAGTCACACAAATCAAAACAATCGACTTCTAATTATAAATCCTGCCTAAGTTTGATTGTGCCTCCGTTCCAACCAAAAGGGGCTTTCCCACATCACACTGTTTTACAGAAATGCCCTTCTGAAAACATGACATGAAGGTTACAGATTCTCTGGGAAGTCCCGTTCTGTGCAACAGAGGGAGACTACCCCCTCAGCCCATTTTATCTCACCGGGCACTAAAATACCTTTCTATTTAACAGTACCTCTCTAGTAAGTTGATCATTCGTGTCCAGCATAAAGACTTATTGAAAGCAAGTAATGAAAGCTTCTTCCAGAAATTAACCTTTCTTGCAATCTAGGTTCTCTTTTTATTCTCAGAGCTTTAAGGGTGACTTTGCAACAACATATCTAATAACACTAATATGTTTATTATTTGGAAAGTGTGAGGAAAATTTCTCAAACCTGTTGAGATAAATTGCGGGATAAACGCAATTATCTAAAAAGAGATTTTTCAAGTTTTAAATAAATTTTCATAAAAATCCAGAGTTGTTGTATTATTAGTACTTAAGTACTACTTCATTCAGTACTTAATCTCTGAATGAAAGGGGTCAGAACTTCAGATAGCATCTCTTTGCACAGCCTCATCGATATGCAAAGTGTTGCAATGGCCCCAGAATGTGTTTTTACAAACTTTAAAACTAAGTCACAGGGACCAGACTATATTCTGGAGTGAGAACAGAAATGCTGGGGAAAGGAAGAAAAGAGAAGGAAAAAGGGAATAAAACCAAAACCCAAAGAAAACCACAATCCCCTCCAAAAAACCCAATACCTGCCCCCCCCTCAAAACCCAATACCCCCAAAAAACAAACAAAAAACCCCAACTCCCCCTCCCAATAAAAAAAAAAAAAAAAGGAAAAAGAGGGGAAAATGTTATCTAAAGAAATTGCTGTTAAGAAATCTCTCTCAAATAATGACAGAACCTTCTCCTACAAGGACAGCAATGTACTCTGTACACCATATACACTGCTACTTCATAAAAAGTAGAAGTTAGATGTTTTATCTTCATTTGACTTGTGAGACCATAGTTATATACAAGCAAGATTTTGCTGTGTTCTTATTTATGAAGTATTTATTTATGAAGTATTGCTTTTCCCATTTCTCCTCACGATTTTCTCTTCAAATTACCGAGAGAACCCCTTCCTTAAAATATTTATTCAGAATCTATAATTTACCGTTGAATTTATTACAGATGTTACTATCAAGTGGTAGGTGGATATGGGAAAGTTGAAGGTGTTATTTTGCTATTGATTAATGTGATGTTTCCTAGAAATCCATGTACTTTAACTTTCAGGATACCAGAGCAGATAAACATTGGTAACAAATATTTGAGACTTATGCAAAAAACAGTAAAAAACTCAGTAAGAAGACAAAAGAGCACATTTGAGCGAGCTGTAGACCTGTGGTTTGTTTTTAGTCAGTACAGTTAAATCAGCACTGCAGCTTCTGAGAGTCACAAACAGGAATGGTATCCGTCAAAAGCAAACTCACTCATTGAAAAGGAGGATTGTTATAGATTATCCCGTGTTTCTAAAGCTACTTCCTGAGCTTTGCTACCTCTGCTGTTCGCCATGTTAATGACTGGACAAGTGATTACTCCTGAAAGCAGTTTCGCTCTAGAGAGAAGACACTGGAAAGTCAGAATACAGTAGAGCTAAAACCCAGCCCTTCCTGGACTACAAAAACCAACCCTATTTTGTTATTTAAGTCCCATTATCAAGCAAATTATCTTTTTGCTGGCCTTGCCAAACCTGTAACTTATTTACCCGATCTGCGGAGTTTCACAACAAGAAATGCCGTGAGCTCAGGACTGATGCGCAGAGCGCACGATGCCAATACATCGACTGCACACCCAGCGCACGGCCTGTCTCTTTGCATCACGCTGCGTGCCGATAGAGCGGCGAGGAAAAAGCAGTAATGGGGGAAGCTGTCAGCCCGGATTACTGCCAAGGCCTTCAGCCTGACGCGATCCCATCTGACATTGCCACCGGCAACCTGCCTCCATTTATAGTCAGCTGCACCATTAAAATTGCTGTTGATAATTTCAGAGTAAAAAGTTTAAATGATTGAGCATTCCACTTGGAAAGAAGAGGGCTTTTTGGTACCTCATTAATAATGCAATGATTTAGACACTTTATTGTCTTAAGAGATATATTTGTTTGAAGAGCACAGGGCTTTCTGTGCATCCCTTTTATACTGACTCATCTGTTTTAGAAAGATGGAGACCCACTGCTCTTCCCAAATGAAGTATAACCGTGATTCTCACGGAGAAAGAAAAAGATTGATATGCTGCTAGGAGGGTTCACTTTGTAAGCTGCTGTGCTTTATTAACTGCAAACCGCTGTGCAATTACACCTCTAAACATTAGGAGGTGTTTTCAGTGAAGTAGTTCAAATTACCTAAAGATATCAAGTTGATAAATGCAAAATGAGTGTTTACAAAGTTGGCAAAGCACCATCGAACTTGCCTAAACTGACAAAAAAACCCCATCACAACCAAACAAATTGTTGAATTCCTGAGGAAAAAAAAAAAGTACATTCTTATTTCTGAAATACTAGGGAAATGTCTCAATTTTTCAAAAGTTACTCAAGGCTTGTTTCCTGACTGCCATTCTTATAGCACAGCACAGTACATTTGGTTACAAACCCAAACACATCTGTAAGACTGTAGTTCATTAAAAAAAAATTAGAGAGAGAATCAATTGGTTTTGCTGCACCGTAGTTGTGGAAGGCATACCTACGGGAAAATGCAGCTCTTTATAATGCAGGAGCATAAGACATGGCATGTATAATTGCGATGAATACAAATAGACAGGAAAATGGCTTTCTCTGTCAAATACTGCGTTTGGCTTAAGTAGAAAATATGCTGCTCAGTATGAAGCCTCATTAATAACATTATAAATTTCTGATGGTCATAGTTTAAAAGTAACTTTTAAAGCATTTTAGAAGTTTCTCTTACATCACCCTTTTACTAACTTGCAGCAATCCCTCAACATGCTTTTGACTTTCCACAAAATATTTCAACAATTATAGGGGAAAAGGGCAATTTCAGGAGTTGTAAGATATTCCTCTATGACTAACACAGAAGATTTTTTCAATTTCTTTTTGCTTCTGGCTTGGTTTTTTTTTAGGAAAAAAATATTTAAAACTAAGGCAGAAAATAATTCATCACGAAAAGAGGCAAGTATAAAACCTGACTGGAAAGAAAACCTCACTGAAGCAATAATTTAGCAGTAGCTGCACATAACCACCACAGCAAATGCACATTACAACTATTAAAACAATAACGAGCAGGTTTTTCAAGAGCTAGTTTTATGTCTATTCAATCTAATTATATGCTTCTTTCTTACCCTTATTATATACAGTTAACCAGCTAATTTCTTCTAATTTTTCACATCAGGCCCTTAAAGTGTTTATATATAGCCCAAATCACTAAATCTTAGAGCAAATACTCAATGATCAGTTGTTTCAAATGGGTTTTTTTCTTCTCTTTTGCTAAAACATTGATAACCTCTAAGGTGACAGTAGTCGATGTTGAAGAATGCGGTTGTGTGTACTCTCCAAGTGGGGAGAAGCCAGTATAGATAATGTAAAGAAAGGTAGAGTCCTTACGCTTACTAAAATTTGTTTAATTTCAGAAGTAAATAACATATTTTTAAGTAGTCATAGAACCTGGCAGCTTAGTCAGACCAAGGTCCTATGGTATGCTGTCTCATGAGAAAGACCTCACACCTCTGCATCTAAATAGCTGGTGAGAGGAAGGAAAGCTGGGGAATGAACGAGACTCTATGATGTCCACCAGGGGAAAAGCTGAGAGTCTGCAGCAGAAGCTGGATCACTACCTAGTCCAATGCCTGGGAAAATGCTGCAATTCATCCTCTGCCACCTAAAACTATGTGTCTTTCATGTCTGCAGTGTCTGGATTCTAGAAAAAGATGAATTACAACGCGTCACTTATAGTTGTTGTTAACTCTATTAGTTTACTTCCAGCACCAAATATGCAATTTTAAAGTACAGATGGTTGAAAAAGAAGAGCATATTCATTCACCAGTAGTTAATAACAGAAAAACCTTGTTTTCCACCTCACAGAAATCTGCTACAGACTTACTGCAAATGTAAACATCTATTTTTGTTATCTGTGTTGGCATACGATTTGACATATGCATTTGGTAAAATGCTGTCTTCTCCCCATGCTTCTGGAAACCACTTCCATCCCATCTGCCTCATTCCCAAGTACTTAAATCTGCTTTGTCTTCAGCATCAACAACTCAAAATAAATAACATATATCCTTTGTTTGTTGATATGGCTGTCAGCCATTTACTGCTTCTTACTCCATCTGTCTCCCCCCCAGCTGTTTAATCCCAGTGCTTCTTTCCAACCTTGGTGTTCATCCACAGCACTAACAGTACAAAACACTAACATGGAGCTGCTTCCTAAAATGTACTAACAAAGTCTGTGGGAGGGAAGTACTACTCGTGAATGGCAAGGATCGTGTTAGGGATTTATAGAAGCAAGCTTGGCATATATAGGTCCATGGGACTGGACAGGCTGCACCCAAGACTGGTATATATATATCTATATGATATATGATTGTGCATACATATGTATATATTTAATTGATGGCATAACAAGGCACATGTCTATCACCTTTGAAAAGCTGTGGCAAACCATCTTCAGTAAAAGGCAGAGGGAACTACAGCTGGGTCAGTCTAACCTCAATTCCTGGAGAAAACTGTGGAGCAAGTCCTCACAGAAGCCACTGCCAAGCATACGAAGGACAAGACAATGAGGAGGAATAGTATGGATTCAAGAAGAGGAAACTTTTCTTGACCAGCTCAGCTGACTGCTGTGAAATGACTGTCTGTAGATGAGATCAGTGCACATAATTTTATCTCTCATTAGCAAGGTTTTTGACAAGACTTCACAAAGTTTCCTAACAGTCAAGCTGGGGCAAGCAGACTGGGTGGACAGACTACAAGTGGGTTAAAAACCAGTGGGACCATTGGAGTTAAGCAATAGTGGTCACTGGTTACAATCTAAGTTTTTCATGTTCAGAAGTAGAGTTTCTTGAGGCATAGTGCCAGGGATAATGCTGTCTGTTGTCTTCATCTAAGACTTAGATGATGGAGTGGGAGTCGTTCTCAGCAAGTTTGCAGGTGGCACTGAGTTGAGAGCAAGCTGACCAGGAGCCAGAGGAACCACCTCTTCCAGATTTCTTAGTTTTCTACAACCATCAACCTTTTCATATCACAGTAAGTTCATCCTAAACTTTCTCTAAGAAAAAAGGAGCAGACGGTTTGAGTGGGGTTGTTAAGTGTATTATCCAAATTAAAGGAGTCCATTTGGGATAATGAAAGAAGCTCTGAACAGTCACATAAAAAGGAAGTTTACTGTGTAAAAAACGTATCTTTCAGGGCACAAAACCAAAACAAAACATCTGTTTGACTGATTTTAAACACAAGCCTTTTGGGAATAACACAAACACCACTAAAAATGATATGCAATTTCAACTTTCAGTGGGAAAACAGAATTCCAAGAGCACCTAAAAAAGCTAAGCAGTTTTAAGATTTTACAGATGCACATGCATGTAGGGGAGGGGTGGTGGTTCGGATATACAACTTCTAGGCCAATGTTTCTCCATTTGTGATGCAGAAAACATCAGAAAAAGCTATATGACACAACTGTAACAGCAAATAAAACCAGAGACATTTGCGTCTTTCTGCATACAAACATGCTATGGAATTTAATGCAGGAAAATAATTATAATGCTTAGGTATTTAAAATTCTGTTTCACTTGGTTGTAAATCAAAAGTATTACAGCAAACTTGCTTGAGTTAGTTCATTCTTTTCCCCAGATGTTTTTGTGTGCTTGTTATGACAAATGTAAACCATCAAAGGGAGCTGTGACAATTAAAACAGAGTTTAAAAAGCAGCTAAAATGTTTGTGTTGCTTTGTCCTCTACTCAGAAATATAAGAAATAAGTGTGTACCCTAGAGATCTTCCTGAAGATGAATGGGAATGTAGTCATGACAGAGAACAGAGTCTCTAGGAAGAAATTTCAGCTTGAATAACTGAAATCTGAGCCATCACTACAGCTAGTGAAGGCTCAACTGATGCTTGAAAAAGCAGTAGAAATGACCTAAAACTACCAAAAGCACTTGTGAAACAGCTTCAGAGACAGGCTGGGAGCAGAGGACATTAATTTTAACCAGAATTGAGCACCCAGAGTTCTTGACAGCTTTGGAAGTTTGGTATTTAGTCCATGCAGAACACTAAAAAGCCGAGAGCAAACCGGAAGGACCACCATCAGTTCTGCGATGGAAAACTCCCATTTCCTTCACTTGTTACATAGCTCTGAAATTTTGACAAAAAAACTTGAAAGGAACTAAACAGAATCCAAGTCAATGATTAAAGTGACCTACTTGATATCCTTTACTCAAGGCCAAATCTTGCACGCCTTATGCTTCTTAGTCAAATGATACATTTACATGTATTTACTTTTGATAGGTCTCCTTCCAAAAGAGTTGAAGAAAATTAATAACTCCAGAAAACTCACTTTAGGTATTAGAAACTAGTGCTAGCAAACAATTGAGAGCAGGAAACTTCTGCTTCTGACAGGAGGCTACTACAAGGACATTTCTGTCCTTAGCTCTAAAAGTGATCATATTTCAGAGTGGGTATGCACAATACAATGTGAAAAAATGAAGGAAATAATAATTTGTTTTTTAAAAAAATAACATTTTAAAATTAAATGGCTTGCTTCTGAATTATTTTGAAATGTGCGGATTTTGTTCTGAGTTCTGGTTTTGTAGAAGGTCCTAGAGAAAGTCAACCCAAATTAAAACAATTTTTCATTCCCTTGCCTGCATTTATTTATTTCGTAAAAGACAAGCCTCTTAGCACTGGATAATTAGGAGCACATTACTTAAGATGCCCTAGCCTATTCTGCCTGCCTTACAGCTATCATTCTAGAATTGCACGTGTATCCCACTGTCCTGAGTGGATATTTCTAATGCCATTGGAGGTGCTCTGTGAGGGCAAATAGATCCAGACCTTAATGTTGGAGATGGGGGCAGGGAAAGAATTATTCTGTTTCATAAGCCTAGGGCTATAATTACTAATGCTTAGACCATTCTAGACAGCCAGATGAATAGTTTTATATTAGGTTATTATCAATAACTAATCTTCATCTTTTCCAGGAAAATCCCTGAGCTTTGGACATTACTGCTTATATAATCTCTTTAAATATTTATTCAGAAATAAATAGGGTTTACATATCCCTACAGTGTCAATCTAAATATAAATTTGATTGACATAGATACTTAAGCAAATTATACTAAGTTGAGCAGAAAACTACAATTACTCAGTTTTATTTGCTAATCACCACCCTATATTTACTGAAGTGGCTAGAAAGATTGTGTCACTTGATCTCTTGCCTTTATAAAAATTACTTTGAAACACTGTCTTTGACTTCTTCAGTTAGTTTTATTGCATTTCACCAGGCTAGCCACTTTCTTCACAGAAGAATGACAAATCATAATTACTGGTGGTTTTTGCTAAGGGTAAAACAATGAACCTGATAACAGGAAATGTCTTGAGCGTTGCCTCACTAGAGGCATGTTGGGGCTGTGCCAGAGGCCAAAGACAGGGTAAGAGGCAGTTGGCCATCTTTGAGAAGGGGCTGGGGGAAGGCTGGGGTTGTCCCACCCCAGACGGCTCTGCCAGGTCCCATCTTGTGCCCTCGGGCAGGTTTTGAATTGAGGCTTTTGCCCTCAGTGCCCCACTGCAAAACAGGCTGCAAATGTCCTTGTTTGCCTCAGTAAGTTTATATCAACAAACTCTAGCCCACATCAACATGGAATCACCTAACAGGCTCCAGGGATTCTTTTCTCTCAAGAAACTCTAATCCTTTACATCCAAGAAAAAAAAATCTATCATTCCCTTTCTAATCATCACCAGTGTCACCCACCTGTACATACTCTGGAGGCCAGGAAAAGAGATAATGTCTAACAGTACAGGATTCTTCACATTCATTTATGACCCAGAAATGCATTGAAAAGTTTTCTTGACTCTCACCATTTAGCGTAGGAAAAAAATAATTTCAGCAGCACAGCAATAGATAATAAACATAGCCGACTTGTTTTCTCCAGAGTAAAATAACTTAACCTCTGAGTCAGGGCTGGGTTTTTTGGTTTACTGATTTTAAGGCACTTTGTGCACCTGGGCTTTGTCATGGTGTATATAAATAGCAAATGGAAGAATCCATTTTTCTGAACTCTAAAGAAGCTAATGAAAAAATAAGTAAACAGGAAACACTTCATCAGGACAACAGTAAAGATGCAATTATCACAACTATTAGTCACATATATCTCCTTGCTCTAGATATTACCACAAATTCTGTGGAATATTTCACTTCCCAAAGCTGCAAAGGAACAAGAACAGAAATGAAAGATTGTGTTCTAGGAATAGAGTGACCTTTTCAAAAGGGAAAGCATATGTCCTCAAATCCAAGTTGTCCAGTCTTGCTGAAATACCACTTTTAAGTCAGCTCACAGGATGAATTATGTCTTCTGGTAAAATAGGAAACAGAAGTCTGACAGCTGACTGCAATCTTAAATTTCATGGAAAATAGCAGAACACACTCATGGCCTAGGGTATCTTCAGCTTACAGCAAACCCCTTTTGTTGCAGGACTAAGACTTGCACAGAAGACAAAAAAACTCACAGGTGCATTTCCATATGAAATAAATGGAATGGTTTTGAAACATGAAAAGTCATAATGACACATTCAAAATATTTTTTGGCAACAAATATTACTGAAATTTAAACCCTACTCTTTTCTTGGAAAAAGTCTCGCTCTTTTCATCTTTCCATCCATCCATCCATCAGCCTATTTGTATTCCTAAAATATCATCGTAATACCAACGAGCTGTAGAATCATTAAACAAGCAGCTATTTCCTCCCATTTAGGCTAGTCATTTGAGAAAAGCTTCGGGATCGGGGAAAGGAAAATAATCTCATTAAGTTATCCAGAAAGCCAAATGTGACTTTTAAAAAGCAGCTTCCTTTGGCCCAACATCACGTTTCTAGGTCGCATACTGGAAGCTACATCCGAGCGACCTGCCCACTGGAAGCTGTGAACCAAGTCCAGGTACTGAATTGTTGCATCACTTGGAGAGACGTGTTCCTGTGGAGCATCAGCCCTTTTTCTATCCAGTCCTGTGATCCCGTCTTTCAGCTGTTAGAAATGGAGTTTTCTACTCAGTTTTCTTACTTATCCATCATATTACTCATTTCTGTTGTTTTTTGCAATTATGCAAAAAATGTAGTATTTCAAGAATTCCAGGGTGGAATTCCAGAGAGAAAACTAACATTTTCAAAGGAAAAATATTTGACAATTTGCTGCAAAAATAATGAGTTTACACGTAGTATTTTGTAATTTTTTCATTAAATGCTATGGGTCAAGACATGAGGTTATCAGCAGTAGTGAAAAAGAAGGCAAGTAGCCTTCTCTGCGCTTCAGTAGTGGATACAAGAAGAGTAAAGGAGAAGTGGAGTACAAACCAGCTTCTACACTGCTGCCAGGCGAGGGAGAAAAAGAAAAGAAGATTTGCAAAATTAGAGACCAGGACTTTCACAAGTTGTGCTTGTAAATCTGCAAGTTGTTTGTTAGTTCTGAAAGGGAAATGAAAAATAAGAGGGTAGGGGTGTCAAACACTGTGGTTCTGTACTGTGCCGTGTGGGGTGTACCTGAAACTTTATCTTCTAACAGGAGAGTCCAAATGCAGGTACTACAGCTGGAAAAGCAGGAACAGTCTGTCTGTCTTTGGTACGCACTATTGTACGCATTAAGTTGGTAGAATCAAACTTTCTATGTCACATCATCCTTTGTTTTCTGCTATGCTCATAGGAATAAAGGAGCAGATTGAGCTTCCATTCGCATGGAGCATCTTGGTGCCTTACCTACAGAATGTGCTTCAGCAAAGGAAACATGAGACCAGAGGGAAGGAGACTGTAAATGACAAATGTAAAAAACAAAATAAAAAACCAAACAACCCCAAACACCTTCATTACTTGGAAAATGAAAAAGGAGGAGGGGAACACTGCATATCTAACAAAATTAAGGGCAAGGACAAAGAGAACATGGACAGCTTTGCTGTCAAACAGGCTAATAAATTGCTGAAGGGAACTTCCATCAAGGAAAGACAGAGGAAGAAAGAGATCTGCTTTCACAGCTTAGAAACCTTATCACCAGCCCACATCAAGAATTCATTCCTACTGGCACACCTACAGTAAAGTGAAAATACTTGCACCTACATCCTGTTCTAGACCTTATTTAAAAAACTAATATAAGATTGGTAGTATTTTCTTTCGTATAACCTGATAAAGCTGTTACAAACAATAACATGCAAATAGCAAAAGCGGGTTGCTTGTCTTGTGGCCTATAATCATGTGTGGAAATTACTACATATTTTTGCATCCTAGAAAGACGTACATGTGGGCCTTTAAATACTCATAAGTCATCAAACACAGGCACAAAGTCAAACTTGCAATTCAATTCTAGGGAGCTTGTTCTGATCTTTTCTCTTCAGCACAAAATTAGCTCAAGAGACCTTAACTGGGCTGATGTTAATCCTTTTGTGCAGAAGAAACTATACATAAGGGAAACCTAGTTTAATATTTACAAGTACTCTGAGGAGGAGAAAAATGACCTTTCTTAATTAAATGTCATGAAATGAAGGGTAATATTGGGATAGAATATGCATCTGAATCAAGTTAAGATCCACGTGTCTCTGGTAGAGTCAGATTTTCTGGGCTCAATTCCCTAAAAACACTGGTGAAAAATCAGGAATTGCCCTTTTGAGATAAATGAAATCACCTTGTTTTATATCAGCAAAAGCTGTACAAAACCAAGCTCTCTGATCCTAGAATTGCTGGGATAAGTACATTTAAAGAATTTATAAAGTTCTGTGAAAAAAATTTTAAAAAAGCATTTTCACAGACTTGTACTCAGTAGGAGGTGCAGCTCTATACTAACTTTCACTCAAGAATGCTTCATTATCCAAGATTATAAATTCATTTGGCATAATGGAAGGACAGGATAAATTATTCAAAAAGGATGTAAATAGTTTATATGCCATCAGTAAACTCTCAAGGACAGGGAGATTTGAAATATTTGGAAGCATAAGGTTAATTACCTATCTGATGTGAATTCATACATAGATATTCTGATTTGAAGTATGAGTATGCTTCTAAAATATACACAGAACAGGATGTTACAGTCTGCTTAATTTGTTTTCTTAATCAAAGCTTTAGTATAGACAAGAGAATACACATTTCTTTGGTTATTTCTCCTGCTGATAATTTTGAAGGCAAGCTGTGATTTCATTTGTTTCAGCCATGCTGGAATATTTTTAGTATTTATATTACATTTTCTCCTCTTAAATATGTGGGTTTGTTGCAAACGAGGGAAGACACAGCATAAAGATGCACAGTTCTGAATGCAGAATATAAAGCCAGAAAATTCAGAGGATGCTCAGGGCATGCAAATGAATGAAAAAAAAAAACGTTTCACATGAAAACTTTTTTAAAATCTTGACACTGTAATATGGTTAACTACCTCATTCTTTTAATTAAGCCCTATAGTAAGGCCACATGTAATAAAACGCAGATGAAAGGACTGCTAACTAATCTCACTTAGTAAAGTACTTAAGCACATACTTGAGAAAAAGGACAGGACCCATTTCAGTCCTAGTGCTAGACCCAACAGTTGCGCGAGTACTTTTCTGGAGCAGCCACGGCTCACCCACAGCTGCCCCTAGCCTGTGCCAGCCCCCCCTGCTTTCACTCCCACCCAGCAGACCCACCAGTCCTCCTCCTCACGTTCCCAGTCCAGAGTTAAGAACTTGCCCCTAAGAACTTGTACAAAGCACAACACAGGAGTACAGGATGAAAAAGACAGTCAATACTTTGAGCTGAAGGTGTGCTCTCGTGTCGACATTACTGAACACTAAAGCCAAAATTCACGTTGGTTTGTTTGTGACTTTAACCTGCAAGAGAAGAATGAGTGGGCCTTCGGGTGTTAAGCAGCACAAAAGCAGGTAACGTGTGAACAGGAGGGGAAGCCAAGGCCTACATATGAGAGTCGTGTCCCTACAATTAAGAGATTTGACCCATTAGATACAGTTTCCTAGTTCTTTCCAGTATAAATCAAATAGCTATGGGACAAAATATAAAAAGAGACCAAAATGTCCCTAGTATTTGGAAAAGGCACCAGTCATTGCTATTTTACAAGTGTAAGCACTTGACCTTTTCTGAAGAGCATTTATGGACTTCTTAACTGACTAGTAGTCCTCTCAACCTCAGCACATACATGGAATAGCTCAAAGAGGCAGGGTCATAGAACTTTGAAACATACCTTAAAACATAGCACTTATTTCTGACACTACTCAAAATCTGACATAAAATTAAATTTAGAAAAACTGTTAGTGCTATATTACATGATCTATACTAACAAGGCTTTCATAGCCATGATATAAATTCTGAGCCAAAAATCGCTTTACCTTTGACAATTACTTTATCTGCTGTGACTAATGCTGATTATTTTCCCAATGATTATATTTTGTTTAATTTTTACAGGATTTCTGTTCAACACTATCGAACACTGTTCTAAATTGGTTCAATACTCTTAATTAATATTTGTGTTTCCAAGACATTCTAGTGTAATTACAGGAACATTAATCAGTCAGCAGTAATTTGAGAAAGGTTCGCAGACTTTCTGCTCACAGTGCATTTAACAGGGTCACTCTGCCAGAAGAAACCAGTGGGAAAGCCAGGCTGAAACTCAGACTCTTGGTTCTTCTTTGAGAGAGAGAATGTCCCTGCCAAGACAGCAGAATAGCAAAGGAGGATAAACAGCTTATTCTACCAATTTTCAGTGTCAGGATGTAGCCCTGGTCCAAATTCCCCCCAAATCAATAGAAAAATTGACTTTTACCAGGCTCAGATCCACCAAGAGCTGCTGGGCTTGCTTCCAGCACCGAGCCCAGAAACCATCAGGCTAACAGGGCTGAAGGGAAGGGCTGGCCCTGTGGTGCACTGGGCTCTCCCAAGGAAACAAGGCTTGGGTTTTTGCAGTTTCACAGAAACCAAGCAAAAATCTGTGGGGGAATGAATATTCCTCTGCTGTACAAAGTCCTCAAAAGATGGATTCTATATTTGAATGCCTAATTAAGATCCATCCAAATATGGCTCGAAAGATGGGTGTTGGTATCAAGATCTATCCCTCTGTGGATAATGAGTTACAACTAATATCGACCTGCAGAGCCTGATAACTGAGGCAAGCGTTACCCACACCATAGGCTTAGCAGGTGTCAGGGTTGATGAGGCTGACCCTTATTTACTTGTTTAAACCCCGAGTATCTCTACTGGTTTTAATATAGCTGTTTGTGGAACAAGCTGCCATCTCAACAAGGTAACAATGACAAAGTCTGACCCACTGAAACACACAACAGCTTCTCTGTTAATTTAAAGTAGGATAAGGACTGAAATCATCCCTGTTCAGAAAAGTCACCCTGAACCTTTAGAAGTGGGCAAGAACTGCCTGCCAGCTTGTATCAGTAATATATTATTGTCGTGCTCAGGCACTTTCACAAAGTTGTGGCCTGTAGCCTTCCACCTACCACTCTGGGCCCCCTGCTTTAAGTCCAGCTTGCCCCTGGCAGGACATGAGCCTTGTGACCCAGCCAAGGGCCCTTGCCCAAGCCCTTGTGACCCAAGCCCTTGTGCCATGGGCTTGTCTGGCACACGCTGGTGCAGCTCCATTGGCTTCAGCTCTGCTGCCTTCTGAAGAACTACTCTAATTTATACCAGCGGAGGCTCTGACCTTTTAATTTTGAGATCAGTTTAGTCTGCATCGGTGAATAGGTTATCTCTTTAATTTAAATCATTGCTGCACTATGAAATTACTCAGTATAATTTGATGGTTGACTAAAACTAATGAAAAATTTGTCTCGCTAACAGCTTGCACAAAGTTGAACTTTCCAACATTAATCTTGGTAAATTAAGACGTAGTAAAATGTGCCTTGCTAGCAAAGGACCATTGTATCACAAAGTGAGTGCTGAAGGAATAAAGATTCACTGTTTAGATAGGATGCAGAATCAATGAAGTATGTTTTGGGTCATGGACCCTCATCTCAGGTGTGAGCACGTAAACTCGTGGGAGACTTTCTCACTGCTGCACGGGTGAGCAGACTGTAGGGAGCAGCATGGGTACACACACAGCTACAGCCCCTGTGGCTCCCGCAGGATGCTCGACCTCATGGTTGCAGGAGAAGGGGTGTTTGTGAACCCCATGTCTGTGAGAAGAGGTGTGCAGGTACCAGGTAAGGGGAGTCGGAGCTGTTCAGGGTTAGTTACAGGAGGGTGTTGAGTGATTCATAGCTGTTTATTAAAGCATAACAGCAGACAATGTTACCTCTTGTATTACTGATACTGAATATTTAGTTCACTTATCACCTGTTAATTTTGTGCCACTAATAAGTTACTAAACCACTCAGATCCTCATGTGATGTAAACTCTGTGAGCTGAGCAGCTTTTCCCTGTGCCACAACACTGCAGCCAGACACGGCTCCAGGCAGTTGGCCGGGGCAAGGCAGGGTGCACCCATGGAGCACTTCCTAAGGCAGCTCCCATGCTGGCTGGGAAAAAACAGAGACACTGACAGATGGGCATGAGGAAATATCATTGCAGGCAAAATTATTTCTGTGGGAGGCAATAATTTATAATATTGGTGGTAAGTTGCAACATACGTGCTCCCTGAGCTACTAGACAGTGTGGAGGCCAGGTGGTACCCACCCTTCCTTTGCTCTTCTTCATCCCATTAAAGAGCTTCTGACCCTGGACCACTGCAGTCACCTGAATTTTTGGCACTGAAGTGGGGTAACCATGCTCTTTGAGGGAGGACAGAGCTCTCCTTCCTTCTCATTGCTTCCTAGCACAGTTGTACTAGACAGACAAAACCTAGCCTATCCAATTGCCCAAATAGCATAATTCTGATTCACAAACATATTGTGTGCAAATATAAGTTTCCTCTAAGAGGATGCCTCTTATGCAGCCATTTTGCTTTTGAGAGTCTTTGCTGTAAATTATGAAGTGAGAGCCATATGACCTCTTCCTTGATCAAAGCTAGGACTGTATTTTTTCTGCTACTGCAATTCATCAATACAGGATGCTTTCAAGGATTCATCGTGCATATTCATACATATTCTATTAGACCGTCTTTGCATTCACGTCTGCTGCCACCGTGCCTCAATGTGAAACAATTTCTGAACCAAAGGAAGGGTCCACACAACACACTGTGAGAAAAAAGTGTCTTTTTAAAAGATTTTCAGCAAAATGCCTGGCTAGAGATATAATATAATGATTTTTAGAGAAGAGGATATGTAAAATTTTATTGTAACTTCAGTGCCCTAGAAGATGTTTTTAAAGTGTACTTTCAAGGGACAGCAATTTATAAACCTGAAAAGTTTAGGAGAATGTGGTCCCTTGTACGATTTTCTGTACAACTTTCCAAAGTTCACAATTTAATGCTTGGCTGATACCACTGTTACAAACATGAAAACAAACCCCAAAATAGTTTGAGAGAGAAAATAACCAGCTATTCTTTCTGTTTGGCAAGGTCCACTAGCATAGCAGCGGTGTTTTCAGGAGCTACTTTGAAACAAGAGTGACTGCCCTGCCTAAAGCTTTACTGCAGCAGTGAGTCACCAGGCAGGGTACCAAAGTTTCTAGATGTAAATTAACCACTTCAGTTCAGGACCCTTGAATCATTTAGTCTGATTACTCCACAGCCTATGCCTGAAGGAAGCATGGTTAAAAGTGCGGTCTTGTAGGTACAACTCAAAGGGAAGCTGCTCTGATGTCTGACCTGCAGTGCTGGCTGTCCACTTCTAAACACTCCGTTACAAAATATTTATCCCAGAAAGCTCAGACCTGGACTTCGTAAGGGCTTGTCGCTCCCTCTGTTCAAAGGGTAGTATCACAGCATCACAGAACATCACAATCTAAAATTTGACTGCACAACCACTGACCTTGAATAAACTTGTGGAAGTTCATGGATTATCTGTAAAAGCCTCAGGAATGTGAATATAAGTAGGAACTGGTCATCTCATACTTTTAGAAAAGGCTTCATAGATTAATGTCAATAAGATTTTAACCGGGAGAGATAGACAGCATAAGAGCTAGAAACAAGTTTTACTTGCTATTTATCAAACTTGCTATTCCATTTTCACACAGCACAGTCATAAGAAGTAATCACCTTTGTGAGCATCTGCAAATCAGTCTTTGTCCAGACATCTACATCTCTCTCCTAAATAAACACTTTTCAGTTCTCTGTCCAAATACAGAAAGATGAGGATCGCATCCAGATGTCAGAGACACAAGAAAGGTCTGCAGCTGCTAAGAAATCCCCTGGAACAACATTCCATTTAAATGCAAAGCAGGTTCCCGGATGTTACTTGTCTCCTCATTCTTTCTCCTTGCCACCACAGTAACCATTTTTGTGCTCGCCTGGCACTGTAGACAGCTTAACTGCGCAGATTTCTGTCCCTCAGTTCATTCACTGCCTCATTCCTCAGCCTTAAGAGGTTGAGGAATGGAAGAAAAAAATATGATACAGTCTCCACTACAAGAATGGGGTCCAGCAGAAAGGTTTGTAAAGATATGCCTGTGTAAGCTTTACTCTTCTGAACGAACCTTAGCTCATACTTTCTTTCTGGGTAAGACACAGAGACCGGTTATTATATAAAGCTGATTATTTTCTTCATCACATAACTGTTCATTTCATAGGTGTATCTCACGTTTACTCGAGATTAAACATGCAATGAGGAGCACAGACACCCTCTGAATAACCTCCAGATCCTTTCCTGTAAAGTTACATGGCTTTGCGCTACAGGAATCTTGAAACGCATTTATTCTAGTCTACGTAAAGCTTTAAAACTGTATGAAACTAGTTTAAGTCAAAACTCATCAGGAACTGCAATGCTTTATGAATGTGCAAAATCCAGTGAACTATCAAATTAAGAAACAAAATGTTCCTTACTTGTGTCCCAGCAGTGGTTCCTTCAAATAACCCCATTACAGGTTTCAAGGAATGTCAAGCTATCAGACATAGACCTGGCTATGAATTATTCCTTCCTAAATTTAAAGCTTATAGTGCACCAATTAAAATTATCTAAGCATTAATGCTAGATTGCATGTGACACTGTAGATTAAAGATCCTGATCTTCCTGTTTACTCCCACCACTAAGATGGTAATATCAATACTTTTTCTACTTGAGAAAAAACAGTAATCGATTGTGTCATTCGAATGATCTGGCGGAAAATAAGAATAAGAACGTGTTGCTTTCTTCATGCATGAATGATCTTTTAGATACATAAATTAAGAAAAACTTGCGTCAGTGTAATGCTTGCATATTGAGAGGATGATTATTAGTATTTTTTTTTTTACTTTTCTTCCTGCTTTTACACAGGGGTAATTTCTGGGAAAATGTGTTTTCTTCATTGGGTTAACGAATGTGCCAGAGCAGCTTGTATTACTTGCATTCAGAGTAAAACTTGCATACTGCAGAACAGATGGGTATTGTGAACTGTTATGATGGCAGAGGAGTAGGTTTTAAATAATACATAGAAAAATTCTCAATCTCATTAGGTTTCCCATTTCTTTAAGAAACATCTTTAAAACAAATGCAAAAGATTCTTAGTGGAAGCTGTTCCTATTTTGTGTAATTAGATGCCTTTAGATGTTATGTGAGAAATACTGGTATCAGAACGGCGTCAACACAGCTTCAACTCCGATTTACAGTTTTCATGCACACAACTGTACGGCAAGTGTATACACTTCCTGGTACTTCAAAATTGCCAGGGTCAAGCACAGAAATCTGCCAGAACAAAAGAAAATAGGAAGGTGCTAAAAATCCCTTCCCTTCTTCCCCCCAGTTTTCTAGAATATTTACAAAGGCTCTCATCTCCCCCAAAGTGATTCTCTCCTTCTCTTTTTTATATTCCTCTCTTCTGTATTCCTAATTTTCCCTTCAACTTTTCACCTCTTCTTTCATTTTCAACTGCATAACGCATTTAGAAGTCTGTTTGCATATTTTCTAAATTCTATTAAGAGAGCTACTGGCGAGCACAGCAATGTCTTATAACTTTCACCCATAGACTGCACAAATAGTAGATCATTTGTCACACTTTTGAATGGAGAAAGAGGGAAAAAACCACAAAGCTAAATAGTAAAAAAGGTAATTCTTCAAATTTTCACTTAGAATACTTACTTTCTGTTAAATGGATAATAGGATGAGGTAATTTCTGAGTCCAGTAGT
Organism: Rhinoptilus africanus; assembly: GCA_013400135.1. Lineage (NCBI taxonomy): Eukaryota > Metazoa > Chordata > Aves > Charadriiformes > Glareolidae > Rhinoptilus > Rhinoptilus africanus. The sequence continues at coordinate 31,406 of VXBO01000644.1, forward strand.
TTTGCTAAGATTCAAACCATAAATTTTAGATTTACACCAATCACAATAATGAGGAAGAGATGCCAGTTGTCAGAACTCATTTTCCCTTTGAATAAGCTGAGCTAGAATGCAATTTAAATGAGATGAGCCAGAACAGTAGATCAGCACATAAGGACTATAGCTCAATAGACAAAGCAAACATGTTTTGAATCTGAGCAGGTTCTGGATCTGAGCAATGAGAATACTTTCATTTATTAAGACGTGTACTGGAAGGGAAGACCGAAAGCTTGCAGGCTACAAATGCACCATCAGGATGGTCAGCCTCATCTGCCATTGCACACTCCCAGCACAGACAAGAGAAACCGTGAACAAAAATACCTGAAAATATCCAACCTTTTATTAGAATGAGAGTGAGTTCTCCCTTTCTTGCCACCTGAGCTTCCCTTGCTGTAGATCTGCACAGAAGACAATGGCTCATTCAAAGGAGGGATGTATCTAGTTTGAGACTGCTGTTAAGAGACACGATTTAGCTTCCGGCAGTTTAAGGTATCACTTGGTCTGAGGTGTCTGCCCACTACTTAAAGACTTTTCTCATAAAAGGCAGCATGTGCCTTCAATTCAACTGCCCACTTGCAGACTGGTTTAATCCCAATTGCAAGAGGGCAGTTGGGGTGGGCGCATCACGGGGACGGTGGACTTCGGTCCCATTACACCTCACCTGTGTCAGACACAGTGAATAGGTTTTGCCTATCCTGCGACCCCACACAGCTTTGAATTACTAGCCGAATAATGCAAAACTAAATATTATCCCTTGCCAAGAATTCATGAGGTAAAAGGAATAGTAGTCACCTCTAGGGCCATTAAAAGCTGCTCAAGACTTTCTCTTTTCCAGAAGAAATGCTAGATATGTTGCAGCTCAGAGCCACAATGAGTAATCTGCAGAGTAATCTGCACTAGATTTTTTTTTATTTTATTTTTTTAAAACAAATGCCTAGCATTATATCCCCAGTTTAACAGCCAGAGAGCTTCCTGCTTTTGAATCATTTATGAGCTGACTCAGGTGACACTGGTTTACCGTTCAGAATGAACACAAATATCAGCACTTCTGCTGAAAAGTAGTTAGTTTTGCTTAGTCTTCATAGCTCCTTAGCAGTTTGTAGTTGTTTCCGCTTATATGTTACATATTTCTACAGAGGACCCTCCTCTCAGCACTGATGAATGAGCTGATGTTTTCTCTAGAATTACTGGGCAATACTTCCCTCTCATAAATTCTCCAGCACACCTAGCGAACAACTCAGCTGCATAGTCACACTAGAAAGCAAAGTTACAGGACAAGACGCGTAGGTAATTTGAAGCTCAGGCCTTGCAACTTCCCTATTTTTATTATTTATTTATTTATAGGGTCAGTGATGACAGTAAATAGGATTAGTTATAGCAGTTAGTGCAGCTGATAGAGTTTGGCTGCACATGAAGGTTTGCGGCACATGGCCATTGCTTCTGGCAACGCGTGGATTATACAATTGTGCATTCAACTCTGCTTCTCATGTTAGTATTCTGCCAAGTCTCTCAGGGCTTATTCGTGCTTTTCAATAGCATCTGTACCTCCTACTTCCCATTAAAATATACTAAATCGAAATGCAATGAGATGTTCCCAGCATTTCCTAGTTTAGTCAAGAGCTTGGTTGAGTTTGATTAAAGTTGTTAAGCAATTTTAATTTGAGGGGGAAAAAAATGAGGGAAGAAAGGAATAATCATAATAGAATTATATACCTCATTTAACACTTAAAAATGATCTACGAGGCACCAACAAGACATGATGGCTGTCAGGCCCAGTGAACGCAATAAACATATCAAATATAGGCACAGTCAAGTGGGAACTGGCACCTGCAGAGAAGAGTGTAATGGAGTAACGTGACTGTGGAAGTAGTGGAAGAGAACAAGAGCCACCTCATGAGACAAGGAGAGGCCCCTCCTCTCTCCTTTTCTCCCTTTGGTGCACCTTTTTGCAGCCTGTGCTTTCTTCTCCAGGCACCATATCCCAGCCTCCTTGTGTGAGCCCCTTCTCTTAAGGGAGAGAGTTTTAAAAAAACATGAAGGGAACAAAGACAGATGAAACAGCTCGGGGACCAAATCTGACTGCATCTGTGCAGAGAAAGAATGGATGAACCACAGCAGGCTAGCTCAGCTGACGGGCTAGGAGTCACTAGGGATTCCCTAGTCCAAGGAAACTTTCAGACAGTAGGATGAGAAAATTGAGAAATCCATTAAAATACTCAAAGTAGTGACCAGAGTGGAGACTTATCTCTCCACAGACTAGTGGAAAGTATGGATTCATTCTCTATGGTGTAGGTCATCAGAGGACGTAACTCATTAAAGCTCCTCTTGTCTCATCAAAGAAACCTGACCTCCATCGTTCATTTTGTCATTAGTTTTTTAACAAGGACCCTTGACAAACCTTGCATCTCATTTATGTTATAGTTCAAAAGCATTTTCATTCTATCTAAATGCATAGCTGTTTCATTTACTCCACAGAATAGACTATCAAAAGGTAATTTACAGCTTGCTTTCTCTTTATAAGCACTAAAATATCCTTTTTTCTCCTTCCTTCATCTCTCTTCCTCATTTGAGAGTGGATAACTCACCAAATAAGAATTACTGCTTACTACAAGTAGTGCCCAGCTGAGCAGCTCTGGGCAACCCCGAGCACCTTGCTTCCCCTGTTTTCCAAATGAGTGAACTTGCTGCCATTTAGCCTGTGAACATGGAACTGCATCCATTTTAATAGTTCTTCAGACTGAAGCATGCTAGTCAGTGCACAATGCTTTATTGGAACTTGCCTAGAAAAAAGACCTGACGGACATGTTTTGAAAAAACTCTTCTTTTGTCTCACTATAGTAAAAAAGCTCCATTTTCCCTGTTCTCTTACTCTTCCCCAATGAAAGCGGAGTAGGTAATGTAGCCTTCAGAAAGAACTGCTTTTGACATAGGTTTTTTCTGCTTCCCAAATGTGCTCAGTGATTTTTCTTAACGCACAGATCTGAAAGCCAGCTAAGAAGTATTGCCATTCCTCTCCCTCCCTACCGTCTTCCCCAAGAGTAATTTTAGTGGAGCTTTGATTGATGTCAGATGAAATTAACTGGAAACATTTAATGTGTTTAACATGTAAAGGCTTAGGGCTCTATTCACTCAGAGTTGGAGACCTTCTGTGCTTCATAAACTCACAGAGGACACTGGAGCCTGAATTTCAGCTCTGCAGCCAGATGACTTATTAAACAGCACCTTGACTCCTGCCATTGCTGCTGCTTTTCACTTCATTATTAATAGGCGGAGGACTTGAAGTGATGACAGCAAGGATAGAATCAAAGGTCCTGTAGAAGAGATGCTGTTAATTTTAGTATTGCGTCCATCATTAAACTTTAGATTAGATTAAGCCATATTTCCCTCAGCAGCTGTTGAAAATTCTGGTTTAACCAAGTGAAAAGGAATATTGTGCTTCAAATGGAAGGATGTATGACGTTCCTGCTAACAAACAGTTTAGAGGGAAGGGCTCTGAGTGGAAAGGGAGGTCTCATGAGGCACCTACTCTAGAGGGAAGTTCTCTTCAGCTTTGTTAAAACTCAGAGTCTCTAGTCATTTAAAGTATCGAAATCTGTATCATTTTTTTTCTGCCTTCTCTCATACTTGTAGCAGCATCCTGAGAAGAAAAGTTTATTTTAAAGTTAACAGGTGGTTGGTTATATCAAGTTAGAAATAATTTTTTTTAATATGTACTTCCTTTTATACCATCTATCCAAGATAGATTAACCCTTAATAAGGGATAAATACAAGAGGCTCTGCTTCCCCTGAGGGATGCCTTAGTCAACTGCACTTGAGCAATACGTGACATCCCTGAGAGGAGATCAAGGGAAGAGTTACCAGTGTTCAGACATCCTGTCTCTTGGGTGGGCCAAAGGAGAAGAGTCCAAAGAAGCTACAGAACCAGCGGACTGGACTGACTGTCTACAGCCATCTGTCAGGTATTTTCCTGACCCAACAAAATCATTTGAAAAATAAAGGTTCCCGAGTATTCTCAAATTGTAGGTCATTGTTAAGTGGTTCATGGAGAAGAGTCTGAAGTAAATGGGTGTTTCTTATGCAATTAATACCTTTTTGAGGATTGGCTCTCTTCTGAGGAGAACATTGTCCACTCCCTACAGCTAGGACATTCTCCTGCCCATTTGCAGCCACTGGATTACTCCTGTGGGAGCCCATCTCACACTCTAATAATCTTTGATCTTGAGGAGAACATAGGTGCAATGACAGTGTATCAAGGCAGCTTTTGTTCGGGGAATGCTCCATTTGAAATCGGTGGGAAACACAGTAGCATATAGGCTGTTGAAGACATGTAGGATTTGAACGTTACTGACTTCAAGAGGATTTAATTCTTGCACTTGCTTTTCTACCATTATCCAGTGTTACTTTATTGATATGTAAGCAAGTCTACTGACAGTGGAATTTTTTTTTCCTAAATTACAAAGAAGCTTTGAAAGTTTGATCTATACAAATACCAGACATGATCCTTTCTGCTCTCTACTCTTTGCCATTTCTAAATGTATTTATTTGTGCTCTATATTACACTGTCTGTGAGAAGCCTCATAATACTTTGATTATTTACCAACTTATCTTTACCACACAATTGATATGCCAAGCTCAGAGCAGTTGAGTTTTTATAAGGTTATGCTTCAATGAGACAATTGCAGTCTATTACTTAGTTATGACTTACAAAGCTTGCCAGTAATTCTTCAAAACTAAGCTGCAGTCATGACTTCGGCAGCATATTCGCTACAGCACTAACATTAATGGAGCAGTTACCATAGAGCAATGGCTGCATGTTACTGTGCATTAATGCAGATTATTGGCTTTCTAAGCAATTTTTCCCCCTCATAAGATCTTGATAAGAGTTCTAGAAGACAACCTTAGGATTAGTACATACTCTAAGCGGTAAACTCACACCCTCCCCTCTACCAGAAGACTTTTTATTTATTTTCGTAGTTCCCTTTTACATCCCATTTTATCCCAGAATGCAACAAGCCTTGGGTTGCAGTTGCCATGCTCTGAAGTCAACCAGCAAGTGGGGAAAAGATGAAATAAGCCAGACTTTTCCTGCTCATGAAGGATTAAGCTACTTGCAGAAACTCTGCAGCTATGTTTATCTCTGAAGGTGTCAAACAGAGAAGGTAAGAACACAGTTTAAGAATACAAGCACAGAACCAGTTAAGATGCCATCACAGATCACATAAGCATTCTCAGTCAGCTAAATGTGAAAGGAAACAAGTCCTTAAACTACCATCGTGAGCATGTATATAAAAATAGGTCACAAGTCATATAAATTTCTAAAAAGTGAAACCTGCCACCAACATGATTCAGAGCTTCAGCTTTCCGGAAAATTAAGATGGAAAATTAAGAGCAGTGAGGACAACACATTTCATTGCAGTTTTATCCTTACGCAGTGGTCTGGAAGTAGGTGTATTTTATATGCTCTCTGGTTTTCATTAAGGGCAAAACAGCTGTAGGATACCTTGAATATGAATAATCTTGAAAGGTTAATCAATAAGCAGCCATTTTCTAGGCTGTGTGAAGGCAGGGAAAATGGAACCAGTTTTGTTGTCTTTGAGATCATTTAATTTTGTGTATTTTCACTGTAAAATTGTTAGAAGTTATCAAGAAGGATCCATCTCATGCAAATACAAGGTCATACCTGATGAATAAGAGGCTGGCAATTCCAGTGGGCCATAGGGTCATATTGCTGTTATTTATTTCATAACAGTATAAAGAGGAAAAGTTCCTTTGCTATGTCTATCATGTCTGCAAGATCAACCACACTGTGCAACCACAGATGCTACTACTGTGTAGGAAGAGGGACTCAAACAGCCTGTACAGTTCATCCTTGATGTGTGTTTGAAGTGACTTACAGAAAAAGCATCAGAACTATCACATTCCTCAAGTTCTTTGTAATACAACTGAACAGCTGGGTTATTTACAATTATTGCTGTATCTGTTTGCAGTGATAGACCACAAATTCTGTCCATCAACTAATCCTCAGGGTAAAGTTCTGTCATGGAGAGACTTTCAAAACCTCTCTAAATATCTCCATGTACATAAATGCTCAGCTATACAGCGTGATCCCTAGGTCATACTTACAAAAACACTGTTCAGCCTCCTGTGATAAATGAATTACAATTTTTTTCAGATACTGAAAAAACCAGCATGTGTTCTGACTCAGGTTAAGCAAAAATAAAGCTACTATTTGTGAAGTATGGCATCAGTTTGCCTTCAAAAATCATGCAATATTGCAGTCCGTTGACCCGGGCTGGACTCCAGGTGCCCACCAAAGCTGCTCTATCCCTCCTCTCCTCAGCTGGACAGGGGAGAGAAAATATAACAAAGGGCACGTGGATCAAGATAAAGACAGGGAGATCACTCAGCAATGACTGTCAAGGGCAAAACAGACTCGACTTGGGGAAAATTAATTTAATTTATTGCCAATCAAATCAGAGTAGGGTAATGAAAAATAAAAACTAAACCTTTAAACACCTTGCCCCCAACCCCCTTCTTCCTGGGCTCAACTTCACTCCCGATTTTCTCTAGCTTTTCCCTACAAATGGTATAGTGTGATGGGGAATGGGGGTTGTGGTCAGTTCATCACACACTTTGCCTCTGCTGCTCCTTCTTCCCCAGGGGAAGAACCCCTCACATACTTCCCCTGCTCTAGCATGGGGTCCCTCCCACAGGAGGGGACAGTTCTCCATGAACTTCTCCAGTGTGACTCCTTCCCATGGGCTGCAGTTCTTCATGAACTGCTTCAGGCATGGGTCCCTTCCACAGGGTGCAGTCCTTCAGGAACAGACTGCTCCAGTGTGGGTCCCCACGGGGTCACAAGTCCTGCCAGCAAACCTGCTCCAGTGTGGGCACCTGTCTCCATGGGGCCACGGGTCCTGCCAGGAGCCTGCTCCAGTGTGGGCTTCCCGAGGTTCACAGCCTCCTTTGAGCATCCACCTGCTCCAGCTTGGGGTCCTGCATGGGCTGCAAGGGGACAGCTTGCCTCACCATGGTCTTCACCACTGATTGCAGAGGAATCTCTGCTCCGGCACCTGGAGCACCTCCTCCCCTTCCTCCTTCACTGACCTTGGTGTCTACAGAATTGTTGCTCTCACATATTCTCTCTCCTCTCTCCGGCTGCAATTGCTGCTGTGCAGCAACTTTTTCCCTGTCTTAACTATGTTATCCCAGAGACACTACCGTCATCACTTACGGGCTCGGCCTTGGCCAGTGGCAGGTCCTTCTTGGAGCCATCTGGCACTGGGTCTATCAGACACAGGGAAAGCTTCTAGCAGCTTCTCGCAGAAGTCACCCTTGTAGCTCCCCCACTACCAAAACCTTGCCATGCAAACCCAATACAATTACTGAAAGAGTTATGGTCTTTTCCTGAAGCAGCCAAAGAGAGAAACAAGCAAGTATTTTGTCTTGGGTAAAAAAAACTACCGGGTTAAAAAAAAAAAAAAAAGGTAAATCACTCCCTTCTAGATTTCAAACTTCAACTAAGTCACCCATTAAAAACAGATTAAACTGGAGGGTTAGCCAAGGTCAACAGCCTAATGGTTTGCTGACAAAACCAGGGCAAATGTCAGAAGCAGGCCAAAAGCCCATCTCAGAAAGGTTTTCAACAGTAAGTGCAGGGAGTTGCCGACTCTGCCAGGTCATGGGGCACGGAAACGGGAAGCAGTCTCCATCTATCAGGCTCTATTAGAGAGGAGCAGCATTTTAAATTCAGACTGCCTCTCCTTCTATGACGGGCAGTAAGTAAGACAGCAGTTGGTATCCCTATGGACCTGCATCACACAGACCAAAGCAGCGTTTGGAGCATTATGAATTGTGATCTATCAAAGGTGAAAATATAACCAAAACAACGAGTTGCTGGTTTTTAACTATGACTGAAACTGATTTCAGTGAGCTGAAGAAGTGCTGGTGTAGGGCTGGGCAGCGCTGCCTCCACCAAGGTGCCCATGTTGAAGCACGTTGCTGTAATGAGAGCAGAGAGCTGCCGACTGAGCCTTAGAGTACAGCTGCTCTCAGCGTGGCTGTAAACTATAACCCCAACATGAAATCAGAACATTCCCACCATCCTTTCCATCCCAGTAAATCAATATTCTGACACAGGACTGGCCACAATGAAAGCCAAAGCCACGCCAACAGCTACTGCCTAATCCTATTGCTTTGGTATGAGCAAAGACTTATGGCACAGAAAGAAACAGAGTTCTCCAAAGTCTCCTAGGGGCGTCTGAGTAGGGGAACTGGAAGTTCACAGCACTCCCTGAGGCAGCAAGGATGCTCTAGGACACAGGAATCAGATGAGATGGCAGTGCTGGAGGAGAAGCTCAAAGCAGTTTGTGTCCAGAAAAAGAAATCTGTATTTGTGGTTTCCAGCTGCTGGAAGTGGAAAAAATGTCTATAATCATGCCTTTGAACCCAGTCACTCTCCTTTTTATCACAAATCCCTGCTTTAAAATGTAATAGAGGCTGCAAAACCCAGAGTTAAATACTTTGGGACTAGAGATGAGATCTGAGAAGCAACAGTAAAATAGTTCATCCCACAAGAGATTTCACTCATCTCTTTTCAAAGATAAGCACACAGGGAGCTGACAAGATAAATTTGCCCTTGATATCTTCCTGGGTAACCAGTGAGGAAATTAAACGCAATTTCTTTCATGAACATGATATTTATTTTGCTTAAGGAAAATCATGTTTCTCAATTATGTGCAGTGCTTCTGATTAACCATTAGGGATGGGGGAAAAAATAAAGCAAGTTTTGGGGGCTTAAAGTGACTAACATGTATAGAGCGGTACATGATTTCCCATGTATAAGCAGAAATTAAGAATGATGGAGCCTATAATTTGGTCATATGTTTACCACAGAGCACACCTCTGCCTAAGCCAGCGATCCCAAGACTTCTAGAAACTCTCATAGGTTCAGGTCTTTTTCTTGATCTGTTAAAGGGTTTAATTCTGTTAAAATTATGAATTGAATAGAAGCTTTATCCTTTTTTTGGCAAATAAATAAATAACTATCATTAGATATCATTTCAAATACATGCACACTCATATTGTTGTCTCAGTTTCTTTCCAAAATAATTTTTCAAATTCTACCCCCTCAGTGTAAGAAGTTAAAGTAATCTGCCCTAACAAATTATTCAGGATCATCTCCCAGAGTCTTGTCAATAAAGATCAACAACTATTTACAGAATATTCTAAACATACTTTTTGAATTTTCTTTTTATACTCCCTGTCTTTTTCAAAGAAGCTGATTTTAAGGCCATTCTGCAGACATAATATACTGTATTGTCTGCCAACATCAGCATGTATTTATTATAGAATCATCATAGAATCACAGAATGGTTACAGCTGAAGGGACCTTAAAGATCACCTAGCTCCAACCCCCTGCCCTGGGCAGGGACACCTCCCACTAAACCAGGCTGTTCCAAGCCCCGTCCAACCTGGCCTTGAACCCCTCCAGGGATGGTGCAGCCACAGCTTCTCTGGGCAACCTGGGCCAGGGGCTCACCCCCCTCACAGCAAAGAATTTCTTCCTAATATCCCATCTAAATCCACGCTCTTTCAGTTTAAAACCATTACCCCCTCATCCTATTGTTACACTCCCTGATCAAGAGTCCCTCTCCAGCTTTTCTACAGCCCCTTTAGGGATTGGAAAGGGCAATAAGGTCTCCTCGGAGCCTTCTTTTCTCCAGGCTGAACAACCCCAACTCTCTCAGCTTGCCTTCATAAAAGAGAGGTGCTCCAGCCCTCTCATCATCTTCTTGACCTTCTCTGGACTCGCTCCAACGAGGTCATCTACATGGCCTACATCTGCATCTTATATTGGGGGGCCCCAGAGCTGGATGCAGTGCTGCGGGGGGGTCTCATGAGAGCAGAGGGGCAGAATCGCATCCCTCGACCTGCTGACCATTTGTAATTATTAAATGAATTAATTTATCATTAATTAGAAGCTAGAAATGCTTGCAGAACCAGGATCCCAGTTCACATGAAGCTTAATTAATCCATTGGCTATACAAAGAAATGAGATTAAATTGATATTTTTAAAAAACTTTCTAAATATGAGTGCTTCTGCAACATGAAATTGCTTTTCTGTTTAGCTTTGATCCTGTTTCAGACTTTCCACAGCTGAGCCTTCTCCTCAGCTGCAGGAGAAATCTTACAGAAACTTTCTTATCTCTCTTTTACTGGGCACTAATCTCAGTTGGCCATTTACCAAGTGTTATTTTAAGTGAAGGAGATTTCTGTGGGTTCAGATAAAAGCTTTGAGTTCTCTCCTTAATCAAGTTTCAGTCCGGCCAATAAACAAAACAGAAGCGCCAGTGCCATGATGCCATATACAGATTCAGCATGTCACACTTCTATTAAATTGAGTAAAACCAAGCTAGAGTCCTATGAACGCACCTGTTTCCTTAGTATTGTAAACCTAATACTTATTAATGAGAAAACATAATTAATTTCCCTTATGGTGCATACTGCTTTGCATTTCTAGGCTTTAGACAGGCTACCAAACAGGACAGCAAAAGACGCAGAGATGTTTCTCCCAGCTGTGGCTATCATAGGGTATTTTGATCACCAGTTATCAACTAAGGACACAACCAGGGTAACAATTTTGGGGTCAGATGGGGCATAGCAATCCCCATGTGCTGCTTCTCTGTAGAAGAATCTTTCCTCAAACAGCTTTTTCTGCTACTTTTTCAGGCCCACAAGGCTGAAGCACACAACATAACTTTCTGGAAAAAAAATCTTAAAGTGGTACTTTTGTTGTTAAAAAACTAAAGTAAATTTGCTGACTTTATGCTAAACTCTTTTTCCCTCCCAGTTTAAAGTGATATTTGATGCAAACTAAAATGTGCAGGTGTCAAAGTGTATCAGTATCGTATACCAGAGATGTGCACAACTGAGGGTTTTTGGCACTTTCTCCTTCCAATTTATTAAAGGTTGTGTCAGAATAAATTTATGTAAGCAAGGATCAGATTTTATTAGTAGAACAACATTTGCTTTTAATGAATAAGGGTAGTTTAGAAAAATAGCTGATTAACTAGGCTAACGTTTGCGAGATGAGCTCTTTCTCCTCTCTCCTATCACTGCTTGTTTTAACCCTGCAAGTAAGGGCAGCATACGCTACCCAGTAACAAAACCAAAAAGCTACCCAAAACAAAAAAAAGGCTGCAGCCTCAATTTAGTGCAGCAGCTGACAATATTCTTGTGCCTATTGCTTTTCAGCAATACATGTTAAGGCTCTGCTACTTTAAAGGAATTTTATGAAGTGCTGAGACTTATGCAAATTTTTTCTAAAGAGAAGCTAATTCAGCAGACGCTCCAAGACTGCAACCATTTAGGAGATTATAAGAACAGGCTAACAAACAAGATTCCTCCTCAGTGGGTGAGGACAGACAGAACAAAAATGACCCCTGGTCCCAAAGTCTAAATCACAACCTCTTGGAATATCCTGGGGATTGTCCATCAGGAACGTAACTGATCCTCACCAGCAGAGAGAGATTTAAACTGACACGGGAGCTCTCCAAGCTATCACAAAGGACAAAGATGTTTCTGAGTTCTCCTCCCACCAAAGAGCCCTTCCTCGCTTTTCAGCAGGCTTGTGGGGAATGCTCTCTCTACCACAAGGGGTGATTTTGATTCCTCCTTCTATCTTATTATCAGCCAGATTGGAATAAGAGAAAGTGTGCCACAGTTGCATAAACCTACTTTGAAAACCAGTGTTTGATGATGCCCTCGTATAGGATTTGCCACGCTCTACCAGGATGCAATAGTAATGAAATGCAAGACAACTGCGTTAATTTCCAGTGGTGTAGAAGTTTAAAAAATCCTGAAGGTGGCACAATATTTAGAGCTCACACCACTCTTAGAAATGGAGATCTGTCTGCTCTCCTATTGACTGTGAAACAGCTTTTTCTTAGATGCCCTCCATTGGACAAGGAGTCAAAACATACTTATTTCTCAGCACTTCTCTTTCAGTCCTGTGCATCAGACTCCGGGTTGGGGCAGAGGCACTGGCAATGCCCTTCCCTCTCCCACCCGCTTTGCTGGACACCTCTGGCAGCCACAGATGCTCTCTGTGCACGCGAACGTGTAAAGACACAGACCTATAGAAGGCATATGCATGGAGGGACCACCCTTTACCTCAAAAACAGATAGGGCAGCCCCCCCGCCCCCAGAAGGCATGGAGCTGTTACCCAATAGGTTTGCTTTGTTTTCCTAGACACAACACAGGAGGACACTGCAGTTTGGCAAGAGTAAATCCAGGTTTGGGGTCTTGCTATTGGATTAGCAAAATTAGGACAGTTGATAGAGTGCCAAACTTGTGCAATTTTACTCTACTTCTTGGTATTCGGGGCAGCTTGGTGTGCTTTACATTGGACCAGATGCCCTTCGTACCTCTGCAGACTACTTAAAGCTGAAGTAAGCACCATCATATGCCTGGTCCCATTTGATCATTCTTGATCCTTATTAGGTTTGTACCCCCAAAAGACCTAGCAGTACACAGATCATCCTTTCTTTAAAACCACATCAAAAATCCCCGTTGGAATTCAGCCCTAGATCTGTCAGTCAAACAGGGGTAAATGTTAAAGGACCATTAGGTTTCCAGTCCCTAATCATTATGGGCTACAGAGATAATTATCTTCTTGGTCTGGGTCTCTCTGAGGTTTTTGAGAAACACTCATAAGAAAGATTTTTTTTATGCTTTCCATCAGCTTCTAGATGGCTAAGGCACAGATGTCACCAAAGTGTAACAGAAGTACAAGCTTTGCATGACCTTAGCGAGGAAACACACCACACACCCCTGAGACCAGATAATATGATAAAGCCAGGTACTTGTAATAGTGTCTTTGCTAGGCAACCAGTTATCGGCATTCCTTAAGTGTGTTGAGCCTAGGCTTAAATCCAAATCAGCTAAGTTCTTATAAGGATGTAGTTGCTCAGTTTTCCCCAGAGTAGCCCTGCTCATATTAGAAACTAATAACAAGGATTTAGAAAAAAAGTACATTTACATATTTTTCCCATTAAAAAAGGATGTTTCTAACACGTGGTTGGTGTCTGTGTATAAAGTTGAAAATCCCTTCTGTGCCCAAACAATTACCATTTGAGAGATTTTCAGTCGTATGCAGTATGTGCCTATCGATTCCTGTAAATTTGAGGAGGCTGTTGGTGAACTGAACAGCCACTTTCCTCTTCTCTTACAAATGTCTGCAAAGATACGAAAGGAAAATAGTCTCAACTTTAACACATGTCCACAAGACGAAAGAAGATGAAAGACTCGGCACTTAAATTCCTGCTTTATGAGCATGCAAGAGCAAGCTAAACTGCACGTAAGCACAAACTAAAGGGCCTCTTCCCTATTATTCCACATTTTTACAGTTCATTGGTGTATAAAGTAGCATCCAAACAGCCTGAAACAATTCCATCACTGCTGAAATTAGATGATTCCAGCAATGCACCACTAAAAATGTCTTCATTGACGGTTTTCATGCTTTTCCATAGTATAAACCTATGCCACTCTGCTTCTTAGATATATGTACATGGCAAGAAGCAAGGCAGCATAGGCTATATGCTATACACACACTATTATAGGCTATATATACATATATGTATACACACAAACACAAATCCCACTCACTCTCCCCAAACTGGCCATTGCTACAGCAGTTCAATACACAGATTTATTTTAACAGGCAAATGGGATCCAACAGACAGTGTACTGTGGGCCATGCTATTATGCTACCTGAAAAGAGAATTTTTAGCAAGAGTTAGAAGCAAATGCTGGGCAGGTATGAGTCAGTACTACCCCGAGTTCAGTTGAGTAATATCAGTTTAAACAGCTACAAGATCTGTCCCATAAAGCAATGGTAAGATCACTCACTGAAGTTACCTACCTACACATGAACACTCATTTCATACTTGAAGACATTAATCTCTCAAGATTGGGTCCATTTGGTATATTAGTCACAAGTTTCCCTAGCCATGCTTCAAGAGCAGCATAATATAACATATAGCATGAATCACTATGCTGAATAATCTAGACGTGTATTTCAAGAATAACTTTTACCATACTTCTTTTTACTGATCTTTGATGGATCATAATATGATCACTTTAAAAGTACTTTAAATAATAGCTGCACTTCAAAGGAGTTTTTCCTTCTATCTAATTTAAAACTCATTACATCGTCATGTGGCATAGTTCAGCATGATTATTAACATGCTGACATTTAAATATTGCTTCCTCATGAATTTACCTGTTAAGTGTTACCTGTTGCTTTCACCCCTTTAACCAGGAATATTTAGCTCCTACAAGAGCGGCCTCTTCCACTTTAGCACGCTTTTTGCTTTGTAATCTTATAGCTGTGTTCTTCACTTTTATTACTAAATCCTGTGGACACCAGTGATTGTTTTATACAGACTGTATTTGAACTAACAAGTGTAGGACTCAAGAGCACTGGCAGGAGCACAGGTTATAAGCCTTGCTGACACAGATGTCATTTTGCAGCCCCAGGTTCTGATGGTGCCATGTTGTTACAAGGAATTCATGGACGGGAGTCAGGAGGTACAGGCTCCCTTTCCAGTTCTGCTTCTGAAGTGCTGATTAGTTTCTCACAAGTTACTTGATTTTCCTCCATAAGGAAGCAGTCCTTTTTTATTTATTTAACTATTAGAGACCGAAAAGACATGCCTTTGCATTGTGATAGAAGGCATACTCCCTACTTGGTTTACCTACATTTCATTAGAATAGAATTTGTACCTCCTTGAATATGAAAATACTAATGAAAGATTAATTGTTGCCAACTATGATTTTGGAACACTTGGGGGGGGAAACCCAGAGCAGAAGCAGTCAGTGAGTCTGGCTGTGGGAAAGCCACTGTTGTCTCCTCACCTAGGGCTTTCCCATCTACTCCACATCCCCCAAATCAGCACCATGATCCAACAGAAAGAAGACTACATGCTCAGGGCAGAGGGGAAGGGCTGCATTTTGCCATCCTTCAGCAGCTAAGGACAGAACAATTACTTGCAACTGAGTTTATGAAATTCACACAGTTCTTTGAATTTCAATAGTAGATAAGATCTTCTAAAGCTTTGTTCATCTCCTGCTCAATGAATTGCGTGTCCCTAGTTAAGCTAACAGATGCTTGAATAAGTTGTCCTCTGAATAAGGTTGATAGAAGTGGCTAATCCAATTTTATCCATGTTTGATAGATTCAAAATGTCACATAAATATGTGGCCTAAGCAGTCAGCCTGAAGTGATAATTCTAAAATTATTTCTTTCCTTCTGTTTCTGCTGCAAGTTAGAGCTATAATAAAAACAGTGTTGCTGTAATACAATAAGTTGCATTTTAGGTCTCTATTCTTAGATATATTTTCCAGAGCAGCTATGTTTATGGCCTCTCCTGCGTAACATAACTCAATATCCCTGTTATGTAGATAACTCAGATTTATGCCTCTATCCTATGAGACATTTCACAAATGCAGGCTTAGTGTTGTCAGGCAGCTTGATGGATGTTAAAGCCTGAAATTTACTCAAAGACATCCTGATAATGGCATGGCAATGCTAGTTCCAAATATAAATGCATCACTGTTGTGGCAATCCATTCACTTCTTCCCCACCCTCATCGCCTTCTGTGATAGCAGTCATATTGCTAGAGAAGTGTAATATATTAGAGAGCACGTTAACATTACCCGGTGCACATGCATCTCCACATGGAGACAGTCAGACAACCGAGTCCCACCCAAAGGGAAGATGCACTTTTCCCTTAGGCCTCATGCATGCTGTGATCATTGAATGTAGTGAAAATGAAACCAGGAATGAATTAGCAAGAAATTAAGAATAGAGTCATTTTGCTTCATTCTGATTTAAAAAGGACTTACACTAGGAAGTGATGACTGCATGACAACCACTTAACATTGACTACTCTGATAAAATATTATATGACACAGCCATTAACACCACTACCAGATCCCCAAACAAGAAGCAATCATTCTTGTAACTTCACAGTCCTGGAACTCTTGAACCAGCTGCACAATCAAATGCAACCATTTTAATGGAATCCTGGATGCATATGTAAATACTTTGCTCAATAACATCTCATCCTTATTCTGACTGCAAGAAGCCTCTGTACAGCAAACAAGGAAAGAAGTAATAGAAGCTGGTGGCATGAAGGCAGGCAAATGGGCCATGTACAGTGATATAGCAGGAGGCAAAAACAGTGTCATGTTGGAAGTCTAATGAATGGAAACAGTGGGCAGTACTGAGGAAGAGTTGTGCTGCCAGGAGCAAAAAGATTCATTTAATTGGTCTCCTGCTTTTCCAGAAGTCTTTGTTCAGCTTGAATCTGCTGAGCCAAGCCTTCAGTATTAAAAGAGACAAACTCCTAGACTGGGCCTTTTTCTATTCTGTTTAGACACAGCTTAAATACACAGTCTTTCAAAGAATTTCAGACACTACTTCAAACATCAAACCCCACAACTGTATGAGCAAGCATGATCAAAGTTATCATGTACAGGTATTAATGACCAGCTGAATATGAGGTAGCCACTAGCATAAAAGCCTGAATATTTTAGCTTTTGATGGAGCATGCAGTTTCTGAGCAGACAGTTGCTTTAGGCTGAACTGACAGGCTTTTTATTATTATTTATTCTTTATTTTTCTGGAGCACTCATTTCCCTTACAAAACTTTCCAGCTATTTCAGTGTGGCTTGACTCTGGAAGTTAGACTCAGCTACTTCCCAGCCAGAGGCTCCAGAAGAAATCACACAGCGCTGCGAGACTGAGGACTAGCAAGTACCAGTGGATGTGTGGTTCTGGGGTAAAATCATGGAAACATTTGGGTCATTTCTTAGTTGTTCTAGTGTAAATCAGTTATCTGAACCTAAGTAAAAGGGCAGAGGACTTACTACAAGCACCTATAATGCAATGAAGAATGACAATACTGCTGCCTGGAGACCACAATGGACACTATGTTGGAAGTCCCAACTTTAAAATCAATTCCCTTTGTAATAAAATATTAGACTTGCAAAGGAAAACTCAACTAATGAGCATTTTTCTTGAACCTTAGATGCAAGTTATTATTTCCCATTATTCCTTCCTCTCCTTTAGGTCTCATGAATTATGTATCCATTTCTCCATTGTTAGTTTAGCAGAAGCATCAATAGGAGGTGAAATATGGGGCAAGATAGTCAATATTAGATAGTCATATCAAGCAAGTTTCACACCTGCAGGGCTCCTTTCAGAAGGTTGTTCAAAAGAAGTTCTGAAAGAGTAAGTGTGACAGGAAGAAGGTATAACTTCAAAATAGCTCTAGGCAGCATTGAAAAAGTAGGGTACAAGGTGCAGTGTCTAACAGAAATTCAGACCACATAGAAATCCATGATAAATGATTCATGCACTGCAGAGTTGATAAATGACACAACAGAGTCATTTTAGTAACAGAATGGAGACATATTCCCAGCTGAGAGGAATGGGATACATTTGTGACTCTAACAGAATAAGATTTTATATAATTTATAGGGGTCTTCCCCACTTGAATTGTGTAAAACCAGAGCATTTCCCTATCCTTTAGGGCCAACAAGTTAAACAACATTAAATTTATTCAGGAATCAATCAGATTTCCCAGTCCCTGTCCTTGCCTCTTCTAAATCTGAAAAGCGGAGAAGCAAAAACAGCACTACAGAATGCTTTAAACCAAAACGTGTTCCTGACTCAGGGTGATCTGTCTCACTTCATCCTTGTGGGGTATTTTGCTGAGAGTATAGCACATTTACACTATGACCAGAAATTTATGATAATATTCATTCCAAGAGGTTAGTGCATCCTCACCTTACTTTCTGACCTGGTCCAGTCATCCTTTAAGGTCAGTTCTAGAGAGTGAAAGATTGCTCTAGGCTCATGCCACTCCTCTCCCCAGGGTACTAAACCCTACTCAGCGACAGTCACTGATAGTACCTATTGGTGCTGGCCAAGTACTAGAGAAGGAACCAACACATAGATCTTTGTTAATGATGATCCTTTGGGTTATCTGTATGGTGAGCAGGTCTTGTACAGCACACTGCCTTGCTCCTGTATAATGCAAGTCTTTTAACATGCTTTCAGAAAAATGGGACCTTAGATTGCCTCACAACAAAAAAAAAAAATCAATTAGAGTGTCTCTTCTCAAAATCAATTAGAGCCAGCAGAGAGTCCTGGCATTCACCCCTCTTCTCTTTCAGCTAGAATAGCTGCAGTGCCCCCTCCTACTCCCCTCGGCCCGATTTGGTGACAGATAGATGGCAGGGACCTTCCTCTGCTAGAAGGCAGATACTGCACCAGCAACATTCAGTTCCCGTTTTCTCCACAGCCAGGAGTGTTAGTATTGTGAAATTCCGACTTCACAGAACATTAGAGCCCTAAATCTGAGCAGAAAGAGTCCTGACCAGTAGTCAACCTGCTTCTCCCTCAAAAATCAATTATTGAAGACACAAAGAAGCTGCTTTTACAGCAACGAGATTATTAAGCTTTATCCTATGATTTGGACAAGGGGAATATAACAGCTTTAACCTTATCTGTCATCTAAAGCCACTCATAGATTTTTTGTTCATCTTGACAGTAAATTTCTCTGCCAGGCTCTATAACTCAATGCCCAATAAAACACTTTTCACATCACTGCAGCCTGTTAAATAAACCATCATACAGGTAATTCAGAGAAGAAGAAATCTGTGTCTGTTTATGTGCAAGGTTTTAAAGTAAAGTTTCTTAAAGGTCTTGGACTTTCCAAGTAAATCCAAACTCCATTAGGCATTGCCCACAATAATCATCACCATGCATGGGATCTTTGCTTTGCAAGCAGTGTTTTCACAGGAACCTTTCCACTATTTAATTTAGTAGTGTTGCTTCCCTCTAGAGTGAAAGGAATGCAGATAAGCTATTAATCATCAAGAAAAAACAAGGGGCAATTTTGGTGATACATTAATCCTGCCACCATCTGAGATGAAATTAATCCAGAATATACAAGAAAACTGATAATACTTTGTACTTCATTTTGCTGCTACATTATACCAATACGTTGTTTGCTTGAAGAAGCACCTGTAATTCACAGCCCTGCATCTTCCCGTGCATGCCATATTTTGTATACAATATCAGTATCTAATTTACAGTAAAACAGTCCTGCATTAGTCACTGAAGGGGAAAGTAAAGACAGAAAAACTTATTTGTAATCCAGGGAATAGATTTTTATCCCCCTGGCAATATCCAAAAAAAAAAGAGTGGTTTAACACCATATAAAATTCTGGCCATGGCCTTGCACATGACATGGCACTGAGTTGAGTCTAGGGAAATACATGATTAATGGCGTTAAGAGCCTGCCAGGCATTTATCATTTGGAGCACACCAACAAAAGAGCAAAGTTGCTTCCTATTTTTTTAGGAACCACAACTGGGACTTGGAAAATTTAGGTTTAGTCTTGTTTTGTGTCATAGCATTTCAGCATACAGAGCAGCACAGCCTTTTAGTCTCACAGGCTTTATTCCTTACACGAATAGCGAGAGAAATAATTCCCAACTTCACAGCGGTATTGGGAGGATAAATATTTTAAAGTGGGATTGTTCTCCAACACTAGATGCGACAGAACAGCAGCTGAGAAGGCAGTAGGGCATAAGGTTATTTATGGAACGAGCCATGGTCATAAGTATGTTTACAGGTCAATTCCCTTCACACCAGGCATTCCTCCTTCCCACTGCCCTGCCCAGCCAGTCTCCTCAGTCAGGAATATGCCACTGGTCTAGTGTGGAGCCGGTAACAGCATGTGTTGTTTGAGAACAGCAGGTACTGCTTTGGAAACATGACGGGATTCAGCCAAACAGGAACGCAGGCTATCATACAGAAACAGGAGTTCCTTGCCAGTCCATTTGCTTTACTACAAAGTTTGTAGATGTGATATTTAATGCCAGTTTCAACAAGACTATTTTTTTAAACGGCAAAAGACTCATCTTTAGAGGAACAAAACAGGATAATCACTATTAGAGGGGAACTTGCAAAGAAACAAGAACTTAAGACCTTATATACTGACATTTCATGAATTCATACAAGGAAGCATGCATTGCCTTTCACTCTTGCTCCACAGCCTTTAGCACAAAGACAGCCTATACCCTAATAAAGTAGGAAGTTAGCCAGAAAATGCTAGTATTTTGGCAGAAAGCAAGAGGAGGAGCAGGAATACGAAAGAGGCAAGCCATAGGAACCAAAAGCACATTATTACTGGCAGTGGATTGGACTCCAAGACAAGGTAGTTTTTTTATGTTACATAGAAATACAAAAGAAGTCCTTGTGGTGCTACTAGGTAAGAGATTTTACCATATCAGCTCTTAAACAACTTTCAGAGGTCTCTTTTTGCTCCTACTACACATGCTAATGAAGCAACACTAACTGATGGCCTCCACACAAGTTTCCTCCCTAGTCACTCTTACAACTCTTTGACTAAGCTTGCAAGCATTTCCCAGTTTTAACCTCAGGGCTGCTTTGCAGCCAGTTGCCTCTGTAGTTCATGGCCAAGTAAAGCAGAACAAAACTGAGCAGAAGAAGTAGGGACAGCAATGCAATAGATAAAGGTTATAAATTTATATATGTTTACTGTAAGCAGTCATGTATTACTTACCCAACATCCAAACCAAATACTATTTCTTGCCACTAGCTAGCAAAACCCAGTATGACTGTGACAGTACATATATATATTCTCTTTCATTTAATTGGTCCTGAATACAGGAGAGTTGCAAAAACTATTTTACTTGAGAGAAGCAATGAAAAGGTTTATAAAAAAGGAAAATAAAGAGTAGTTTTACTGGATAGAACATCACAGCTTTTACAGCTGTGACAATGAACCTAATGATTGTTCTCTACAGTAAAGCTGGTAGTATATGCTCACTGAAGGGCAGCAGACATTTTCAGTTCAAAGCACTATGCTCTTCCAAGACTTTTTTTTTTTTTGTGGAAGACTGTTCTTCCTTATTTCAAATGCCGAAGTACATATTTCTTTAAATCAGTGTTCAAAGAACCTTAGCACTTCTTTAGAAGTGTTACCTCATGACAGATTGTCAAAAAAGGTATCAATTCTCCTTACACAAATGGATGGTGAAATGCAAGCTCCGTTAAGAAACCACCTTTGGTACCTTATCAGTTCCTCAGCAGAGGAAGATACCTCCAAAATAGATCACTCCCCTCCTACACAAAAAGAAGTCATTCCAGTGCAGCTAAAAGGTGAATTTGACCCAGTTTACACAAGACAACGGAAGATCACTCCAAAGCACAGGTTGAATTCTTTCACCATCAACTCAGATACATTACAGTGATTAAGGGGAAACATACATATTAGCATGCTTCATTCCAGATTAAAACTTAATATCTTAAAAAAATTTGAAAGCCAACATGCTGTCACACCTCAAGAGACAAACTATGAATTTGCCACTGTTTCTGTAACAAAACCCTTTCATAACAGCATACATTTCCATCCAGAGATTTCAAGTCCAGAACTAGATGAAAGCCTAACTAAAAACACAGGTACTATCAAACATACTTTTCCTCATTGCTTCTGAGGTATTTCCCAGCATATTCAGTACCAAAACCCAAAGCTTTGCATAAGACAGAAGACAGGGAGCTAAAAAATAAAAAAGCAAAAGATACTGAAGTGATCTTCCTAGTTAAAATATGGAAGAGGCCATAGAGATACCTTACATTTAGCAGCTTCTACCTTTCTCATACACAATAAATGCTAAAGCATGTCTTACATAATACCTCCCAGTATTGGGATTGAAACCATCTTCCATTAATGTAAGCATCGTTACATGCTCTCACTCAGACATTGCCTACTCAAACTAACAGCACTGAAGAGCCAATCCTGCAATTTCAGCATAAGACAATACCAAAACTTGTACAGAAGTAAATAGGAATCAGGAAGGTGGACAAACCACCCAGTCAGACTTGTTCTTCCCAAGAACAACAAAATAAGTTACACAATTAAGCCAGAAAAAAATTTCATTAGGTTACCTTAGAAGGGGATGTCATTATCCAGAATTAAGTCCATCTGGATTTCCTTTCCAGAAAGGGATCACAAATTCTGCAGCTTCCCTTTCTCACTCTCTTTTAAACTCCCAAACACAGGAGAGGCTGCTAACCCCTTTTACTTGGCCTTCCTGGCCCTCATTGGCCTTTGCCTCTCCTGGACCCCCCAGCAGCTGGAGAACTAATTATTTGTTTCACCTGGTGTTCATTGGGCCTGAGTCACCTTTCTGAGCAAACTGGGGGTGTTCAAACTCAGTGCCCTTTCACAAAGACCTTTTCTTAAAAAATTCCTTTTCCTTGGTTTTAATAAGTTACTGTATATTAGAGTTGTATTTTTCCAGATTTCTTTGTTTGAACCTTCCTTTCAACCCACCTCCCCCCCAGCTCCATCATTCCAAGTCCTTTTTAGTCTCTTAGCCTTAAAAAACAAAAGGGATAAGAAAACATGCACCCCATGCAATAGGAAATATGGTATTTTCCACAGCCTTCCCAGGTGAAAAACATTGAGGCCAAGAACTTTCAGGTAGTTTCATATAATTAGTGTGCTCCCAAAAATTATGTGTCTGGCCTGGCCTGTTTATATCCTACAATATCTATTTCCCAAACAGTTACACCTCATGGTAAGATAACTATTCTGAGAATCCTTTCAAGTATTAGCAATGAAACTATGTAACTAACACTAGTATTAACAGTCAGTCTGGAGAATGAACCTGGGATCGGGGGTGATCACTCTATGAAGCTCCTTCTTGGCCTGGTCTCAGGCAGGAGAGAAGTCTGTTAGATCCACAAGTTGAAGCTAAGAAATCTGTGTTAGACTCTTCGCTATTTACTATGTTCAGTTCCCAAAACTACTGCCCACTTCTGCTAATAGCAATGTATTTATTACTGGTTTCAGATCAACACAATCTCTTAGAAATATTATTTTTCATTTCAGTTACCAAAATATGCCTTACTACTAAACTTAAAAGCCTAGAGAGAATGAATGAAATATGGGCTGCATGCACAGCCCATGGCTGTGGCTGAAAACAAAACCATTTTTTTAAAGTAGAACCATGAATGGAAAATAAAGCACATAATATGCAAATGTATTAGGTATTGAATAGAAATAACAGTAAACAATCTCTCACAAAGGATTTCTGCTTGTGATCCCGAGTCATGTTATATTACCGGAAGAGAAGTGATCTTTAGCAGAATGAATGAAAGAGGATAAAAGACACAATCACAAACTGCAAGTGACCCTCCTCATGCGAGAGCGCCAGACAACAGCGGCAGGCAGCAGGGCCTGTGCTGCGGGAATACCAAAGAAGACAAAGTAAGGAAGTTCATGCACACTCACAGAGCGATGTAAATTAATAACTATATGAGGGATAACACAATATGAACAAAGACATCAAATTGTTCCTAGTAGATTTTCCATTAGAGTGAGAGGATGGATTTGTATTTCTAAATTATGCTAATCCTTTTGCTAGTACTTTGCTAGTTCTTTGTGTTTTGCTCGAATGCTTCTTCCAAAGAAAAAGCTAGTTAAAAAATTAGGAGACTAGAAGCATAAAAAAGAAACAAATGAAAAAACAACCCCCAAACAGATGGAAGTCAAATATCTCCCTTTAGGGGTGACTGTTATTCCTGACAGTCCAACCAAAGATTCTCTATGGTCTGTTTCAAGACAAGGGAAAAAATGTGTATATTTGGGACAGCAATATCAGAATGCTCTCAGCATTATTTTGGGAGACATTTATAGACTGTGATAGGTTTCCAGAAAGACAAAGTATTTTAGTAACATGTCTTCGTATCTGTCATAAAGAATCTTTCACAAGTGCTGTAAAAACTCCTGGCCAAGAAACAGTGTTAAGTCTCCCTTTTATAATATTCATTTGTTTGAATGACAAGATTTAATACATGCACTTTGGAAAGTAACTTACATCAAGCAGTAACCAAATCATACAATAATGAAGACAGGTAGAAAAACTCATTACAATCATGTCTTATTATGGTGAAAGTTATGATACCTTATACACATGCTACTTATTTAATACTGTACAGCTGTTTCATTAACTACTAGTAATTACTATTAGAAATTACTACTGGAAGTTCACAGGGTTTTATAAAAGCAAGATAAAACTGTGGTGTAAGTGGAAAGTAAGAGTATATTCTCAGTTTTGCCACTGATTTTAACATGTGCTGTTTCACCTGTGAGGATGTACTATCATGTTAAATGTTCCACTACAAATAGTTTAACGTTTGACTTCCTACAAGAGGTCCATCTGTAACAGAAGAAACACAGAGTCTGTGTTTTAATTTAGGAAAATATTCAAGTGTATGCTTAATTTTTCCCTTATCACAAAAATTCCCACTTATGATTAACTTTGATTTGAATAGGACAGATTCGTACATTTAAAGTTAGCAGCATGCCTAAGACTGTCCCAATGGGTTTCTTTTCTTTAATCGCTCTGTGTTGCATCAGCCCATGTTTCTCCCTCCTAGCCAGGATGGTGAGCAAGTGTCTAACTTTTTTCAGCTTTCAACAGAGGAGAAGAAAGGCACAGGGCTCAGTTCTCCAAGCAATGCAGTATCACCAGTTACACACTAGATGGTTATTCTTTCACAAGCCAGCGTGAAGGTAGACACCTCTTGCAAGCAGACCTAACCTCCAAATTAGGCTCCACATACCAACATTCAAAGGCCAGAGTTAAAGATACGTTTTCCTCATACTTAAGGAGGGTGGGGTGGCTTGGGCCAGCCTAGGAACGCCTGTATGATGAATGTAGAGATGCTGGTAAGAATCATTAAGCACAACAGCAGTCAGCAAAGCAGCAGAGATGCTTCTACCTGCTCAAATCGCATACCTGGGAGCAGACTCCTGGATGGACACTAACCAAGAATCACTGAAAAAAATACAAACCAGGAACGTTTTCCTAAAAAACAGCAGCGGAATACATGACTAATAGCTTAAGCAGTTGACCAAGAAGTTGGAAGGTTTTGGGACCTTCATAGTCTGAGGGAATTCAAACCTTCTCCTGTAGAAATTGAGAGACCAGGAAACTAAGAGCCTACAGAAAGATAAAAGTAGCCCTAGTTTCAGTTGCAGGGAACAGGAGAGTCCTGAGCTTGATTTCTGCTCTGGTTTTACTTCTAGTATGACTTCATATAAACAGAATAAATAATCTTGAAGTCTAAGTGAAACACACTGTGTGATTCTTTCAGTACTGTTAAAAATATATTATACTGTTTGCCAGTACAGCCTTGCACCCTTCAGAATGTCATGGCATACATTCAGTAGCTCGACTATGTCCTCCTCCCTTGTAAAGCGTACTGCAACTTTCTAATTGATGAGATACTGAACCCATCCACCAGACTATAATAAGTAAAGTTTAAACACTGTGCTGCAGAACAGGTAGAAAAACTGTAGTAACTTATTTTCCTGGCATAACTCTTTCTAAACAGCTTTCTGCTCTTACAATAAATGTGGAGGTGGAGAGGGTTAAATGACATATATTGTAATTTGTCTTCTTGAACATCTGTGGTCAGAAGCAGAATGAGGCAGAGCCAGCAGTCCTAAGGGAAACTTAGTGCTGTGCTGAACCTTAGATGTCTTAAATTCTTCTCAAGAGAATGCAAAGAACTTTACAGTGACCTGCTTTCAAATAATCTGCTTCAGGAAAACTTCACCCTAACTACAGGGCAGTAATAGATATTTTATGAAGAGTCATTCTGTATTCACTGATGGCTACAAGTCATCTTATTGACATCAAAGGGCCTGAACCAAACTTACTGAAACAAAAAATATAATAAAAAAATAAGGTTTACAGGTGAAGAAATTCTGCAAAAAGGACTAGTATTTTTGAATTGTTGGTTAGCTAGGAAAATCCAGTTATGATTAATTTCCCAGTGTTTTATGATTCCCTATCTTCTGTCTACTTTCCCCAGAAAACATTTTGCTGTTCTTTTAGCAAGTAGTGAGATTTCACAAATAGAGAGCTTTTCATAAAATGAACCCGCTCAAGGCTATTCTGTGAAAAGTATGACATTCATTTTGCATTTACGGTAATGTTTAAATAAATACGCTCCCCAGTGCGTTTCGCAAAACCCTGGAGTGCTGCACAGAGCGGATAGATAGCTTCCAGTCATCTTCATTACAGAAAACAGATTAACATGGCAGAGCAGGCAGGAGAGGAACATGTGGAGAACTTACTGGAATGACACTCACGATTTGATAAAGATGCTAACAATAGCTATTAAAGAGGTCAAAATA
Source organism: Rhinoptilus africanus (assembly GCA_013400135.1). Lineage (NCBI taxonomy): Eukaryota > Metazoa > Chordata > Aves > Charadriiformes > Glareolidae > Rhinoptilus > Rhinoptilus africanus. The sequence continues at coordinate 57,761 of VXBO01000644.1, forward strand.
AAAAGAGAGCTAGAGAAAGAAGATGCAACTGCTGGAGACTTCTTACCATCTTCAAGCCTGTGCTTTATATCACAGCTACCACCAGGATGCAAGCCTGCACTGAGGGACGTGCATTTATCCAAGCAAGTGTGAGGAGGGAAAGAGCACTCTCATAACAGAAGTTATTGTGAACTGCACAAATTCATCTGGGGTTGAAATAAATTCTCAAAGTATTTGTTTAATCAGAAATAGCAAAAGCATTTTAGTGATTCTCCTTCAGTTCACTGGGAGGATTGAAGGAAATAGGGCTGGAGCGGTAATTAATGCAGTATCTCTATACCTCAAAGGATGGTAGTCCTGCAAAACATTATTTATTTAATAAAAAGAAATAAAATATTAATTTTCTCATCCTGGCAAAGCAAATATATTGAGCGTTTTCTGTTGCATTTATATTGAGGTGAGCCAAGGGGACTGAAGATTCAACCCTATTAATAATAGATAAATACGAGATTTTCTTGTATAGTTTGGAGAGGTGCACAAGGCTTAACAAATACGGGGCAACGCATTCCCTGCTCTTATTGCGTAAGAGAAACAAGATGCAGATGTGACATTTTCAACAGGCTGGGAAAGAGGTTCTTTGCAGATACAAGGAGGAGGGCTATAGGGATTGACCAAAAACCACTAAGCCCATAAAATGAGTGCTGCATTTTGACTTAAGCCTCAAAAAAGAGAAGTAATAGGTGGGATGGGATGAAAGGAGTATGAGCATCATAACTGTGAAATCCTTAGTGCTAGTCAGAAAGACTATAGTGCACCTCAGATTAGTTCTAATGAAAGGAAAGATGTTCAAGAAGGATTAAATTTGGAATACCAGGCTCAGAAGAGGGGTTTCCTGCTGTCATTTTAGGATGATAGAAGAATAAAAATTAGAAGACAAAAAAGACTGCAGTCGTCAAAAAGAGATGTCAAAATTCAAGTCAGGATTTCAGCAGCACGGAAGTGACAGAAGTGCAGATTTAAGGGGTCTGAAAGATGGACCAGAGATTTAAAACTTGGAGGAAAATGAAAAGAGACCTAAAAATGAACACTAGGTCACCAGCCAACAGAAAACCAAAGGCTGGCATTGTAATCAAAAATAAGGAAGTGAAAGCATGAAGGACAATGCTTACAAAACTGAGTTTGATGATGGCGTAGCACTTTAAGGTGGCTGAAAAGGACAGGTACCAGAGGTGACAGGTAGACAGAAAACGCAGGGAAACTAACACCAAGGAGCAAAGGGAAGTGGAGGGAGCAAAATCCTTGAGACAGATACATCAAGAGCTTTTATTAACTAAGAGATTTTTTTTTGCTTTGCCACACTACAGTGAATAGCTAGGCAGGACACAGAGCTGGTAACCTGCTGGTAGTGCTGTATTTACTGCAGTTACTGCTACTCGTTCAATCACAGCATCCCCAGCTTCTCTTTAGAAAGCCCCAGAGACAACAGAAAAGTGCAGTATTTTATGGGGGCTATCCCTCATTTCATAGCTGGAGTTGCAGGAGTGACAGGTCTGTGTGCTAAGCGCTGTGTTTCTTACTACACCACATTTAAAGTAGTGATTCGGTTTCACATGCGTCATTCAGCAACCAGCAATTTACAGTGACACTTGATACCTTCTGGCTGCAGTTCCCAATTAATATGAGATACTGGAGAGTGTGGCTGTTGAAACAGCAGTGCTGATGGTGTAAACAAGCCAGTTAAAAGTGTGTCAAGGCTTTGTTCAGCGAGGAATCACATCCTTGTTATGAGCTGAAGTATCACACCTGCTTCTTTCAGCTTAACTGACAAATTGCTGCTATGTAAACCTGCACTTTAAATGTAACACCATGCTTCTCCAGAGGCTGAATGAGAATAAGATGAGTAAGAAAGTGAAATTGAAACAGAAAACCAAACACACCAAACTTGCAGTATCTCATATGGCAACATATCCTTCCACTGGGGGACGTTACTCTGTCCTCGAGGCAGGATTACTCACAAACTCCATATATATATAATAGGGTCCCAACACAGACAGAGAAGAGATGATGTTTTCCCAAACCGTCCCAGTAACTACAAAAGCTGAAAGAGAGAAAACTGTCCATGCCACCTCTGATTCCCTGGAGAAATGAGATAAACGATCTCTGACACTCATTACAAATGTTGGACCTTCATTCCAATCCTGCTTCTAGTAACACGCAGGCAAAATGGCCCGCACACAGTCACATTTGTTTTTATCATTTGTGGATGCATAGCAGTCAGGCACATTTCTGTATGAGCAGTGATGTCCTTCTGAAAACCCCAGTCATCCTGCCAAGGACCTATACAAGACTGTCCTGGCATTCCTGCCCCATCTGAAGCCACAAATGGGTTTCACAGGTGAAAAAGCAATGAAAATAGTGGCTAGGCTGTAATAACAGTGTCTCTTCCATGTTGTGTGGCAGGCACAATCCCAAGCACAGCTGAGAAAGATGCAGTTCCTGTTGCCTGCTCTACCAGGAGGTCTTAGCCCACCTCCCCAGTCCCCCTGCTAGTTTCAGGGTTTTACTAATGGAGTGGAGGTCCTGAGAGTTTATCAAAATGCTTTTGACCCTTTCAGACATCAAAAATATTTGAACACTGTACAGTCGTGTGAACCTGACAGTTGAGAGATCTTTCTCACCTGATTTTGAAGGTGTCAGGTCCTAGTCACCAGCAGAGAAAGAATCCTGGGCTAAATGTACCTTTGTCCGATTTTCTGTGGCAGTGCCCATGTCCTTAAAGAGTCTTTGTGTCCTGTGTAGGTGATTAGCTGAGCATGGGTACAATTCAGACCTAAATTCACTCTTTTCCTCCTTTGATATTCAACAGCATACTCTGTCTCTTCCTACAGATTCTATGCACATTATTAAACAATTTAAGATACAGTCAACCAAACAACATCTGCTGGAGTTTAATATTCTACACTTTGCTAAAGTGCATTATGTTGAACAAGAGACAGTGGCTGAAAGCATCTATTTAAAGCCTTTGGAACAGAGTATGGACAAAGGCAGTGGCATACAAACTGCACTGTCAAAATACTTCCTGCTCCTTTTCATGCCAGAACCCCAGCAACATTAACATTTTCTATCTAGTCTTCGAGTTACAAAATAGTGTGAAAAAGCTGTTGCCTTTATAGCTCTTGTAGGATTTCTGGTTTGAACTCAGACATAATGAACACGACTTGTTGCCTTAGGAAGACTGGATTTTTCCCATCAGCCTCTGGTGCACCAGATGCATCAGCGTTTTAACATACCTGCACGGCTGTATTGTTCAACATGGAGGGTTGAGCCAGAGCCCCAGCATGGTATTTCCCAGGATGAGAAGCCAAACTGCACAGTCCTGAACTGCTATCAATCAACAATGACAGCACTAACGTACACAGTTGAGCCTCTGAAGACAATAAACCCAGCATTTTTTGAAATTTTGCAAATTGTAAAATCTAGGTTCTAAAATCCTGTATTTTCCCCATTGTTACTTATTTTAAAAATGATGGATCTAAGAAGACAGGCAGAAGGCAAACTGTACATATAACATCTAGTCATTCATCCCAACTAAATATTACAGATCCTAACTTATCAGAATGAATACTTAAGAATTAAATGAGGAGTCAAGACATAACCTATAATATACATACAGTTTTGCTTTAAGATTAAAGTAGGACAAATCAATTAATCCATCAAAATCAGAAGAGAAAGGAACTTCAGGTTCTATAACTCAGTAAGTTTCAAAAATAGAACTTAATTGCATGAAATTGTGCTCTGATCCATATGCTTCCATGGACAAATGCAATTACTGCCTCTTGTAAACAAGTTAATTGATGCGAGCAAATATAGTTCAGAATACCTTACATGTGAACAACATTTCCCAAAAAGCACAAAGACTTGGGGTTGTGGTATGATCAATAGTAATCAATACAGTCCCATTGAAATCGATAAAACTATGCTTCTCTGTTGGTGTATCAGCTGAGAGTCTGGCTCTGTTTTCCTTAAAACCATGTTCTCTCACCTAGTAAAATAAATTAGCTATTCAAGCTCTCAAAAAAAATTCTCATTAGCAGAAAGGCAAAAATACTTTTTTAGACAAGGCGATCCAAAGTCTCAGAGCAACTCTAAAATCCCGGCCCTATCAGTGATTGTTCAGTCATTAAGCAAAACCCTCTTGGGAAGAAGCATTCAAAATGGGAGTTGGTACTTTGCCAATAAAATTACAAATACTACTAATTCTTTATTTTTGCCATCACATTCATAAATTGGGATGGCACAAGACGTTGTGATCAACCAGTCAGACTTTTTTTTCTGGGGGGGGGGGGGGGGAG
>VXBO01000644.1:62107-211819 GCA_013400135.1 Rhinoptilus africanus
GGGGAGGGAAGGCGGGAAGATAATGGGATTGCTGCTCATACATTTGTCCTTGAACTGCAGGGTTACAGTAGAAAATACACACTTTTGAAGATGTTTTAATCTACTTACTGTATATTTTATTTTGTGTCTGTCTACTTTTTAAACCCAAGAGACATATGCATTCAGACAGGCTCCCATCTGATGTCACATTTCCTCTTCAATCAGACAAACAAATAATCTTACACAAAAAAAAAAAAGAAATTATTTTCAACAAGCTGTATTTTTCGCAAAACTATAATTATAAAACTCAATAAATCAAGTTTCCTCAAGATCAAAGAGAGTTTCAAGTTTCTTAAGTTCCTGTTTCTTATTAGAAATTAATTTTTAATCACCTTTAATATGATACATTTAGTTTTAATTTATTATCTCTTAAAAATATTGGCTTTCTCTGAAGCGTGACTTGCCCAAAAGTTACACCCACGCAACAGGTGGGTGGGAAGGCTGAAATTTTCTGTTTACAAACTGCCTTTGAACAGACCATACATTTTTCAAACTGTTTGACATTGGTTGAATGCAATTTATACACACCACAAAATGAGAACATCTTGTCAAGACTTTATGGAATTGCTTTCAAATAAATTATTAGTCAATTTTCTTTTTCCTTGTAAGGCCTGATCCAAAATATGGTGAAGTCATTAGAAAGATACCGACTCCCCTGAGCATTGCATCAGTCTGTATTTATTCAGCATATAGAGCTGGCTAAATAATTCACAAATATATTCAGTGAATTATTCATTTGTTAAATTTTATGTTTTTATGCCTGAACTCTTTGAGAAACAATATTGCCCATTATTCATTCATCTCTAAATCACACTCACTTGTAAACAAAACAGAAGACTAAAGCATTGGATAAAAATTAAGGGGTTTTTGTGCTCCAGATAGATGCAGTCTCATGCTTGGTAAGATAAGTTATGGGAGAAGAACAATGTTTCTTGGGTTTGCCACTATAAAATACATCCCGCTTAGGACTTTCCTGACATTTCTTAATTGTGCTGAGTAACAGAGTAGCCAGTTTGTGGGAAGAGCTGCTTAGACATCATTTCAGATTAGAAAAGCAACATTTCCAGCAGGAGCTGAAGGGCTTACCTCGCTCTTACAAGGATGGACAAGGGAGCCGCAATGTTAACTAACACACACAGGATTCTCTCCAGGCTCTCAGCAGCTTTCTTATTCTCATCTTGAAAGGACTTTCCCGATGTCCTACTGTTACACCAGAGCAGGCTGAAAAGGGAACAAGCCCGTTTCCAGCTACTGTGCACTCCCAAGCTTTTGATAAGGAACAGTTTCCCACACACAAAACTGCGTGGCTGGGACCCTGCTATTTATACCTGCAATGGTTCACTGGGCAGGACCAAGGGATTTTAACAGTTGCTATGAAGAACATCTATTCTAAGTGAAGCCTCACGGATGCAAACTGACATTTGATACAATTTCTTACAGATATTGCAATTCTCCCTCCTGTATATCCTGCCAAAATATTTGCAACCAAGTGCGTTTGACTGAAAACTTGGCATAGGACTTCCATCAATTATTTTCAATTCACTGAATAGGTAGATTAGTCAGGGGAAAGGCACAATATATATGGGCAAATCAGTGAGCCTATCATTGGCAGATGCTTCGCCTCAGAATTACTGTATGTTTACCTTTCATGGTAGATGGTTTAAGGAAAACAAAAGTTTAATAACAATGCTTCACTTGTTACGGTATCACAATCTATACACTACCTGTGAAAGGAGACAGTCTCAGCACAGTGAAATGACAAACTTTTAATAAATCGAAGAGGTTTTAGTCATTGCAAATAAAGGCAAAGGAAATGTGTACTTTCACATTAGAGTGCATAGGTAAAACGAACATCGGGGTGTTCCTCCAATACCGCAAAGAGTATCGTACAGTGAGGCAGCAGGGCTGCGAGGAAATGCCTGGAAGAAACACCTTGCCCTTCACATTTAAAAATCCTGGCTCTGCCTGGCCTCTGCCTCCCTCAAGGACCGACAAGTTCTGAGGGAAACTGGCAGGGAAGATCACTCCACCAGAACTTTGGATCTGACAATGTTACAAATGGGCAAATACAACCTCACACCAACATTCATTCAAGATAAAATTCTTTCCACTGCTTAAAGACACATTGTGTTTTCCAACAGGTAATTAAATACCTTCTCTCATACCAGAATTGCTCTTTTCACAAGCAAAGTGTGCATTGATGCTTGCAAAGTGTTTGTGACAAAACCGCAGCTCTGCTGTTATTTGTTGGTACTCCCACATTTGTGGATTGATCTGTTTGCTCTTAGTGCTGCTCAGCTCACGCCACAGCAAGTATTTTACTCAGTGCTGTACAGCCACTCCAGCTGTAGTAACACTGCTGTTACAGCCGTGATAGAAGCTCTGACTTAGCTCAACAAAGCAAAATTCTAGAGAGGTGTCATCGTTTCTATCAAAGCAGTTGATAAAGTTTTCCACTTTTTCTAATTTCCATTCCTCTAATGAAAAATATTCTCTCTGCCTTCAAATTTCACTTATTCTTTTATCACTTTCCCATAAATCACTTCTTCCACTCTCTGGATGAATAAAACTCTGTGCCTGAGTGCCTAGAAAGCTCTCACGGCCATCTAGCAACAATATAGAAATGGCAAGTATAAATGCAGCCCAGGACATGGCATAAACTGCTGCACATTCATCTCAAAATCCTTCCAAACCAAACGTTGCATCCTCTTTTAGTGTGCCTGGAGCCTGTCAGAAAAAAATTTGCTTTAAACAAATATTAAGCAGCTAGTTAAGAAATACTAATCAGCTTGTTTTGATCACGTCACTGGCAATATACACATACTGTCTTTTAAAAGATGGAAGCTCACCTTTAACTGGTACATATTCAACAATAAATAATCATATTATAGAAAATATTTTGCAAAGCAAGGGTCATAATAACTAGAGGCTCTTCTAGCTTATGTAAAAATAGCTTGAAACAACAAAATAAAATGTAAGATATTGCTCTGCAGATAGGCTTTCAAAGGTATTTCACTGTATACTAGTGGTTTTTTACAAACTTGGCCATTCTCCTTTTCAGAGAGCATTTCATGAGATTTTCAGATCATGATGGATAGAAACCGAAGTGCAGCTTATATTAATACTTTGGCAATTCTGAAAGCCAAATAATCCTGCCTCAATTCTTCTTTTTATTACTATTTCTTTTGAAATATTTACATACCATATTTTATCTGGTTTTCTACACTAATATAGGAGGGTTAGATTCTCCCTCACATAAAGGATCTTTTATAACACTTCCATGATGTCGAGTAGACTCAATGGATGTAAACAGTCTTTTGAAAGAGGCCTCCCTGGCTGGTGTACATCTCTGTAAAGCAAGATACCAGCCTGCAGTACAAAGGGACATTTGGATGTGATTGAAATCATCTGACTGTGGATGCCAGAACAGTTTTGTTACACAATGCATGTGAGCACAGCTGCTTTCTTATCACAAGACCCAAGATGAACACATCACATCACACACTGAAGGGCAAAGTTACCTTCCCTTCTGCCTCCGAATAAATCCCCTTGACGGGTTACTTTCCACGGGCCATTCACAAGACAAGAATGAAATTGTCCAGAGTACAAGACACAAGGAATTGGTACCAAACCTTCTCCACTTTCACACTTTACCCCTATCACTTTCTGAATGCTGTTTTCCAAAGGTGGCAGGAAGAACAATCCACTCTGTTCCTTGTGATACCTTTATGCAGAATAACACAAATAACTTCTACAGGAGGTCACTGGGTGCAGCCAGTCATATGCCTGATTTGGAGGTTCTTGGGGTGCCACTTGCCATGTAGGCATGCGCGATGAGTCTGCAGAAAAGCTTTCACTCGCAAACAGCGAGAAAGGCTTTTCTAATGTATTTGTGAACTGGGAGCAACATATTATTGAGGGAGCTCTGCAATTTAGTCAAGACCACTATGATGATATCAAGACCGACATGGTAGCTACAAGATTCACACTAGATTTTGTTCACAAGATTCTGTGAACAGAGTTCAACAGCACATTAAAATTTCACTATTACTGTGTACACAGAGCATACAGTTTGACCGCTATCTACCTTCTAAGAGAAGGTGCAATGCTAAATATCTAACCAGCAGAAACCACATTTTAAGCAAGGTTTTCCTAACTTTCAACATCTGATCAGTCTAATTCAGTTGGGCTTCACAGGTTTCCATTTAGAAAGCTACTTCAATATTTTGCTGATTCAAAGTATGTGAAAGGGGAGGAATATTCCACTAATCAAGATTTTATAATTTGACATGGCAAATACAGTACAAGAAACACTACTTTTAAAGAAGTTTTCCAATAATTCTCAGAAACTTTTCTGCTTTCTATACGTAGCAGTCACCACTTCACATGATAACTACCTTCCACGCAACAAGATCTTGAGTATTTTGGGGTCAAGCATAAAAGATCTTCATGCCAAAAGCTGGGAGAAAGAAAGGCAAAACAAATCCCTCAGCCTCTGGGATGTTCAGCAAACTGAAGGGAGTGAAGAAAATTGGCTAGTTATAGCACAAATCAGATGTTGGTACTGAGCTAAAACTGATGCTCCTGACTGAAGGCTGGACAACACATATTGACAGTGAGGAGAGAAAAAGGCAGGCACATTTCAAAGACAGCTCTACTGTCAGAAATCCAGACCCTTCCTTCAGAGATGGGGAAATCTGTGAGAGCAAGGGTGGGTCAGAGATACATGAAGGAAAAAGGGTTTGGTGGGGACTCTATTTCTATTCTCACGCAAGACTCTGATCTCTTAGAATTTATCTTTTTTTTTTTTTTTTACAAGGTGGCTTTCTGCTAACATTATACACAAGATTCTCCCTCTGTGACCTTAGCATAAAAATACAAATACCCAATCGGATTTACATATATTGGAGGAGATCAGGCTGCTTTGCCCATTCAGGTGTCATAGTATCCACATACCTAAACCACTCTTCCCAATCTGTTACCAACGAAAAAATTATTTACAGTTCAAGTCTTTGATTTTAACTTGTCTAGAACAATTTCATTTCTATGTTCCATAAAGACGAGAACAGGAGACATGTTAGGTACAGGAAACTGTGATGATAAAAAAATCTGCAGAATGGCTTTTGCCATACTGAATGTTGCCCTCTGGTTTGGTTTCTGGCAAGTTGTAATAATGTAACCTGACTCTCAACTATCCTGACCTGTGGCTATTGTCACAAACTTTCCCAAATCATCCACAAGATGTTGAATGAACTCGGCATAACTTATATTTGTTATGCAAGCATGTATAGAATACAACTCAGTATCATGGACTGGATGGCCCAGAATAATTACGTGCAGAAATGACTCAGTATCCAGGGAAAACTTTCAAGCTTGCAAAGACATGACATTTTCCTGGAAAGCAACTGTTAAACTCTGACTAATGCATTCCCTTCTTTTCTTCTCCTTTTTTTTTTTTTTTTTTTTTTTTTTTTTTTTTTTTAATATATCCATGCAGGTTTTGAAGCTTTGAGTGTTCCTGGGCACTGAAGACAATGTGAGGTACAGACTGTAAAAAATGTCTGAGCAAGTGGAAAGTCAGTCTAGACAATACTCTTTATGCAATATTTTGGGAACATTTTGGGGAAATGTAGCACTGCAAGGGCCTACAGCCAGGCATTTCCTTTTTGCCCAGGCAGTCCATATTTCCACCTATTAGGTGTCCTGGAAAGATTGAAACTTGGCCACTAAGTGAGCTGCTTCTGCAAGCACAGTTCTTATGCGGGTTGGAGGAGCCCCACTGCTGGCAGGCTTTGAGTTCCAAGTGCTTCTGGCCCAAACTAGTGAGAGCAGCTCTGGGGACTTCAGGAATTATGTCCCTGACAGAAACCTGGCAAGAGCAAAGCTCCCCCCTCCTGCCTCCATTCCAGCTGGAAAGCCTCCTGGCGCCACATCCAGAGATGTACTTGTAATGAAACTAGGTGAAAGTGGACACTAAATGTCAATAAATACTAAATAAATACGAAGAAGTTGCTTCAGAGAAGGAAGTCTAAAACAGACCATGATTCCCCACCATCATCTTTCCCCCACCACTACCCAAAAGAATGAAAATATTGATCATCCCCACCTAGAACTCACCTGGAATTTGCTCCTAGGAAGCTAAACATCAGTGAGTGTGACAGAGAAATCTCAGACTTGTGAAAGCACTCTGACATTAAATACTCCTTGCTTTGTTTCAGGCTACTTCCAGTTTCTATGTTAAACAGATAGTCAATCCCCATACTCTAGGTTCACATCATATGCCGGAGAGATTACTTAAGAAAGCTTGCTGTAAAGCTTAACACAAAACAGTATCACCCAAGTATGCTATAGGATCACAGATACCCCAATGTGAAGGCATGCAAGATCCCATTTTGTTGGAAACAGCATCCCACCTTGTAAAAAGAAGGTCAGCAAACTGAGAAATGAGGTACTCCAATCTGTTTGCCGTGGAGGTAACCTTGGACAAACTCTTTTCCTTCTCTTTATCTCAATTTATGTGTTCCTAAGATAGTTAAACAAGACTGACATCACAGAGGGGCAGCAAGAATTACTAAGATTTGTAGTGTGCCTCGGAAAAATCAAATAAACCCCTCTGTTCTAGTCCTGACTACCAATATCCATCAAGAGAAAATTACCACATATTATTACATAGAGACATGGAGTTGCTAAAGACAATGCATAATATAATAGATGAGCGTGATTGTTAACTACCTGTGCTAGCAAGAGAAACTCTTTTCTCACTGACATAGCCTCCAGCATGTTTGGATGCAGTACTTTGTTTTCTCCAGAGCAATGGTGACATTTTAGATCATCTTCTGTGCTATAAATGGAATACTGTGATCTGCTGAGCATTTGCTACCTGGAAGACCATTTCCTTGTGCCCGAGCCATTAACTTTCTTGGATGACATTGCCACATCTGTAATGAAAAGATGTAATGTGCTGCTAATTTATGAGACTACTGTAGTGCTGATATTTTAAACTGCTCAGGTGTGAATAGCAAAGGCTGGCTGGTATTTGAAATATCTTTGGCAATATTAGCTCCCTGTGTATGATATTTGAAATCATTCTGGCATGTTGGGCCATCAGAGATGGGCAGAACAGTACTGGCCACTGCAGGAGCTGGGATAATATTTCCCAAGGCCAGTACTTTGTTTCTAGTCATAGGAGAGGAGTGCATGTGAACAAGAGCTTAACAGCTTCTCAGAGCAGCGCTTTGAACACACAGTGTTCCTGTAGAAAATGAAATCACTGACTTTGGATTTATCTTTTAACAATAGATGGGGAGGAAGCAAAACTCACTTCTGTGAGAAAGGCAGAGCTGGACAGCAAAAGGTGGTTTTTAGTTTACAAAGTAGAAAATTAAACGGTCTTCTGTAGGTCCCATTGCTAACCTTCAGGGGTCCATTATTGCAATCTAGTGTGGCTTTGAGCATAATAGAAGCCACAAAATAGTACCTATTTAGGGTACTTTGAGCCCAGTAACCTCCACTCAAAGTAGGTCATGTCTTTTGGAAACATTTGCAGGCTTAATTCTGAAATACATGCTGGCTATGGTTTCTCTGACTGCTACATCATCTTACTGAATTGTTTGAGCATCCAAGCTGTTGACATAATTCTAATTTCACCATTTACCCTCTTGATGCTGATTGATTTATACCTTATGATACTTCAGAGAAAATAAAAATCCCTGTCCATATTTAATAGAAAATCGAGAGAATCACACACAAGACCCAAACAAAATCAGGCAGTTTGGCTAATGTGAAGGAATTAACCTTGCACCAAGCAAACTGTCCTGCCCAGAGACACCATGCGTGCTGCCCCTTCAGTGTCCAGCAGAAAACCACTCAAATTCTAGTATGCTGATTTTACAACTATAACCATTAAATTATTAAAATCTAAACAAGATGCATGTAAGGCTGTCAAAGCTTTATTTCAACAAAATATTTGTAACTGCATGTCACCCATGTAGACTGACAATCAAACATGAGAACAAGAAATCAAAAAGTCTCTCAGGTAACTGATTACCCCAGTGCTCACCCCTTTGGCTGGGAGGAAGCACAGTCCTCTCCTAACTAATCCCTGTTCCCTTCTTTCAAAATACAGAATGTAAATTAGTTTGGCTGCAGATAATGATGTTTCCAATGTTAGTAACACCCTGAATAGCTTCAAACGCTGTCTGGGAATTTAACTCCTGGGGACTTGGCTTGGCAGGATCTCCTTTTAATAGACCCTGCTCAGCACAGAGTGTGAAATGGCTTCAGAGTCCTCTCCAGGGGCACTGACAGGCCTGCACGCTTCATCACAGGCTATTACACACTCAGATTCACTGAGTTGAAAATCTGTGGGCAATATATATAACTTCACAACACCCATGAAGCTCCTCAATCTGTCTGGAATTATTACCCCATAACTCTGAATGCATTTGCTGATAGAAAATAAGGATTTGGTATGAAATCCTTTTCTTCTGTGTTGTTTCTATGGCTGCCCTGGGTTCCCCAGAGGAGATGCTGAACCAGAGCCTTTCAGTTTCATTTTTAAGATACAACTTTATGGTGTAAATTAACTGTCCAGCTTGAATTGCACTGGAAGCAGCCTCCTCAGGCAGACCACAGCAGGGTCTGGCCAGGAGAAGATGCCTGGCCAGGAGGAGATCCCTTTACACTTCACAAAAATGGTCTTATTTATAAGGGCCAAGACTTGTAACAGTATTTGTTAGGGTTATCAGCAGGAAATAAAATTTGCTTTGGGAAAAAAAAACAAACCACCAACCAAAAAACCTCAAACCAAACTAAAAGCCCCTGTGCTCATCCTGGCTTTGGAACACAGCACTGTGGAATTTCATAAAAGCCAGACAAGGAAGTGCTGCCAACATCTTCACTGCCTTTTTTTTGAAAACATATAGTTCATGCAGTTCAATAGATTTCCATCAATTTGTTCAGATGGCATGGTCATCTAATTAATTCTGGTATGAATTCATGTGCCTGCAACAGAGAATTATCTGAAGATTGAGGCTTCTTTGAGCTAATTATAATATAAAGGCGACCCAGTTTATTATAATGTTCCTTGTGGTCATAAATCTACAGTGACCTTTACCATGATTTTTTCTGTCAGTTCAAAAACATAATCTTCATTCTTGGTTAGTCAGGTGATTTAGTGTGTTCTTCAACTGCCCAGCAACAGATTATTTCATTTATGTCTTCCATTTATTCTTCCAGCATCGCTGATCCAGGTAATAAAGAATCAGGTTCACAGCTATTATCTCTGGTTAATCTGTCATAATTGTCTACATCTTAAATTAGGGATATTATGCTGAATTGCATTTAATACAGGAGCTTCATTGTTTGCATCACACAAGCTCAAAAAAAAATGACCTTGACTGACACACAAGCCATTTTAGATTCCAGTTCACTAAAAAATTATCTCATTTAGAAGTGCTAGGCAGATGCAGACAATGGTCCTTGTCCTTCTGTGTTAGTGTTGATTTCCACAATACATTGACAACACTTTTTAAAAAATAATTCCCTCACAACAGGAAGAATACTATGAAAGACAGAAGTTGCTATCAGAGGATGAGTTTGCATACAGGCACTGGTACTGTGTTTTGTCATTCATTACTCACCTAAATTATGTTCTGCTAATCTGTTTTCTTCCAAAGGATGCTTTTCTTAGGCCTTGCTTTCACAGGTAGATTGAAGAAATGAAAACCTAACAAAAGAGAAGGCAAGTGGGTTAGAAGGTTTAGTTCAAGGCCAAAGAGATCCAGGTCTTTTACTCCTGCATCATTGTTTTACTGTCACAGATGACATCAGAAAACACTGAACAGCAAATGTTACAGACTCACAGAATAACAAAATGCTTGAGGTTGGACGGGACCTCTGGAAGCTTTCTTGTCCAACCCTCCTGCTCAAGCAGGATCACCTAGAGCAGGCTGCCCAGGACCAGGTGCAGACAGGTTTTTGATGTCTCCAAAGATGGAGACTCCACAACCTCTGTGGGAAACCTGTGACAATGCTCAATCACCCTCACAATAGAAAAGTGTTTCTTGATGTTCAGAGGGAAACTCATGTGTTTCAGTCTGTGCCTATTGCTTCTTGCCCTGTCACTGAACACCACTGAAAAGAGCCTGGCTCTGTCTTCTTTACATTCTCCCTTCAGATATTTGTACATGTTGATGAGATCCCCCCTAACCCTTAGTTTCTCGAGGCTGGCAGTGCCAGCCCTCTCAGCCTTTACACAGATGTGAGGTGCTCCAGTCCCCTAATCGTCTCGGAGCTGGACTCTCCAGTAGCTCCGTATCCCCCAGTGCCGAAATAATTAATATTTTTTTCCTGGCAATCAGGGAAAGCAAGCAGAATAGGCAACTGATGTGAAGAGCACAAAGAAGTAAAAAATTTTTAAAAAAGACAAAGAAGAGATACACATCAAGTTGAAGCAAAGATATCACGTGAGACCATGATCTCTTATTCTATCTCATCAAGAAACTTAACAGCACACTAAATATTTTTCTTTAAGAATGTCCTCCATCACCTGCTATGGAGTGACTATTGGAAGGTGACATTTTCCTTTTCTTGTGACTGGTTATGTGCCCTGGGAAATGTAAAAATATCACCAAGGTATGCATAAGAGAGAAGTTAATTAGTTTAACTTCCTGATGGGAATATATTAACAGTGTAATAAGATGCTCAAATTCTCTCTTTATGATTGTCTCTGCCAAAATAGTTGTTGGAAAGCTTTTTTGCAATACAAAAAGTTTTATCCTCCATATGGAGATCCAGATGCTGACTGCGATCTTTGTGTGGCAGAGGTCAGTGCAAACACTCAGCCTCTGCATCTCAGCAAGCCGCACCTCTGAGACTGTGACTGGAAGAATCACGTGTCAGGAATCAATATTTATAGACAACTTTCTATTAAATCCATCTACGAAGCCAAATGGAATCACTTCCCAGCATCAATACACAATGCTGTGAGAGAAAGAAAATATTGTATATTTTTTTATTGTCACTCAGTACTTTTGGTTTTTAAACTCTTTTGTGGCCAAGTTCAAATGCAATTTGTCCTGCACAGCCATTGCCCAAAGTGGACAACATAATTAATCATCTATCCTTATGTACTTCCTACTTAAAATGACTTTTAGCTAAACACTCTTACCCCAGCTCTCCCCTTGATTAATCCTGAACCATGTAAGCATGAATTTTATTACTGGCTCTCTCCTTCTATCAGCTGGAATGTCACTTTGGAATTTAATCTAATTAAAAAAAGCGTAGTATGTTGGTTTCATCACTGTTCTAAAAAAAATGTCATCTATTTTCCTTTTGAAAGACTTGTTAACAGAGATTTTTTGATACCTGGCACGACCAGTATGATATTTCTTTCTGAAAAATATACTGAACATGAGTGATGTAGAATTACATTCTCTATAATAAAACCTTAAATTAACTTCCAGTTTCTTTATAACTGTTTAGACAAGAAAAATCTTCTCAAAAGACCACACTAACCTTAGAATCATCATTTAAGAGGACACTGTCTCCTAGGCTATTTATACTTTTATCTGTATCTGACAGAAATCTGTGGGTAGGACATAGTGTTTATTTTCTATTTCCCTGCTTTATAAAGCCAAACAACATCATTTAGCAGATTCTTTCTCTCCAAGAAATGCATTATATGAACAATAAAGAAACTAAGACTCTGAGCAGTATAGGCAGCAGCGTGGTCATTTAATATCATTCCAGGTTTACAAATGAGAAGGACTGTAAAACCTTCTTTTTTAAGGTTACAAAGAAACGGTGGCAAATTTCCAACTATTTCAGGAGATCAAGCAGCCCTTTTCAATGCCCGAGTTTTTCACATTTCTGTAACTTGTCTTGGCTGATTTAGCCTCCTCATTAGTAATTGTTTGCATTAAACAATTATAAAAACTTTGGAAGATATCAAGACAAATGTCTGTGAAACTGATGAATTCAAAATTCAAAATAAAATAAAATATAATAAAAAGCCTCCTGTCACTGCACATCATCAAGATCCCATATTATTTTGCTGATTCATTTATAAGATTATATATTAAACACCATCTTTTTGAAAGGCCTTTCTGGTGCAAAATAAATTACCTTGACATGTAAATTGTTCCTATTTTGCAGCTTTTCTTAAAGATCTAAAAGATCTTGTTGCCAAAAAAGCAAGCATTAAAAAAAAAAAAAAAACGGACAAGAATAAAGAGAATAAAGAGAGCAACAGAAATCCCTGGTGCAGGAAAGAAAGAGTCGCTGCTTTCCAGCACCCACCGATCACAGGAGACATGCTCAGGAACCAAGATCTTCAAGCAGACCCACATCTCATTCCAGGAAAAGATCTTTTCAAAATGAGTAGGTCCATTTTAGTGACCACCACATTGAGTTATAAGCAGTTTATACAAACCTAGCATCTATTTTTTTTTGCCATAAACCTCAAAAATATTGTCATGGGTTCCTTTGAAAAATCTTTCCCTTAACTGTTTCACAAGGAAGGAAGCTGTAAGATGAATTCCTGGCCGTCTGGCCACTGTTTGGCTCTGTTAGAAAATCAGCCCTGGTGCCATAACTGAAGGGAAAAACCTCAACAGCAGTCTGCATTTTCTGTTCTGCAGTTACATCACCTACACAACTGCTTGTGCTGAGAAAGTTGCCAGAATAATGGTACTGACGCATCAGTGCAGCTCATTTCCCTGATGATCCAAGAATGGGTATACTGATACGTTATACTGTCCTCTGTTTGCACTAGTAGAATCTTACCACTTTCATAGCACTGTCATAGCTTAAATACTACAGCCGTGCCCTGGATAACCTTCTAGCATAAAAACTGCTTGATTTGGAATAACAGTACTTCTATGTATTACTTATTTTGAATGAAAGAGTTAGTAGTTCTCTTTAAGTTCTTCAAGAACTTTAAGTATTTACTGTTTATCTGACAAGTTTCAACTCCTTTAACTTGCCAGAATAACACTCCCGTTACTCCCAGACTGTCTGGTTCTAATAACTAAGCAAGCTGTCAAACTGCATATTCTGTATCTCCTATCACTGTTGTTCCAATGACTTTTATATATGCTCTGTTTCTTCTCAAGCACTGTTTTATTCTGAGACATCCATATAATCAATATTTTCTCAAATCAATTCATGTCTAGCTCAGGTAGATAAACATATTAATCTATAAAAGTGATGCACTTTAATATGAAGCCTTTATCGTTCTTATTAGTTATTAGCCAATTACACGTTATCGATGTTTTTTCATTCTGCAAACATTTATATGACAAACAATAGTTGTTGTGACAGCCAACAACCATCTAGCACCATCTTGAGGTTAAACTGATCCTGACATTCTAAAATAAATGGACTTTGATCATAAGCTCACCAGAAGCTTTAGACTAGTGCAGATACCTATTTATTAATGACCCCCAAAAAAAAAAAAAAAAGTAATTCATCAGTTACAAGACAAACATCCCATAGATTTGTTTTCTTTGCTTCCTTGAATAGATCTTAAGACATTTCTGTTAATTCTGCTGGAAATTATACTTAAACTAGTATTCAAGGAAGAGTGGGAACTACGCTTTTTTTTTTTTTTGTAATGTGTCTGGACACTACGCAAAAGTGAGCTAAGGGAAGTTCCAAGGTTTAGACCTTTATACACAAGTTCTCCTATAAGTATTTTTCATTTTCAGTTTACTTCCACACCAAAACATACAGTTCCAAAATATGCCTTATTCTAAATGATACTGGGCCACCCAGGTACAACCGTCTTTTAAAACTAATTTATTCCTCTGAAAATATTTGGTATGACTGGATATGATATTTTGAAGTTTTGAAACATAATGAAAATGTGAGATAAAGCTACTGAGTTATAAGATTTTTCACTGCTCACCCTATGTTTGAATCTGATCGGGACACCAGAACACATTTCAAATGAAAAGCATGGTACAATTACGGCTCGGGATGAGAAGAGGATGAAGGCTAGGATCTTTTCAAGGAAGCCAGGCAACAGTGTGGAAACTGTGCTGGGTTTCTCCAGACAGACTTGCCAACACTGAGACTTTCTAAAAAGATATACGTATAAGCCGTTTGCATGTATGGTAGTGAGGGGTTAAGCTATACATTGGTTGTATGTTTATTTTAAACAAATCTGATCATAAGTTCTGTGCTACTGGGCCAAACTACATGATGAAACTCATGGGTCTGTCGCAAGAATTTGAGCAAACACAGCCTCAGTTTAATGAGCGATTCACATGGCAACATTCAGCCAAATAGTCCTTGCTGTGTCCACGATGTTGTGTTGATTATCATGTTTAGAGACCCTATATTTAGAAATAATATAATTTTCAAGAGACAATATTTTAATTCAGTTGAGGATTCAGGAAAGATACAGAATCTAAATCAGTTTACCTTTAACAAGGAAATGGGAACATTTAGGACTCAGAAGAGTGTACAAATGTATGATTTCCATAAGAGTAGGTATCAGCACTTTGTGCACATTGTTATTTCTGCCTCAAAGCCTGCCCTGCAAATGCAGAGCAGAGAAAAAATAATTGATTTAAAGTTCACCTGCCCTTCTTACAGTGTGTTCAGTTCTACAGGATGGTGACATTTCACTGTACATAGAAGGATCTAATCACTTGTGAATCTACCTGTGTGTGCCCAACACAACACATCAAACTTCTAAAATTAATTGCTGTGCTTTCATTTACTACTTCATGGCTCTGTGAAAGTGACTTTTATCTTGCAGAGACATACACTTAAAACTGGAGGGTTGATCTTGCCAAAACACTCAGAATTCCAATGGTTTGGCTTATAGGTTTCAGTATGGTTAAACGTGAATTATACCTCAACTTTTTCCACAACAGAGATAATTGCTTTTTGAAAATCAATTACAGTCATCATCAGCGTCAGGAAATTGATTTAAAGTCAATGTTGATGCTAACGACTGTATCCCAGAAAGACAAATGCAAAGCAAATGAAAATGCAAAACAAAATATGCAAAAATCAATAACAGACATGGACACCCAAGAGGTGGCCCCTTCTGGGGAATCCAGTCCCTGGAGACAGGGTACCTATTTTCCTGAGACAGCAGATAAGTAAGGCAAGGGAAGCAGAGGAATCAAAGTCTTATTCCTCCCCAGTCAGAGCTTTTAGAAGTTCCACCAGGATTTTTGTTAATGCTTTGAGAAAACTGAGCAGGGCATTACCGTGTCTTAGATCACAGCAAGAAATGCAATCCATAGGGACAGCAAGGAATACTTCCAAAGAAAATACAACTCTTACTTTCATATCTGGAAATTTACTGAGAAAATGACTGAGACACTACTCTTGTGAATGGGAAAATCTACTTCTAGCCATAATCCCAGGACTGAGCCCCTCAAAATGCAATTAAACAACTATATCTGTGGCTCTTTTAAACCCAGATAGAAAACAAAAGGAATTGAATGGCATTGAAAGTTCCCCTGTTGATAGGTTTTACCAAAATATCTGCAGCAGCACTTCAAACTTTTTTGACAGTATTAGGGGAAATTCCATACATGAAAGCCTCTTCCCAAAGCTGCTGTTCAATAACAAGCACTAACAAGGTCTAAACAGACTAGCATGTTCAGAGACTGCAGTTGCCTTTCCTGTTAATTCATACTACGCTCAGAAGGAATAATACAGGAATGTGGGGCAATACTTCAGACGGTAGTAGGTCTAAAACTCCAGATTGAAAACGTGCATCTGGATCTACATTTAGTCCATCCTGCAATTTATGTCTTGAAAGACAGGACTGTATAGAAACTAGATCTGTTTCTGACTATGCCCTCATCTCTTTTTAACCCCCTACATGCCTCCTGGCTCCCTCCCTCCCCACTTTTTGTCACATCGATGTAAGCTGTCTATTTTTCAGAGCAGCAGCTGTGTTTGTATACTCCACTGGAGAACAGGACCTGGCCTCTTCAGTCACATAGATACTTTGACTATTTCATCATGAAACCCCAGATCTTGAGACTGAAGGAATCTTCATATTTTTCTAAAGTCTGTCTATGTTTCTTCATCACATCTATTATGTACAAATTATGGATGAAGGAGCTAGGGAGAGAGCAAGCACATATAAAGATGAGGACAAATTTCAGTGTTACTGTGATTTACTTGATATTTCTTACCTATTGACATTTCTTGGTTATGTCCATGCCAACCTAATTCTTTCCTAATTGCTCAGTTTAGACATTGAAAATGAAAATTACTTTTCCTGTTCCAATTTCTCTTATTCAGTCATTGTACTTGACATCCAAAATACCAGCCTGGCTGAGTATTTTAATTCCAAACAACTCCTAATCAGTGCTGTTTTCTTTTATGAAGAAAACCACTCTCAAAGCAAAAAAAACGTTGTGTAAAGCAACAGAAGCTTGGAGCTCACTGGTCATCACAGTAAAATGCTATTTAGCCTTTACTGAGATAATTGATTTGATGCATATTATCTTTGCTAAAAGGCAAACGCACTCCTTAACATTGCAGTTCATCTCTGAACAGGTCAATTCATTTTCCTGAAAGCTTTAGACTACCTATTTTTAACAAAACAAAAGAAAATGTGTAGGTCAGATCAAGTGCAGGAAGCAACAGGGCAGACATTCAAAGGCAGCTACAAGAGTTAGTTACCACTAGACCTTGCAGTTACCACTAGAACTGCTTTGAAGGCTGATAGAGCGGTAACTGAGCGCTTACTGAGAAATAATTTCTCGTCGGAGGTGGTTGATTTGTGGTACTGAGTCAGGTGTATCTGCACCAGGGCAGGACAGTCTGCAGAAGGTCAAGAGCATGTTCTGGTGCAGAGGAACGAGATAAGGGAGTTGTTATTCCACGATTTTTTCCCTTCACTTTTTTATTCCGATAGTTAGTGCTTGGCCACAACTGGAGCTGAGACACCACGTGGGATGAATATCTGCTTCAAGGGAGTACGGTGAAGTTGCTGTCTTGATGTCTAATTTGTTGACCAGCTCAGGATTATTTCCATCATTGGGGGGTTTGTTTTTTGGTTGTTTGGGGTGGTTTTTTAACAACATATCCCTTCAAAGTCAGGGGACAGGGGAACATGGTTCATCACTATCACAGCAAATTTCACCTGATTACCAGAAACACCAGTAAGGTTAGTCCATCTGCTTCCTGTATATGGCACACTGTGCAGTACCTCGAAAACTCAATAATATAATTTAAACATTTGAGTTTTACAAAGTGACACCTGAGTAAAATGCAACATACATGTGAGACCCAGAAGGCCAACTGAGATTATCTAACTGCTTTTCCCTGGTCTTAAACTCTTTGATTCCTCACTCAGATCAAAGAGGTTATAACAACCGCTTCTCCTTAATCATTTAGAGACTTTTATGGTACCATAAAGACACAGAAATGTACCAGATGCTGCTTCTTGAATAAATTGGCTACAGTTGTGCATGCAAAAAAAAATAAGAAAAAAGGAAATAGATCTAAATCCCTTGTTATCATGCTTCTCAAGAAAAATTTCCACTATACTGAGGTCCACCCTCAAGTAAGTGACCCTTCTGTAACCATTCCTGTTACTGTCACGTCTGAGAAAGCCATTCATTTAGAAAGTTTGCTATCAGTCCTAAGGATCCATATGCATCACTCTACCAACTACCAACACACAGCCATATCTGCAGTAGACTGCTTCTTAATAATAACAGTACCATAGCAATTAGCCATACCCTGATTGGGGATAACATCCCTATTCAGATTAAGTATATTTAGTTGTTAAAATCAGGCGTGAATTTGTGTGCTTTTTCAGAATCATGTCCTAAAGACTGTTGCAAAAATGAATATCCTGGGTCTAATCTGATGCCCATTAAAAGTTTTTAGGTCATTTTCATGGCTTTCAGCAGGCAGCAGCTCAGAGCTTATTACCATTTGGAGTAGCAGATGAAAGTTAGATATTTCAAACAGATCTGTATAAATTATCCCACTATTTGTGGGATAACAGTCAGGGAGCCCAGACTGTGGGGTTTTTGCCATCAGTATCAAAAGCTCCTGCTCCAGCACCATTCCAGGACTGTGGTCCAGAGCAATCAGGAATAAAAACAGACCATTGAGAGAAGTATTTGTGAAAGGCCTCTTCTTCCCCTAGTACCTCCCCACAAATGACTGTGTTCAGCCCCACATAGCCGGGATCTAATTGGATATCTGCAGATAATGGGTATTTTTCTTGCTGACATTACACCTTCCCTCACCTCTGACTATAACCTTCATGAGCTTCATCTGAAACCTCTGAGGTGAAAAAGCACGCAAACTGAGGATTTTATCAGTGTTGTCCTGAAGAAAACTCTCATTATCATAGTGCCATGAAGAGCAAGCTAATCACGTAGTCATTAATATCGATGAAAGCCCCCTGCCAATTAACTTCAAGGAAAGAGACGTAACAAAACACATCAGGCAAGAATATCAGGCTCTGTAGAAAGAAGACATAAAAAGATGCTTTTCCACTGCCAACTGTTTTCAAAGCTGAACTTGAAACAAGTGACAAAGCAGTAGTTATTGTACAACAGACTGTGTGGTTGCCATGAAAACCAAAAGTTTCAGGACTCTTAGCTATCATTAGGATCCTCACTGGCACACTGAATCTTGATAGTTACAGGGTACAAAACAGGAACCCCAGCGGGATCACCTACCCAGTAATTTGAATGTAGCTGTGTAGGAGGCCAAAACTTCAAGCAGACTTTGTGTATGTGTTCAGGGTAAATCTAGGACCCTAATAAGCTGTAAAAATGTATATCATCTGTCCTTCATGGGTAAGACTAATATCCTCTGATGATAATTTCTGAAATGGGTTATGAATACCAAAATTTTAAAATGTTGTGAAAAGCAATAAAACAACAAAATCACTCGGAGCAGCATAACAAATTAATGTGTGATAATCCCTCCCTTGCTGCAGCCAGGAGATGTTATTTTTAAGTTGCATTTTAAAAATGTCTTCTGTGAAGAATAAAATCAGTGGGGATGTGATAACACCAAATTTAAAAAATCCCTGTCCAAATTTGCAGAAACAAGATCTGCTATTTTCAGACCAGGATGGATTTTTAAAAGACAGTGTGCAGAGAGATTAAAAAAAAAAAAGGAAAAAAAAAAGGGCTACTCTTGGAGCAGTGCTATTCAGATAGATCCTCAAAAAGGCCTCAGATATCCTCCTGGCAACCCTGAAATCCATCCCCATTCTTTACCGGCCTGTGGAGTACGGCACCAACTGTTTTCCCATATGTAAACCATGCTGCTTTGCTGTGAAGAGAAGTCAAGAAGAGAAATACACATTCATGAGCTTCAAATATTTCTCTACTGCATTGCAAGATGGCACCATTTCTTGTCTACAAAGGGAAGTGATTTTTGAGGAGGACATGAATTCTTATTTTCTCTATAAATAACTTACTAATATTTATTGTCTGTACTGGTTTTGTTTTAGCAAGTTATAATTAGAGAGCACATAGAGTTTAAATTTCCTAATTCCAAGGACATTGTAAATAAAAAAAAAAAAGCCTGAGGAATCTGAGGATAAATGAGCAAGATGAGTACCTGGTTCAACCTAAAGAGTGTCATTTCCACCAAAAATATTACCATAAAAGGATCTGGACATATCTTGCTAGCCTGTGAATCCAAACAATATATTGCAGCTTTTAGGCTATGTGCTTCACCACAGTGTGCTGTTGAAAATTAGTCACATCTTCTACCTGACATTTATTAGATATAAGCTACTGTTTCTCATCTTCAAGTACAGAAGACATTACAGAAAAGTATCTCCTATGAGAAAGATGCTGCATTACAGAACAGCCACAGGGATAGATTCTGTATCTATTTCACTAGCAGAAACCAGAGATTTCCAAAATACATTACTTGCATTTGAAAAAACTGTAAAAAATAGTAACTTTTCTCTGATTCACTGAAAAATAATATTAAAGTGATCTTGAATGCTCAGTATGATAACAGATAAAGCATGAGATGGGATTTAAATGACACTTTTTACAGACCATAAAGCCAGAAAAAGTAAAGAAGGCCTGGGTCTTTAACATCAATTTATAGTTTCTACCTAAAGAAAAATGTTGTGTTAACACATAGGGCTACAGTATGAAATGTGTACCTTAAAAGACTGATGCTAGTCCAGAAGATAATTTCCTAAATCAAAAGGGTTGCATCCAATGTGGTAGGAAATCTATATGAAACTCCACCTTGAGAGATAAGGACTAATTTCTCCCAGAGCTAAAAACCTGCGATATTTGAGGTAAAACCAATCATCCTACTACATTTCTTATGTTCAAGCAAAATAGTCTAAACCACAGTGCTTTTAAAGATACAATTCCAGAAAGCTAGAAACAATTACAAAACAGATTGCTGGTGTGAATTTAACAGAAAAGCATGAGCGAGAGGAGGTTACAATGCAATTATTTTTCCAAGTTCTACAAAATAATAGTCAAAAAGATCTACTAATTTTTAAAGATTCATTGTAGAGATTAAAGAATCCATGAAGTAACAAGAAAAGAATACTTAATAAATTACAAAAGTGGGAGAACTGACAATAACACACATAAATCAAGAAGCAGAACTTGTAGAAAATTGAGACACAGCCAGAAGAGGAAAATTGTTACCCAGCACAGTTAAGACCAATACATGCTTTTTAAAATATGTACAGCAACAAAACTAATACTAAGATTACTTTCCCAGATGTCATTAAAATGTGCCCGATACAAACTAAGTTCCATTGCTTGCTTTTAAAGATCTTGATTCGTAGTTTCAAGACTTGGAGGTAAAAATGCAAAATATCAATTTTGGTGCCATTTTTAACAATGACAGATTATTACCATTACTGATTGTTGGTTTGTCTCTATTCTACTATTCACTGCTCTAATACAACAGCCTTTATCAGTCTAAGTGGTGTATCCTGCTTTGGAGCAAGAGGGAATTTATCCTCTGGAATTAGAGGCTGTCAAGGGCTGTGAGAGAGGAACCGTGAAAATAAAAGCAATCAGTAAAAAACACATATTTACCAAGAAATGTAACTGCACAGTCGCCTCAGTGGTGTTATTGTTTTCTCTCAGGTAAATTGTTTTATGACAGGCAGTGAATTATTTTTATTTCCAATCCTGTAAGCAAACAGCGACTACAAACAAAATTTCCCCCAATGAAAAGAAATCCAAGAATAACAAATTCAAATGAGATAGGAGATGTGACAAAAAGCAACTCTCAGTGCAGGTTAGGCAATTATTAGATGAAAAACATAAAAAGCCATAGAAAATGCATTTCCCTTTTTACTATTTCCTGTTTTAGCTGGTTAGTGTTTTAACCTTCGGATTACTAAACTCAATTAGCAGTAATTTAATTAGTACCATATACTTTGAGGTGCAGAGCTCTCCACAGGAGACACCTGCTTCCTCTGCAAGCCACTCTGGAGACTTGTATGTTGCTATTATCAGTGGTTTCTTCTAGTCACCCAATGCAGGAATGGGACAACAGAGAACAGATGTGGCCTCAACTCCTCAATTCAGAACCGTCTACAGTTTATCAACTTCTAAATTTGGTATTCAGATAACAAGCCACAATGTTTCTCACCAAGTTCGGAAAGTGGAAAAAGTATTTGTTTGGCAAAAGATTTATGCGTGCAAGTAAATTCCTAAGGAGACAGGTACATGTCACAGAGCCCTGGTGCTTCAACTATAGAACCGAACTGTACGGTTTTGACAGTCTTTCCTGTGAGAGAGAAGGGATGATAGCTAAACCACCACATTTTGGGTTTCCGATAGCTTTTAGACTAACTCAGCTAGACTAATTTCAGCTCTGGACTACATATTAAAATTATTTTCCCCTGTGTAAAGGGTTTTGACCAATTCCAGTAAAAGCTACTTTTAACTGGCCTGTACTTCACCAGTATAAAGGAAAGGAGGTTTTGTGGGCATGTGTTCCTTCTACTATTTTGGAAATGCTTCCATTTTAGTCCTTTAAAAGAGAACATGGAATTTCTGCAGACAAAGAAAGACAGGTATGAGAAAGACTTAAAAAACAACCACCACTTTATCATTCAGCTATTCATGGCATTAACAGCGAGGGAGAAATGTCAAACTTGCCAGGCCAGGAAATACTGCACAGTTGCAATTTTGGCAGCTCCCACTCTCCAGCTAAGCCTTCAAAAGCAAAGGAACAGAAGGTAAAAATATCATAAAGCATGTGCAATTTATTGAAATGACATAACTGGCAAACTGTTCTTCAGGACAATAAGACAAAATGTTCAAAAAGTGGTACAAACGGACCTTTCAGCCAGAGTGAGCAGGGTCTGAAGAATTTGCAAATGCAAACAAGAGATACAACTAGCTATTAGCACCTGTAAGAGACCTAAAACAGTTTCACAGAGCCAGCTCAGGATGCATATTCCCATTCTTTCACCAAAAGAACCTCGTGCAATTCCATACAATTTAAAAGTAAACACGAGCAACTTCAGCTTGACTTTTGGTATTCAGATGAGGCAGCTAAGTCAGGAACTTAGTCTCCCTTTGTTCCCTCAGCATTAAAGTAGAAATACAGGTATCTCAAGAAGTGATTTACAGCACTGAGACAATCTCATGGATTTTGCTGAGAAGTCATTGCAGGCACTCAACTTTTGTTTACAAAAATTGCACGATGGGAAAGTAAAATGTTGGTACGGGTCTTGAGCCCAGTGTGTCATGTCCACCACTGCAGCTTTGATGAGAACAAGGTAGAGTCTCACTGATTTTGAAGTCTTTTGTCCTGTCTGCTCAACCATACTTCGCACGGAAACATTGACCTGGAATTTCAGAATATTATCTAATACATAGAAACCTAAGCCTAGCAGATAAGTACAGCACGTAGTAGTGTTTGGATTGATAAACTGTCTCTAGACACAGGGTTGCTTGAGGATATGAAATAAAATTCTCACAAAACCCAAGTGAAGAGTTGCTGTTTCTGTGTCTACAGAATAATAATTGGGGCTTGGTTTTCCTACTATGCCATTCAGAGGCTCTTCTGATCTCTCTTTCAGACAGAAAAGAGTTAGTTCTTTGGAAGAAGTAGCACTTCTTTAAGAACTTACTGTTACTGTCACCACATGTAATCCCGAGGTGAGCCCTTGTTATCTTTTCTCATGCTTTAGCTTTTTCTTTAAGTACAAAGCAGGGGACATTCTTTGAACTCTCTTTTTTTAATAACTAACAGATTGATATTCATGTTGAAATACAAGGTTTTCTCAAGGAAGCAATACATTTTAAGAGACTAGTTGATACCGCTGGAAAAGGCAAACAAGGCTGTCAGACAGACTAGAGAGATATGATGAGAAGATTGGAAAATTGTTCTGTTTTTCAATGGTAACAGCCACTTCTCCCTAAAAAGCCTCGTTTCTTTCCCAACCTTAAATCTTCACAAATACATAAATACTTCTCTGCATATTTATATTCAGTATTTTTAATACTAGGGTGAGGGGGTTTATTTATAATTTAAACAGCTAAGTGTCTCTACTAAGGCACTTTTGAAAACGTAGTTGGGTCTAAAACATTTTATGTCCATTTGTAAAAAATTCTCATAATTTTGCTCCAGCAGTTCACAGAATTTTTGAGGTAAGGTAAACAGATGCTCAAAATTCATTAGTTACAACTTGCTCAGGCACTTTCTAAAGTCCCAGAAAATATTTGAATCTATCATTAGATGAATAAGTAATTTTTGACAAGTTATTCCTTAAATTTATTTGAAAATAATTTTAATCTCTGTAGGCAAAAATAGTTTGAAAAAAAAATTCTCTGGAAAGTTGGCAACCTGTTGTTTCTTGTCTTGAACTATCCCTTTATAATGAAAAAAAAAAAAGGAAAAAAGGTTTGAGTATAATAGCACAGAAATACTCTGTTGTGAAAGTAATGACAAAAAGCCATAAAACCTTTAGATACATCTAGACATCTACAATTAAAAGGTGTTCAGAAAGTTGCACTCAGGTATGGTCCCACATTTTTCAAGCACGTAGCCAATAATGCTGCTTTCTACAGGTTGGATACAACCTCCTCCTCAGAAGAAATCTAAATCAGACTACATACAAATTTGTCCAGAGTGGTTCTATAAAGTTTCTCACCACTTCAGTTAGAGTTCTGCATGGTTCTTCATATACAATGCTGTATTTTGTATTTTTCATTCGGAAATGCCTTTCATGACAATGGATTCTATGGCTACCTGTTTTAGGAAAAAGGTGGAGCGGCAAGCAAATATTTGCAAACATGAAACATTTATTATTCATTGGAGGTAATTTTCCTGTTAGAACCACCAGAAGTAGAAAATCTAAATCTCTATTTTATTGTGGATTTGGATGTTGACGGGGAAGAGAAGGAAAACGCATCCTGGACTACCTAAAAAATAATTAGATCACAGAGGCATAAATTTCTCTCTCTGCCTTTCACCGTATAATTTATGATGACATATGGACAGTCTCAAGCAGTTTAGCCCCACAGAAATTAATGATAACTGCTAAAAGACAATTAAATGCCTCAATATAATTATTGAGTTACATAAACATTGTAATTAATTGTAGGAAGCAGTAGGAAAATTAAGCTTAGTAATATGTGCTGACTAGTAAAATCTCAAAAAAGCTGATCCCTACTCAGCGAATACTCGTCTTCTCAAAAATTGACTTTCTTTGTTAGTAGGACTAACATAATAGCCTAACAAATGTGCTGTGCCACGCAGGCCATTTCAGAATATGCGCTACACTTCAAGTAAGCCTGCACTCTACTTATGCTCTGACACACAATTCTGTGCCTCAGTTTATTAGCATTATTATTTATGCTTATTAGAGAATTGCTGAAGGTCTAACCATTGGGTGGGACATACTACAGCAGACATTGTGTAAACTCGTTATACTTCAGACAGACTCTGGAGAGTTACAATTGATAATGGTCAAAGCAGTGGTTTAACACTGAAGGGAAAACGTAACGGATTTACAAATTTTAAACAGATAATTCTGTGCACTGCAGCTTTTACTTATTTTGTAAAGGTTCCTTTTTAATTTAAATAGGGACTATCCAGCATTTGCAAAGGTCATATCTACTGTGACCAAATTTACGTCTGCGAAGGCTACAGGCCTGTTTTTCCTCAAAAAAATAATACCCAATTCTACTACAATACTGAGCCTCCTTCCCAGTGTATTCTCCTGACATGGACCTATAAAGATTTTTCTGAACTCCATTTGTTGTGAGCAGTCATTTCTGTCATAGTACACAATATTGTTCTCACAGGAAAACTCTCTTTTCCTGAAGAACAACATAACAACGTCCTCTGGCACTTACTACAATAAGTGAGAAGAATTATGATGCCTAATTAGGACTTCATGATCCCTAATGTTTTCAACTCCTACATTTACAAAAACTTTTTGAAACAAATCTAAAAATACAGAAATGGTATATTTTTTTCTCAGATATATAACAATGCTTATTTCATGCTTAAATGCTTAATTCCTTAATTTGTTTTACATGTATCAGAATAAAGATTAGCCAAAGCTCAAGTTTGGATTCAGAATCAATAATGCCAAAAAGCTCAGAATTCTTTAACCCATCATAGTAGAATTTGCAAGAGATCAGCCTCTGACACAATTCTATCAATTTTTAGTTAAAATCTCATAAGAATAATTGTTCTCAAAATATTCCTGCTGGGTCTGAAACAAACCTCACAAGTAGATCCTTTGACCATCTAACTTAAGAAACCACAAGAAACTGAACACAAATCTGTCAAACCTAACCTAAATGTAGTAAAGATCATCCCGTAAAGTCCCACTGATTTTATTCATGTCATTAATAGCTAGCCCTTATTTTTCCGAGTTGAAGACAGAACAGTGTGTGCAAACCCAAGAAGAAAGCATGCAGCTTCTTTTCATCCTTTTTCTTTTTTTTTCTTTTTTTTTTTTTCTTTTTTTTTAGTTATGCTGTCTTAAAACAGATCCATTTTAGTCAGAAAGTCTATAGATTCTTAGGCATGCTTCTGCAGATAAGGACGGAATATCTGCACAACACCAGAACAATTAATTACTGACTCCATTCAGATTTGAAAATTACCTTTTGTTCAGAAAACTCTCCAGGTAGGATATTTTCAACCTGGAAAGCAACATTACATCATGTCACATCTGTGCCTCTCCAGCAGAAGCTGCTCTTTCGTTTGATGTATTCTCCTGCAGGTGTCTCTGTTCTTTCTCTCCTCCTCCAACACCATTCACCTGGAAGATAATAGATTATTCCAGGAGTTTGGATCCACCGCAGATCACTGCCATCCCATAGTCCATGGAAAAAGAGACATCATAATTATTTTACTCAAATATCTATTGCTTTATTTATAAAAAGCAGCAGGGCAGCCCCTGCAGCCTTTTTTCCTATCTTCTCCACATTAAGCTTGACCTATTACCAATTAGAATAATTAAAAAAGCAACAATAAATGAATGCACTGTTATAATTATAAATGAAGTTTCTTTATAGACAGGGAAGATAGAGGCTATTCTAAAAGAGTACTATAACAGCAATATAACAGTGGGGGATATTTATATTAAAACTTAGATGACAAAGGCAAGAATAACTTACAACCTAAAAGTTATTAAAGTAGTAAAAATTTTATAAGTAAAAGGCCTTGCCTTGCCACATATGTACGTTACCTTCCGTACCACTACTTTTTCTGGCTGCAAGACCAAGACTGGGAATCAGACTTATTCAATGTCTTTAGTTCAGCTTGAAGTGAAAGATGAATTAATAGGGAGAACATTTTATACAAATGTATTTTATAGATAATTGCTGTTTTATACAAATGAAATAAAAGTTAGCTTTGCCTTCTGATCTTCTAGTTGCCATATGTGAAAAAATATTGCTTTCATTTGTCATTAGTGTTGCTTAAATAACATTAATAAATTAAAATTTTTTAAAAACTGGTACTGATAGTAACATACAGAAACCAGAATTAAAATGGAGAGTCATGCAGGCAAATTAAAAAAAAAAAGTATGCCTTTCCTGCAGCATGTAACAGTTGACTGAAAATACTTTTCATTTAAAATTATTGTCCTGTATTTGTATGAAAAATCCATTCAACAAGGAGCGGCTATAGGTGTTAAGTCACAAATTGTGCATAATCATACACTATTTTCAAAGGCGGGGGAAATCACACATATGGGATAGGAGGAACAGGCTGTCAAAAGAGTAAGCAGCTCAACATGTGTCAGCTGAAATAGAATTATAGTGATAAAACATACTCTAGCTGTAGTACCATGTGAAATTTCTAATTTGGACAGAACACATCTGCTGCAAAAGCATCAGTGGCTGGAAATGTCCATTAGGAAGGGCAGGATGGGACATCACAATAAACTCAGTGATGCTCACTAGAACTAAGGAATTGTTTTACAAATAAACTAGGATCCTCATGGAAAGCCTTTTGACTGCCATAGGAGTGGGTACTTGCTTCTTCATTCCATTTCATACTGCGTTATAGTCACCATCCTAACCAAACTGGACAAATCCAATATCAACTGAATGTGATCACAGAAGTCCCAGTCTCTGAAAGTGTAGTTCCCCATAACTACTGGAACAAAAATGGACTACAGATATTCAAGCCCATAAAAAAATGGTAAAAACCAGAAAGGCATTTCAATAGTTATAAGTTTGGTGAATATACTGATATAATTCTCTGGATTCAAGATAAAAAACAAGAGAGAAATCTTACTGCTCATGGACATTCTGTGATCCATTTAGCACCAGACTATCTAACCAAAATTATTCGTAACAAGTTGTTTCATGTTTACATTGGAAGGATGTGACTTACTCACTTTGGCATATGACCGTTTTAGTTACATTGGAAAAGGTTTTGATAGTAAAATTTAAATAGAAATGAGGCTGAATGGGTTGTGGCTGCTACAAGTCTCATTTGAGTTTGTAAGTTGACACATAAAAGTTACTCTGGCATCTAAAAATCCAGCCAGCTGTTCATATCCTTTTATTACACTCTCTTTCATGACCTTGACATGAGCAATAGCAATTTTTTGCAACATAACAATGGTTTCATTTATTTGGTTCATTTAATAGGGAGCATTTAAGAATATACTGTTTTTCAGCATGTATCTAGTCTAAATACTACCAAAGTTACTAGCATATTGGTAATATAAAATTTTATTGTTTTTAACTAGCACTACATTTGCAGTAGATAAATGTATATACACTTATGTACATAGAAAATTTTTTCTACAATGTAGACCTTTATTCTGTCTATTATTTTTCACTGTTTTGACAGGATAAATTTCCTGAAAGCAAAAAGACTCAATTTCATTAGTTTCTGAGTATCAAAAAGCTACACCAATTATTTCCACCTAAGGGCACTGAAGCTTAATTCTCATGCTAAGCAAAGTGCCATTTTAAAATTTCAAGATTTTTTTCTGTGCTGCAAAGGGAATTAATAAAAAAGCGTGCCAAGACCTAGGTACCAATATGGGAAATAGCTTATTCTATGCTGACAGTCCATCTAGTGTAAGCTATTGCAGTTTCTCAAGGGGTGAAAGATGAATCATTCTTTCTCTTGCATTTATTTATATTAATTCATAAACCTGTAATACATGGTTTAAGGACAAAGTTATACTAGAGCATTCATTTTATTTTCTCTACTAGCCAAGCACAAGCAGGGTGTAAATCTTGCTGAAATGCCCAGAATCACATGGCAGCTGAGGCTGGCAGGCTCCTCTGGAGACTGCGTCCCCCCTGCTCGAGCCGGCTGAGCTAAAGCAGGTTGGCCAGGGTCACATCCAGGCTGGCACGCTTCTTAAAAAGAGATAGAAATCCAATGATAACTCTTCTGTACCTCCAGATCATCTGATTTTTGGAAGAGTAGTCCATCTCCTACATTATGAATTCAATGGAAAATCTCCCAGTGATACGATTTCTCAATATTTACTTTGAGGAACTTCAGCACTTGAATGTCAGGGTATGCCTACAAATTTAGACTTCCTTTATTTTTGTTACTGAAAATCGTTTGGTGTAGAAAACAGGACTTTTGGAATTGAAACTGTACAGTTAAAACATGAAAGAAAAGTGTCTCCAACTGTTTAAAGGCTGCTGCATGAACAATTTTGGACTCTCACTCTGACTCTTTATCATGCACCACTTTCCAGATTGGGCCTTTACAGGTGCAAAGGCAAGTTCCCCGACTGCAGCAGAGCCAGGGCCTGGCACACGCTGACAAAACAGACCAGCTAAGTAATAACACAGTTGGCATTTTCAGAAGACTAAAAAAACCCATACATGTTCTTAAATGGTAGAGACTGACTGACTAGTTTATAAATCAAAATTTAAATTTATATATTGCCAGCAAAGGAAACAAATCATGGTGACTAATTCTGGTAGTGATTTTAACTCAATCAGAACACTCGGCAAGAGCATCAAGAGATCTGTACGTGTTATATTGCACTGCACTTATGAAATACAATGGGCCAAATTCTGCTCCCAGTTTTTCTGTAGATCTGGGGTATATCTGATCAAATATGATTTGCACCAGTTTAGCTAATGACAGGTTTGGGAACTTTTTCATCTGGCTTCAGAAAAGCTTTACCTGTCCTTCGACTAGACTGACAAAATCAGCAGAAATCAGGCACGTAACAGCTCCATCAGGAATTGTTGTGCCCCAGGTTGGCCAAGAAATCAGACAGCTACATTTTCCCAATTCTGATGCAAGAACCTGTTTTAGACTTACACCTTCAATGTCAAAATCACGATTTGATTTTCCTGGGTTTGGTGGGGTTTTTTAATAATGAGGGAATTTTGTAATTTCCCATATTTGAAATGTAAATATCCCATCCTCCCTTATTCCTTCCATCCTAAAAAACACAGGCATCTCATCTGTTATACAAACAGAGAAGGACAGAAAAGTCATTTGGCATTATAATCACATAAATGTGTCACTAGCTCTGAAGAAGAACTGAAGACTGAAGGCCAAGAATGCCTCTATTTCCCAGGATGATGAAGCATTTTCCTTTTAACTACTACTTTAAACTTGAAATGACTCAAACGATTACAACTCTGGAAACCACTCCAAAATTGCTTGCCATCAGAGTTTGACATCAGCACAATGTCTTTCATCCTTTCATAGTGTTTGTGATTGTTCACATACAGATGAGATGTTGCTTGGTTAATCACAGAACAGATTGAGGCAAGGGAGCGAAGCAGGGTTCCCTGGCACAGCTAAATACAGAAGACATGGCACAAACACACACAAGTGTTTGGTGGTCTCTCCTATCATAGAATCGTTTGGGTTGGAAGGGACCTTTAAAAATCATCTACTCCAAACCCCCTTGCAAGGACCAGGGACATTTTCTACTAGGTCTAGCTGCTCAGAGCCCCGTCCAATCTGAACTTGAACTTTTTCATGGATGGTGCATCAACCACTTCTCTGGGCAACCTGTGCCAGTGCTTCACCACCCTCAGTGTAAAAAATTCCTTCCTTATATTTAGTCTAAACATAACCTCTTTTAGTTTAAAACCATTACCCCTTGTCCTATCGTAACAGGCCCTGCTAAAAAGTTTGTCCCCATCTTTCCTGTAGGCCCCCTTTAAGTATTGAAAGGTTGCAATAAGATGTCCCCGGAGCCTTCTCTTCCCCAGGCTGAACATCCCCAGCTCTCTCATAACCTAGATATGGCTCAGTTATTGGGCTGAGAGCTCTTTGTGATGGCAACAGTCCATAATTGTTTGCACATTGTCACAAATGGGAAGGGCATCCTGTGCTATTACGATATAGGTAATAACGTGACTCATTTGCATCACTTAACAGTTGCAAGGCTTGCTAAAGTAGATCTTGGAATAACAGCCCATCTGAATCTCATTCTAAAAACACAACCACACTCAGATAAGCCAAATCTGTCAGTTGCCCAGCACTTGAGTTCAGACAGCATTACAGAAGTATACCTAAAAGGCTATTTCCAGTTTGACTGCTAACACTTGAACTCCTTCCCATGTTTGCAAGTATCTACTCACATAATAAGAGTGAAGGATTAAATGCAGGAGTCATTATGAGGTTGAGGGGGCTGCTTCAGCTGACTATGTGTCTACCCTATGGCATAAGACATTAATTTTAACCATTTCAAATGTGTATTTACCTTTCTATTCTGCAGTTTTAGAGGCAGAATTAATACCTCAGAGAGAAATAGTCCTTGGAAGGAAACAACCCCAGGAATGATAGTTTCCTATTTCTCTTCAGTTGAGAATTAAGAAACAAAGAGCCAACATGAGCCATCAGGACAGCATTTGCTGCACACAGGCTTTTCCTTTTGCATCTGAAATTGGTGATTCCAAAGAAATACAACAGCCCAAAAGAGTAGTAAACTGCGATACCTCTACAAATTGCCATGCCTGGATACGAACAACTGTGGGGGACCTGTGAGGGCCAGAAAGCAATCCTGTGTAATGACTATTTTCTGTCACAAGCAGTCCCTCTGAAGTCACCTGGACTACTTGCTGCAGAAGTCAGCCAGAACACAGTGATTTGGGTTAAACTGTGAAAAGGCTCCAAGGAGTGTTTCTCTTAAGTGGGTATTGGATGAAATTCTCATGCCTTAGGGATGAATATGAGTAATCTGTGACTTTGTTCTTACCAAGTCCTACAGTCTCCCTTCAGGATGTGATGCCAACTTAACCTCAATGGAAGTTACTTTTGAGGGTCAAGCCAGTGACCTCTATGTGCCGCCATCTGATCCTCTGTAAATATAATGCAGTCATAAAATACCACTCTTGGGAGCACAGTGAGATTTATGCAGTTAATAGAAATGTACTTTGAAATAATCTATTGTAAAAAAACACATAAAAGAGGAGTAGCAATAACACCAAATTTGAGTCCGTAGGGAGTCTGAAAAGGCATCTTTATACATTTATACTTTAAATAATTCAGAGCACTATAACGGCAGCCCTTGGATGTAGCACTAGGACATTCATTTGTTAACATCATCCCTCTACAAATGTATGCATTATAATCCTGTGAAACTCTCAAAAGTGCTTTGGCAACGTTTGCCAACTAACATCCCATTGCAACAAAATGATTATTTTAATTTCTTTGGTTAATCCTTTGGGGCACATGGCTTCATAGCAGAGCATTGGGGTTTTTTAAGGTAAACTTTACAATTAAAAAAAGAAATGGTTAGATTTTAAAATCTGTATTTTTTAAGATTCCCCTTTCTAATTCATGATTTTAAAATTATATTGAAAGATGAAAAGTACAGTTTAAAGGAGGATGAAAATACACAGAAAAGAAGTGATCATGAAGTTGTGGCTGATTTATGTGTCATTTGATCAGCCAAGAAAAATTCAGTCTATCTGCACAGCTAATGACTTTTTGCTGCATAGCCATATTGCACCAATTTTTAAGAGATAATAACACGAAACATGACTGGGTTTTTATAGTTTAGGTCAACATGAAAATGTCAGCAAGGCAGAGGTGCTAGCAGAGTTAGCAAGCTTTGCAGTAATGATCTCCAAGCCCACATAGTTCAAAGTGTTAGAGAAGACTTATCTCCTTCACAAGCACTTTATTTTTTAAATTGATTCCTTCTATCTTTACGGATTTCTTGACTCAAGGTCAATGTTTTCATTCTGCAGCCAGGAATAAGCTAGAAAATAAAACTTGCAGAAATTAATTCATCTAAAAATGATGCGTGTCATTGACATTTTAGAAGAATAGAAGTATCTTCAAAAAGTTGCTGAGTGTAAATATTACGCTTTGTTTACTCAGCTCTGCAGCATGTGGAAACTTAGAAAAGTAGTTTAAAGGTCACATTCATGTATATCAAATGTCTAAGTCTGTTGGTATATGGCTCAACTTACACAGTAAATTCTGCGTGGACATGACTTAGATGTAGCTCATCTGATTTAGTCTTTAGAACAAAGCCCTACAACTGTCTAAGATGTGCTTCACTTTTATATTCTCAATAAGAGAGTCTTCATGTTTCACTTCATTCGAGTTCCAGGTTCTGCAGTAAGGAATTTAGTGGAAGCAACCACCTGGTATGATATAACCATTTGGTTTTTATCTAAATATGTGATGTATAAGGAGTGTAGCGGTTCCCAAGGCTTGGTGCTCTAGCTCTTGAAACATTGCTACCAACTTCCATGACACTTAGCAATATCTAAGAATAGACATAGAAATATAGGAAGTGTCAGAAGATATAGACTTTTTTATAGGGTGGTTATAAGGTATCAAAAATTGCATTGCAAGGAGCAGCATGAAAATTATATTTGTTAGCAAAGAATTCTGGAAGAAAAGGATCTCTAAGGATTAATCTAAGGACTCATACTTGCAAGGATGAATCTTTATTAATGCTTATCTAGTGAAGGGCTGATAAGTCTGACAAATTGCATTGATTATATTTTCAGTATGCAAACAAAATGACAATTTACCCTCATTACTTCTCCATTTTTCTATTTTGAGCTTTTCACAAGGTATCTACAGGAGAGAAATGAGCTATTATACAGAAAGACTGGTGTAACCTTACTTTTGTGATTGCGAAAAATTGTAAAGGAAATTCAGAAGTAGAATTAACAAGATGAGTGGGATTCCAGTTTGCTTGATTTTCACAAATGCACATCTCACCTGGCTAAGAAAAAATTTCTAATGATATCTGTTTTAGAATTCATAGATAAAAATTTGTATTTCCTGGATTTATCACCTCAACACAAAATGGCACAACACATTTTTCTCATAGTCAATCCTCTCCTAATGCAACACAGCACTTACCCACGTTCCTTAACTGTAACTGTATGAAGCGCCCTCTTGACCCCAGTGAAACATTTGAGATTTTTCACATCTTTCTGGATCAAAGCATCTTTCACATCAGCAATTAGAGAGCTTTAAAGGAACTATTTCACAGTTAACATGACCTTGAACTTCTCTAAATTGGAAGAATGCATTTAGATTTGGTGGCACCTCGAAACCCTCAGAGATTCTCAAATCTGTAATATTCTGAAACAAGACACAAGCTCAGTCTCCCCTCTGAATGCTCTGATGGGATTTAGACAGCAGACATAATGTAAGAGAGAGATTCAGTGTTACTAAAGCACTTAATAATGCACGTAACAATGGCCTGCTGTTGGCTACAAGGTTGGGGGGATACTGCCATGCCAGAGATGCCCCCCTGAAGGATCATTTATGTAGGTATCTTGAACCCAGAATGACCCTCACAAGAGCTTCATCTGGTGGTGGTTTTATGGAGTTTACATAAGTGAGAAAAAGCTTGTGGAACTGAGAATAATCCATTTGAGAGTTAGGATTTTTTTTCCTGTTATTGTTGGAGAAATGTTTTTCTCTTTTAGAGTTGTTCCTCTAGTTCTGTTACTAAACTAAGAAGCAGAAAAAAGCAGTTTTCTACTCTTGTTTTTCGTACTAATGAAAATGGACTGTTTACCTTTAAGGACAATGTTTCTGGGAACCACAGTGGTGGTCCAAAGCTCACAGCAGATGCTGAAAAGTCAGAGAAGTAGAAGAGACATTACTGCCCATGCTGTCTGCTCTCATCAGAAACTTTTCCCTACTTAAATTACTGTGAATGATGTAAGGTAAGGCTGTGTCTGGGTCAACACGTATACATAGTTAACACCTACAGATACTAATTGAAAATGTGGTCAGAGGCACCAGGCTCCCAGTGTGTCCTTTTAGGGTCAACTTGCAGTTTCCTCTCCATCTGCCTAAGAATTTGAGAACTTCCACACAAGAGACAAATGCAACTAAACAACTCATAAAAATAGGGAATACACCACTTCAAGTTCCATTACCCCCATTACAGAGAAACATTTTTTTATCATTGATGAGTTAACAGAGAGATGTGAAAGGATAATAAATAGTCAGCCAAGTTTTTTCAATTAACTGTTAGGAAAAAATCTCCAGTGATTCGGATGGCTTTCTGGTAACAGGGTAGACGGTGACATGTTTTCAGTCAAGTGTTTTATTTATCTCCAGGTTATGGAGAAGGTGCAGCTTTGTTTAAACTTGAATTATATTATATTTAATTTATTCCTAAATATTATAAAACAAAAGTGAGGTAAGAACTTACAATCCAATGACAATGGAATGTCAGTTGTACGCCCCAGACTTGAATTGTAGATTCAAATAGTTACATTCTTTGTAAAGGGAAACATCTTAACACAATTTTCTAGAGATGCTAGCAAGTATCTTTCAACTCTAAACAAATCAATTTTAAATTAATATGTATTTTTTCACCTTAAGGCATCCTCTACATAGGAAAATACTGCAGCATATACTTTGAAACTGAAAGCTTTCAAATATTATTGTAGAAATAAAGTACCTAGTATTCAATTTCAGCATAACTCTATTTAGCAAGGAAAAAAAAAGTCATCACAGCATTTAGAAGGGCTTGGATTTGCGACACGATTTTCAGATTATAGTGACTGAAAGACCCAATCCTGATTCCACTAGATCCAAGCAGCTTTTACCCTTAAATTTACTGAAACAGTCAGTTTTTCCATTAGCTGGATTTATGTGTCATAGCCTGTATTGAGAAGTGCCTCAGCAAGTTAAAATTATTAAATTGTGCAGTGCTTGTTGTGCATCCTTGCCCTGGTATGGACTATTCAGCTACATCCCTGCTAAACAGGTCAAAAGGAGCAGAATGCCTACATTATACAATATTTCTGCTGAATAGAGCCTTAATAAATTAATTAGGCTTCTATTCTAATCAAACATTGTGCACACAGCACACACACACAAAACTAAAATGAAAACTAAATGAAACAGTATATCTCAGACCAAACCTGCTGAAGTTAGAAATCTAGTATTATTGGTATATCCAGGTTGCTATTGTATAATTTTTACATTAGAACAAATGAATGTCATTTGTTGAAGCTACTCTGGTGGTTTAGGTTGTATAAAAATATTTCAGTTATTCTTTTATCTGGGTACTTACAGTCTCTTCATCATGCGAGTTAGAATATCACTAGTAGCCTTCCTAAGGATGCCAATAAAAGGTAATACAGGACACCTGGTCTGGAATTTCATTTGTGTGATTTTGTTTGGATTTTTCATTATGTTATTTCAGCATGAGTGGTTTTTTTGTGAATTTGTGTTATTGTAACATTGTGTGATTTTTTACTACAAAGAGTCTCAATGGTTTTCTTTGCCGTTATTCATTACCCCTTTTCTCATTGCTTTGAAAGCACTTCAGTGAAGACAGTGTTGAATAACTAAAAGAGGAAATTTTTAACAGCTCTATGATAATTTCAGAAAAAGAGCACATTAAAATATCAGTATTAGACAAAATTTCTGAATTGATTTCACATTTTCAACAAATCAGGTTTTCTGGGTTCCAGTATTCATTTGAATGAAATTTGAAAAAAATAAAAATCTTTTTTTTTTTTTTGTTCCCAATATTCTGACAGGTCAGCTACAAAACATGTAACACTATGTTCTCAAGAAGCAGGGGATGAATATTTCTTTCCATATCATTTATTTATATTTGCTCATGAGTGCATCCTTAACGAATACATCTACCAAGAGCATTCAGAGGGAAATCAAGGTGAAAACAAACAGGAACTGAAACCACTCCATCTCTTTCAGTTTAACATCTAGGGAAATAACAACACATGAGCATTTACATCTTCAATATGATGGACAAGACAAATGTAAGGTATCCCCTAGAGCACTGTCACAAGTTGGAAAGAATTGATGCTCACAAAATGTAAGACAACATGGTAACTTAAAAAAAAAAA
Organism: Rhinoptilus africanus; assembly: GCA_013400135.1. NCBI lineage: Eukaryota > Metazoa > Chordata > Aves > Charadriiformes > Glareolidae > Rhinoptilus > Rhinoptilus africanus. The sequence continues at coordinate 98,905 of VXBO01000644.1, forward strand.
AAGCAGAAACAAAGATTTTTGGCAATGTCAGACAACGAGTAATAAAAGAATTGAGAGAATATAGAAGATACTCCAAACAGAAATGGAGTGGAGATTCAGCATGCTGAATACTGTGCAGGAAACACAAACCTTTAGTGAAGAGCTGAAAGAAAGGTCTTCAAGGCTGTAAAGATCTTGAAAAAGCAGAAAACTAAAATTAACTTATGCATGTTAAACTTCATCACTGTCATCGTGCTCATGATACTCATGATAGCATTACAGGACTTTTGTTCTTTTCTTTTTTTTTTTTTTTTAAATTTATTGTTTCTTTCGGCTTATTGAAAGCTTCACTTTCTTTAGCTTCCTTCGCTTCTGGTATGTACAATGAAATCACTGGGTATGTCCAAAGATGTGGAGAACATTCCTGCTTCAGGATCATTTGCTTATGTCCATGCCAAATATCGCATCTGCCTGATCTCTCCTGCACTAGCGTCCCTCTTCAGCCTGATTTCCTTTAAAACAGGGCAAGGAAGGAGACACAGCATGCTCTAGCAGATATCCTAACCCAGGGGCCCAGTACTGGGGTAGCATTGCAGGGCACGTGTACCTGCAGTTTAGATGCAGCCAGTAGGACTGCTACTAAGAGGAAAAACTAAACTTTTTATGTTAAAACTGAATAATATCTCAAAGCAGATCAGTGTGAAAGGTGCCAACATGCCCCATCCACAGGCAGGATGAACCATCCCAGGTCTACTAAGCCATGGGGAACTTTCAGATTGAACTGAATGCTTTCAAATCAGTAGAGCAGAGGATGCAGGTAAAGTCAAAGGGAGAGATGGGATTATACAGCAAAGCTGCAAGGAGCCAAGGAGAAGATGCCTCCTGGCTGGGGCACACAGTCACTCTCACCTGTGTCCTGGGTGAGTCCGATGCACCTGGCAAACACCACAGGGGAAAGCGGACACAGCACAGAACTATGAATGAGCAAGAGAGGCCAAGCTGCAGGGAAAGTGTGAGGTGGGAGACGTTTGTGTGACTGCCACTTCCAATCTGAGAAATGACAATGCGTAGGCTTGATTGCCCAAAACAGCACCTGCTGGACAAATAGGCCCTGCATAACCCAGTAAGGGAAGTAATCACTCTGGTGACCTATATCACTCTCAGCTCCTCCTGCTCTCTCCCTCCCAAGTGCAGAAATGGATAATGCAAGGACTGTGCCCACAAGGATTACTTTAAATCAATAGGTGCTGGAGAAGAAAAAAACCTACCGCCTTCATTATGCTTACTGTTCTTCCCAGGCTCCAAGGTATGCATTCCTTCTCTTTCTGTTAATCTGACAAACTATTCAAAATACATCAGCTGAAGTTCAGGCAGCTCTGATGCATTGTAAAACTGTCAGGTACAGACTCTGACCTTGGCTTTCCAGCGCCTGTGGAGAGAAAGGCAGGGGAGGCGTTACTTTGGCTGGGAAGTGCAGCATCCAAAAATACTTGTCAGGTTTACTGGAAGGTCCTAAGGCACTCCATACACGGATTCAAAAGGTCCTAGTTATCATTGCTGTCACTGAAATGAACCTGTTGCTTGGTCCACATCTATTATTCTGTTGGATGTAATCTCAGAAGTGGGTTTTTCTTAGCAGAAAGCATCATAGGACTAACAGTAGATGCAGAAGCAGCAAGAGGATGCGATGTAGCAAAGAGAAGGTTTACCAGCCTATACTGGTGTGAATTGCAGCAAACGCAGTCATTTTGAAAGAAGTATATAGACTGGCTATGAAAAAATTAAACAAATGCCTTGTTCACTTGTTTCTTGTCATAGAAAATTGTCACACGGTATTACAGAGAATAAAAATGAGTTCAAAAGGAGACTTCTGAAAGCTATGAGGTGAGGTTGTCCATTGATGTTTATTAAACACAACTGAGCAGATGCAACTTCTGGCTCAGGAAGTCCTTAAATTGCTGACTGGTAGAAACAGGGGAGAAAATAACAAGGGAAGCCCAAGCCATAGTTGCTTTATTTTTTAATGCTCTTTCCCTAAGCATCTACTACTGCTGGCATTGTCAGAGCTCCAGCCATGCACAAAGAAAGGAAAAAAATGTAATTTCTCATGTCTTATTACATACAATTCTCAGTTGATCTGAACATGGTAACATGGTAATTTGGTCCAACCTAATTCAGCCTCTTTTTAGAAGCAGAGCTGGTGAACATTTCTATTTGTAAAGTTTGGACCTTTTTTAAAGCTGAAAACTTTTTAGAAGTGTTGGTTGCTTCCACACTGTTTCATTAAAGGCCATTTAGTTTTTGTCTTTTTGTTACTATATTTTTCCTTTGTCCTTTTCTGTAATTGTTAGTTACAGTTTTTTTCTTCTGATTCAGTACAATTTTGAAAAGTTAAACCTTTTTTTTTTAAAGTTACTGAAGGGTAAAAATAAAAATCTACTTCCTTTAACTAGAGTAATCCCCAAATTTAAAGTTAGTAATAATATTAATACATTTCTATTAGAGAACAGCCCAAGGTAAAAAAAGAAAAGGAAGGGACCATCTTATATATGCTTATTCTATTTCACTGCACAATAGAAGATGAATGAACAGAAAACATTTTTCAAAGAAAATCTAATCCACTAAAATGACTAAAAAGCATTAGTTTTACTCCCAGTTCTGGTAATTTAAAACAACATCAATTGGAAAAAAAAAAAGTTTCGATCTGAAACCTTTTTTTTATTCCTAGCCATTTCTAGGACAAAGAAACCACAATCGTTACTTTACAATGAGCTTTGCAGTTTCCTGGACCAGAATATATTCCTCTCATCATGTCTGTATTCCCATCTGGACACACACTTTATAAAAGTGACTAATGCCACGCAAGCACTGTACCAAAGGCATTCCCAGTCCCAGAGAGCTTACAAGCAAAATTAGATTCAATTAAACACATTTATAAGCAGTAACATGTATGAATAAAGACTCAGCAATAAGAGTTTCTGCCAGAAATTCCTAATACTCTCTTTCTTGCTGGGAAAGGAATTTTTCTCTAGCCAAACCCCATTGGTACAGGTAGATATGAGTGCATCACAGAAGTACATCTGAGGTGACACAGGTGTTTTCACTATTTCTCCTCAGTACTTTTGAATGCTGCATAAAATCTGACCCATCTCCTCATGCATACAGCAGCTGTACTGGAAAGAACCATCACACCAGGAAAAGCTGCTCCATTTGCTAGCTGAAAACATCTTTTCTTTTTCTTATGCTTCTTTCTTCTATTCAACCTCCTTTCCTGCCCCCCCGTATTTCACTATTTGGAAAATAAGCCTTGAAATAAGCTTCTAAGGCTTTCAATTTAAAGAGCAGCTTCATTTATGATGAATATGCCAGAAATGTTTCTTCATAACCAAGATAGCTATACACTCTTGGAAAAGGATGTGTTTCTCAGGGCAGTAATCTGTGTTTTGTCCATCATCCAAAGAACAGTTGTGGAACTACTGGTATGCCTGACAGGAATTTCAGTCCTGTACAGAAGCATATGTGCAATGGAAATCCTCACATAATCCTTGCAGGTTTTTTTTTTCTTTTTTCCCTCCACCCCTATTTAGTCCCAGCGCTGCCCACTCGCACAGGGTATATTTCATCCAGAAAGAATAAAAAGTTCCCATAACTTTTTTTCCTTTGTCATGAAAGTTACTCCAGAAAATGAGGAAAAAGCTTCTATCATCTCTTCCGCAATGCTAAGAAATAGTAAACAGACTGTATTCCTGTTCCTTTAAGAAGGCTGAGTCATAATATTAAATATATCTTTTTACAGAGTGTACATTAACAATTTTTTTAGTTCATAAACATTAGCAACCTCCCAACTCTTGTGGGAGTTACTTTCTGTCTTGTGGTTATGCAGGTTCTATGTCCTAATAATTTCATTTTGTATTTAAATCAAAACACCATTTTATTTCTTCAACAAAGAAAGAATAAATGATGTAAAATGTCAGCTTTTCCAAATGCTAAGGAAGCCCTGGCACTCATCAGCCACAGGAAACCTATTTTTGAGACTAAAGTTTTATAAAACTAAGGACAGCTTTTGTCCTAGATAAGTGCACAAATTGTACTCATGTGGGTGGATTTTTGGTGATGTGTTTAACACAGAGTAAAAGAAAACCTAGTGCCTTGGCAAGGAATGAATTTAATAAACATTGTTCAATGCTTACAGGCCGAGTTGGACAAGTTTAGTACAGGTGCAAAGCCTCTGTTTTCAGGAGGTTGCTTTCAGGATTAATTTTGCACCAGTGGAATCCAAACCATTGTTCAGCAGCATTAAAAGGCCAGTGTTCTGGTGACTTTATTAGTGGGGAAAATCACTGGCTTTCAAATAGTGCAGAGAATTGGTTTCTATTGATTTATACCCCATTTGAATAATTTTAATTGGTCTTTGCTGATTTTCTGCACTGATGGCTAATCCTTTCTTAACTGTTTGTTTTTTCCTAAGCAGTGGAGCCCTGAGAAAAATTATTTTAATCGTAATGTAGGCAGAAAATTACACCTTCGTGGAATTAAAACATTGTTAATTATAGCCCCTTCTGGAAATACTTCATCACATGCCTAGAAAATAATGCCCATGGAGACCTTAAATCTGGAATTTAGCTGTGTGATTTTTACACACCAATACTACCCTCAGAGAAAGAAAAAAAAAGTTCCTGCAATGACTTTTCAGGTAACCTGCGGATTTTTTTTAAACCTGTGTATTAAATCTTCATGTGAGAGTGCTGTAATCATACACCTCTATGTTCCCTGATGAGATCATTTTCCTGCGGCAGCGTCACAGTCACCAGACATAGGATCATCCCCTCCATCTTCTACCCAGGTTTCACCACTTTCCTCACTATCACTCAATACAGTCTTCTGGCCACACTACATCTTATCTTCAGTTCCAGTAAGGTTAGCTGGAATTTGCGTTTAAAGAAAGTCATTCACACCTGAGTAGGCAGTTAGACGCATTTTTTTTCCCTGAATTTACTGAAGGAATAGCCTGTGCGCGGGCTATGGCTGCGAGTGGTGAAGGAGGCAGTGCAGTGGGCTGGCACAGGGCCACGAGAAGGCGGATGAGGGGCCTCTGGACCACCACTGCCTCAACATTCAGCCAGCTCAAAAACTTGGGCAGAAGATTTAATGTCCGTGTACACCTATTCATACTGACACGATCCAATTCCAAACGCCCAGCTGCCATTTTGAAAACCTGCAAAGGCTGGGCTACTGGACTACAAAGGGCTACACATAGGCCTTAAAAAAAAAAAAATCTACTGTCTCCACTCTCCACATACTTATTTTCTGATTTTTCTGTCAGATCACACAGTGTAGAAAATACAAGGATACACTTTCTCGCATGCAATCACAATTTCAGGGGACAAAAAAATCCAATGCAAGTTAGAAGCCTCCAACATTGAAACAGATAAGTGGTCTCTGCAAGAGTTATTTAGGAGACATAAGAGAGATTAAGGTATTAAAAGCCTTTTAAATAATTTGTGCCTTTGAAGGGCCTAACTTATTTCTATCATTAATTTAATTTATGTATTCTGTCTTTAATTAGAGACAAAAGGCTTAGAGTATCCTGACAGGCAGTGCCCTGGATCAGGCTCTGTCACAGGGACTGCAAGCAAACAGAGTTATTGACAATGTAAATGTGGATAATGTCATAAGGCACTACTGGCTTCACGGTTACTAAAAACCGAAACTGCTCTTTGCTTATTCTCATGACTGGGAGAAGTTTGCTCACAAGCCAATACATACTGTACCGGGAAGAAGAGCTGAGACCCCCAGCCAAGGGGCTGAGGTTTCTCCCCACACACACGGAGACGGCAGGGCTGGAACTGCAAGGAAGCAGAAGCCAAGCTTTGCCCTCCATGGTGTAAGCCTGGAGTCACTGAACGGAGCAATTAGTATAATCCTACTCTTCACATCAGGGCAGGAATCCTCCATTCTGAGGGCAAAGTCAAAAAAAAAAGGATTTGTAAACTAACGGCTCATGCTTGAATGGGTGGACACGATGTCTCTTCTTTCACCTTTAACAAAATCAGTGGATAAGAGATGAAAGAGAAAGGTGTATGCTTCATGCTTTGAATTAAAAAAAAGATCATTGAAATATTTTTTTTATTCATCACCTATGTTATTTGGTTTAGCTTTTTGAAATAGGTTTCTCTTTACTTTTGTCACAAGGAATGTGCAGCAAAACTCAGTTGTTAATGAGCTTGGAAAAAAAAAAATTGGAGGGGTCACACTGATGAACTTGGAAAAAAAAAATAAATCTTTTTTTGCCAAAGGACCACAGACCAGAGAGAAAATTCTGTCACCAACAACTGCCGCTCTGGCACAGACGCTGCCTGGCCCGTCTGGAAGGCATCTGCTGCTGTGCCCATGCTGTCGGCAGACAAGCTAATCTCACCCCTCAGAACGACACCTCTGCAAAATACCTGCTACAACAACACACAGTAGACAGTTTTGCTGAGGAAAATCCCACCTCATAGCTTTGCAAAATCCTGCCATCATAGTGGAACAGCTTCCAGAGTCAGGGCTCATTTAAATGTTACCTCTGCCTCTCTGCTCCTGCCTGCCTTCTGCAGAGAGGACAGCAGTTTGTGAGAAGTCTGCATTTCCTTCAAACTGCTGAAATGCTGTTCTTCCCCTCTGTCCATCCTCCCAAATTAAGTCTAGCACATTATCCAGGATTGTGTTCTATCACTACTCCCAGTTATCAGTTATTATCTATTTGCTTACTGGAAAACAACGAAAGTAGGAACTTATCCCTTCCCAAACAGCACCAGCCACTGAATCCATTACTTCATGAATCCTGCATGAAGTACTACTAATCCCATCCTCCTCATGTCCTCACTGTTTTCTCATCGTAATTCATGTTGGCCAGTTTCCTCCCTGAACGGTAAGTCAGAAGTGCTTGAAATTACTTTGTGCCAGAGAAGGGTAAAGTTTTAACAGTGATGAGGCCAAAGAGGAGAATTTATGAAAGCATGAGAAATTCTTCCTCTAAATTTGTAGTTGCTATTCACTTTATCTCTAAATTTAGCATAGTTTATTTGAAATGGCAGATCATAATACCTTTCCCCCACTAAAAAAATACCAAAACCAAACTCACAAATAACCAGAGAACTAAACAATCCATATCAGCATCCTGTCAGCTGTGGCCCTTTTCTAGAAATACTAGCAAAAAAGTTATTTTGGCAAAAAAATTATACTCACCTTCAGCCAAAAAGTGACAACTCTGGTCTGCATCACTGTATTCACTTTTAATTACCATTCTCCAGGCTTTACTACATCATCTACTCTGTTGGCTTATGGCCATTTCAAACGTTATATCCTTGAGTAACAATTTTCTGCTTTCCCATTTTTTCCCTCAAGCATGATAAAGGGTTTCATAGCTTTAAATGCACAGAGATTTAGCTGCATAATTCCCATTGATACTATTTAAGGAGAAACCTCAAATTAGAGTCAAAATCCAACCCACATAATATCTATGGTTTTTTCTGACATATAAAATGAAGAGTACAGTACACTGAGCAAGGGGTCTTTTTATCCACAACTTTCCCCACATATGATAAAGGGAAGCTCTATGTGTGTATAATGCACTTTGTCTTTCATGTAAGTGTATGGCTTCTAAAAAAAAATAAAATTACATTAAGTCAAATCTCACTATTATTTCTAAAGGAATGTATTCTTATCTAGTAAAAAATGAATTGTAAAATGAGCTCATTATTAAATTCTATATATATTTACAACACCACATTCTTAAAACTAATGGTCTGGAAGAATTCTGTGGTTATACCAAGGATGCCACTGTGCCCTAAGGTTAAAACAGGCACCTGATACAAGGGACTTACTAGAATTCTGTCTTTCCAGGGCCCATTCAAGCATTTAAACAAGTGCAGCAACCTTTTGTGCATCGAGAGTCAAACTTATCACTGGTGTTACTCCTTAGAGAAAACAGTGGGGACAGTCCTGAAATTTGTTGGTTCTCCTTTTTTTGGACATCAGAAAAACAGAGTCATGACAACAAAATTTCTTAAGGGCTCCCCACATGGGTTTTATAGCATCTGTACAGGGAGGAGTCTGGGCTCTATTGAGATTTGGAAGTATTAATGAAAATTTCCAGGAATGATAGGCTGAATTTTTTGCTAAATCTGCGAAGCACTGGAAATCAATAGGTTCTTACCTCCTGTTAGATAGTAAATCACTTGACTCCAAACCTGTGAACATAAATAACTCCCTTGCTAATCTTTAAAAATGTCTTCATTGTAGAAAACCTGCATTTATTCATGATATATTCTAAAGATTTTTAATTATATCTGTACCCATCATAATTACAATGCCTCATTATATGATTATACAGGTTCCTATTCATTATGAAAATGCAATTACGAAAACGAAAGAAGAACATCACATGCACCTTCTGGAAAACAGCTACTGAGAAGGCCTAACTATGCTGGCTTTACTTGCGGAAAAAGTCTCACAGTAGAGAAACACAGGCTTCAGGACAAAACAGGCACTACGTGAGACAGTATCTCTGTAGCTCTCTATGCACTGTGTACTGGTGAAGTTAAACAGAATGTCATTGTATGGTTTTTGTATTGCACGCCTGCTAGGTACCATCTTCCTAAATTGTTTCCGTTACACATTTATCAGGTACTTTCTTGACTTAATGAAGATTTGGTGGAGATGAGCAAAACAATTTCCCTTGACAATAACGGCTACACCCTAACAGCAGGTCTGTAGAAATACACCATCATTTGCTCAGTTACCCAAAAGATTTTCATTCCACTCTTGAAAAAAAACTTTTGTCTTTCAACACTGAGCTTTCAATTTTGGCAACAGCTAGGCTGTTTTCTGCTATAGTGCAATTCCTCTGCTACCTAATGGAATATTGATCTTTCTAAGCAAGTGTAAAGCAATCAATACACTACAAAAAGGAGAAATGGGTAAGAGAAACCATCTCCTTATTCTTTTTGTATTTAATTGGAACAAAGAGAAGTGGACTGAAAGCAACAACCAGAAATTTTTGCATACTAAACATCTTCTGTGGTGTTTCCACTCCAAGACAAAGTTTTGGCATACATCATGTTTGACATGATATAAAGATACCTGGTGTAAGGGTTTAGTTGTACTGGACTTGCAAGCTTAAACTCACAGGCTGTGGGACTGAGTGAATAGAGACAAGAGTTTAATCTACGGTGTAATGTTTCTTGTATGTATTCATGAGTTTCCTTTGTTTTATTTTTGTAATAAAAATAAAGGAGTATGTGGCATGCATACACATGGAGGTGTCTCTGTGCATGTAGAAACAGCTTCCAGTAGGTACCAGCTAGGTGGGATGAATTTGTCCACACCAACTTTTATCTTTCTGAAGTGATATTAAATTAAGAACCTATCTTCGCTTCCTCTGTGAAGGTACGAAGTTATATGTCACTTTTCAAGAGAGATATCTACCAACTGGGGGAAGCCATCAGAAGGCCATCAGGATGGTGGGTACAGCATTTATCCCACAAGGAGAGGCAAAGAGGACTGCATTTGTTCATCCTAAAGAAGAGAAGCCTTCAGAGGGGACTTTATGTTTTCAACTTCCTAAAGGAGGGATGATAGAGAAGACAAAGCCAGAGACTTCTCAGATATATGCAGAGAAAGCAGAGGCAACAGTCACAAGCTACAACAATGGAAATTCCACCTGGATTTAAGGAAAACATTTTGCATGGTTAGCGTGTTTAAGCACTGGGACTGGCTGCCAAGAGAGGCTGTGAATTCTCCATTATTGGAGATATTAAAAAGTTTACCAGGCCAGGTCCTGAGATACCTAAATTAACATTGAAATTATGCCTTGAAATTATGGATGTCCAAATAGGCTGCTATTCTAATAGCCCTGCCTACATTCTTTCTAGTGAGGCTAAAATCAAAATGGATCTCTTAATGACTGACCTTTGTACCTCTTCCTTGTTACATTTGTGGTGTTGACTTATTTTCAGCAATTTCTTGTCAGCACAGCCAACCACATCAGAGTTTCCACATAAATATTCTTCCTCTCCTTCTAGAGACCCATTAACAAAAAAACCATGTACATCCAATTTCTGCAAACCATTGACAAAATCATCATCTAGCATTACAGGTGATCATCAGAGTAGAGAGTAGTCGGAGTCCCAGCAGTCCTGTTAAGAAGATAACTAAATGTGGGGTTTTTTTTTCTAAATTTATAACCTAAGTTCATGTCAGATGCAGTGCTGTCATTTCTCCATACCTCAGAATTCATGCCCCTTTTTCTGGTGATTAGCTTCTAATGATAAAATAATTTTTTTTAAATTTATATGACATAATTAGATTTCTTATCTTGTCCATTATTCAATTTTTTTTTCTTAAAGCTGGTTAAAGACAGACCATTCACTAGGTAGGGTGGGAAGAATCAGTCTTGTGCAGATGCAAGCTCACCTTGAGCTTGCAGGATATTCCATTTTGTTGGTTTTGCTGATTTTTTTTTACCTGTAGCTCATGGCTCTGAGTCATGTCATAAAGGAATCTTTTCACAGAAAGAAACTCTTCTCTCTCAGTGTATAAACTACTTCAGGATGGGTCACATCAGCCTGGAAAGGATTAAGACACTGCTCAAGAGCAGGATCTTGGATGTGACACAGCAGAGTCTGAGCAAGCAGCAGGTGCTAAAAGCACAGATCTGGGGGTCTGGGGCAGATCTCTTCTCCTCCCAGACACCAAATGAGTTAGGGTATGCTGGAGCATCACAGGATCACAGCAGCACCAGAAAAAAATTGCATGGAAGGATCAAGAGGCAGGTAATGAAGGCAAAATCCAAATAACGAAAAGGAAAAGAAGGTAAAACCTGTTTAAATCAAAGAGGAAAATCTGCGAAAAACAAAAGAAAGAGTGGGAGAGCACAGTGGGGAAAAGGCTTACCTATGTGCAATAGTGCATATACATATGTATTACAAGATTAAGCCTTCGGACATTTGTGTAGGAGTCTAAAAATATTTAAAACAACTCCTGTTGTTCAGCTCTGAACATGGCTGCTGGCTGGAGCATTAAAGACCACCTTTCACTTGTCTTGACTGAGAGGTCTTCAGCCCTTAAAAAACAAACAGCCTTCATTTTCTTAATTCTTATCAAATACAAAAGAAAAAGCACAAATAGCAACTTTGCCCATGTAGTTAAGCTCTGCTCTAGGAGGGTCTCTCAAGTATTTTCAAAATTTCCTTTCTTGGCCTGCCAGCTAACGTTTGCGCTTGCTACAAACGTAGGTGGGATCTTACAGTGCTAGTCAGCTGTGAAAGGAAACCACCCTTACTGCTGCAGCCTTCACTCGCAGTAACATTTCCTAATGTGAGCTTTACTAATTTAGATGTGCTTTACACTTGTAAAACAATTAAATGTTGCATATTAAAAAATTATATTAATTCATTTCTTTCTAAATCACCTCAACTGTGTTATTTCCATTGCCTATCAAGCCAATTCCTCAATACTACTGATAATAGCAATCAAGTTAAAATGAACCCCCTCATGTCTTCATGCCTGCCCTCTTTCCTTGTTGGCCAGTGGAGCACAGAAATCACCCCTAATTATAAATTTGGGCAATTTTTCTGCTTTATCAGGCCAGTAGCAATGGTATTTCTCTGTATTAAAAACCAATAAAGGATGGATCACTTGGGATTGGATACACTTGTTTATATCCCTCCGTTTCCTTGGACTTCTAAATTAATAGAAGTTCCACTAATTTCTTACGAGTCTTTGCGAATCCAGCTTGAGCACTGAGATATCTCCCTCCTCTTTGCATATTTACTGTGCCTAAAGTTCATCAGAGTAATGATTATTTACCCAAAATGCTGTGTATGTAAAGGAGATGCACAAAACAGCCATGTACAATGGATAGCGTAAAGAGAGGAATTCCTACCTTGAGTTCACATACTACTGGTGGCTCTTCAAGATCACTCATAGATTACATTTTCTTGTAAGTAGCCCTTACCCAGTGCTTGAGTAATGTCAATTTAGCTGAAGCAGGAAGATGTAAATACCAAGGGAAATATACAACAAATGAATGGATACAAAATGAATCATTAGAGTCAAGACTGTTAAAATAAATTCATAACATTAGCAATTTTAAAACATTGCCACTAAATAAACATAGGAAACTACTCAAGCCATCAAAAGTAGAAATTTAGTATTTCTGTTAATAGGTCCAAGGAATTAATATATATTTCCCAACCTTAATGGATAATTCTACCATGAAAGAGATAAAAAGAGAGGATGAAAAGCTCTAAAAAACATTATTTAGCAACATGTACAGTAGCTGGTGCAAGTTCTGAATGTAGCTCTTGGAGCACAAATCTCCCCAATTTATGCAAAAGGACTAGGACTAGCCCACTCATTAGGAGCACTAGCAGGTAAGAATCAGCCACAGAAAATGAGTAGAGAAAACAAATTCAGTGATGATAACTGGATTACAAAATGTGATCCTGATATCAACAGGAGGGATCCTCCCCTCATCCTTTGAAAAGGAACAGCTTAATCCAGCTCAGGATATTAAGCTCAGGTTAGTGCTTTCCAGCTCCTCCCTACCTTCATGGGATGCATGTACCTCCTAGTCTGGGGACACAGCCACGCAGCAGTTTGACTCAGCAAAGGCAAGATCCCTCAGGCTCCAGCAGAGCAGCAGGAGAGGCCTGCGGAAGTGGGAATCTTCCACGTTCCTGAGATGCAGAAACTGGGTATGAGGCTCCACTGAGATCTGGGATCAAATCGTGCAAGGAAATGCAGACATTAAAAGGAGAAAAAGCTTGTCATTAAGCTCGTAACATGTAGTCAAGGGGAGAAAGAAATGGAAACCAGCAGCTGAAGCATATCAACCATAAAGATGCTTTTTCTTTTCCTGACAAATTGTTCTGCTTTCTCCTTTCTGTCTTCTGCCACAATCCACATGCATTCAATCCCTCAAATATCTACAGGCCCAAAGCTCTAGGCCAATTACAAGAAGCTGAAAACATGGCCCTTCCTGCACAGTATAACATTTTAAAATTAAATAAAACCAAATAACTAGACTCTAGTCAGCCACTTACATATGTTCCCTCCATTTCTTTCCACACATTACCCCATTATCCTGATCAAGGAGTTTGTGCCATATTAATAAAAGAGATGAGAGATCATTTTGATATTCTCCAGATGAATGTTTTACAACAGAAGATGCAGGAATGAGATCACCTTACCTCCATTTTTCAAAAGATGTCATGTGTAGAACTGACTGAAATTAATTTCTGATTTTTTGCTTCTAGTCAGACAACTGCAAATCACCACAAATCATTCCAGTCTGTAGGGTATTTTCAATATGGGAAAGATTATTTCAAAATTCTTTGATCACAAGAGGCAGCATTAGCTGTTTCAAATTGACTTTGAATTCTTATATATCTGTGATGGGGAGTAAGCTAAAGGAGTCTCAAAAGCACAAAAAGAAAAAAAAATCCACTGGAGAATTGCCTTGGGATTCTATCTTGATATCAGTTTGTGTATGCCAAATTGATATCATAGATTTTCACAGAAATAAGATCCATCTGATGAAGATGCAAAGAAAACTGTTCAAGAACAATGAAGAAATAGATGGTAAAAAGTGAGAAGAATTAATAATTTGCAGTAATGGAAACGCTGGCAAGAAGTGGAAACAGTGTACACAGACCTCATCCAGGAAAGCATAGACACATGGTAAATTTTAATTTTAACCTCATTTGAGACTGGAGCATGTGATTCACTGCTCCGTTTAGTTCAAAATTAAAATTAAGCATGTGCTTAAGTGCTTTGCTGGACTGAGGCCATATACAAGAGCGCACTGGTCATGAATCCCTATTGCCATAGGTTGATTTGGAACTGAAAAGTCAAAGCTTTAAGATAAAATATCTTTATTTGTTTATTTTTAGTGCAGGAACACATAGACAGCAGGGAAAGCTACAGTGGTTATAGTTATACAGTTCCTTTTGAGAAACAAAGAGCATCTATGGGCATTGTGGCCACCAGTCTTATGAAATTTTACTCCTTTCTACAGTAAATGGTTCACCGTCCGTGCTGTAGTGAGGATACAGCTGAAAAAGAAGCTGCTATGAATATCCCGATGCAACAATTTGGAACACAGTCTTTGGCTGACTTACCTCCTAGTTATCCCTTAGCCACAGCCTGAGTAGAGACATAATCCCTCCGTATGCCCAGGGAAATCTCATTTCTAATGTCACCTCTCAAGCACTGGAGCCAAAATGCCTTTCAATGCCAAATAAATTCTCCAGGTGAATGCAGAGAAGAAAGGAATCCACAATTCTGTCCTCTCCTTACTCTAAGTGATTTGTTACCCACGAGTGCAGATCAAAGCAAGCACAGCAGCAATTAAGGGAAGGAAATGTGCCTGACATAGTTCTGGGTCCCCACACTGTTTTGTTGCAGCACCTGTAGCTCCTGTTCAGGTCTTAAGCAGCTCTGGAGTTGCCCCATCATAAGAGGGCCTAAAGTGGGCACACCAGGCAAGTAAAGCTCTTTTTACCATCTTGTCTCTCGCTTACTCTCCTTCAGAAAGGCAAGGGCAACCTACTGCACTGAATATTTTATTAATGTTACAGCAGGTCACTAACAGCATCAATGTGTAACGCTCTGGCATTGTACAATGTACAGAAGGAGACTGAGCTTAGGTTTTAGAATGAGAAGTACTAGGGTCGTCTCAGAGGACTACTTCTTTCCTCAAGAAAAGAGCGCATCTGTGATTGATGCTGAGGAACCAGAACTGATAGAGAGAGTATTTTAAGGTCACCTAGGGCTTTCCATTTGAGCATCCATCTCAACTTTTGAGTTCTATGCTTCACAGTAATTGTGCCCAGAAGATTCTGGGATTTTTGAGTCTGGCCATATTCAACTGCAGAAATACGATGTTGATATGGTGTTAAGTGTCTGACTATAGTCCCAAAGAGGAAAGAGTTCTGAATTCCAAAGAAAGCAGTTAAAGAAAAGAAATTAAAAAGAAACTTGCCAAAGCCTACCTGAAAGGAAAATTAAACTTCCTTTCTCTTCATGGGCCATGGTTTTGCCCTGGAAACTGTGTAATAAACTAAGTCTCTGGGAAATACGCGCTGTGGAAAGAATCACAGCCATTATTGCAAGTGAAACACGGCAAAGACTTATCTGTCACTGAGCTCTTCTACCACCTCCCAGCCATCACAAGACAAACCTATGTGTCTGCTTTAAACTCATCAGCCTGAACAGAAATCTATGTAAACAGACAGTTGAAAAGATGGTGATCTGTGCTGTCGATTCTCAGAGCCAGACATCACATGTTGTCACCCTCCCTCCTATACTTTGCAGAACCTCATTCCCTCCTCCTTCTTGGTCACACAAGTACAAGAGAACAATGTCAGCCTTACTGAAGCATCAACACCTCTACTGGAAAGGAGAGGGCTTTGATCACCCTCATAATTTGCATGGGTCTTTCTTAACAGAACAACTGATTGTCAGTCCTTTCATGTACATTTAGGGTGAAGATGGATGTCAGAGGCTCACAGGCTTGAAATTGTACCCCTGTTTGTCCGAGGACTGAGGAAATAGAGACACTTCCTTTCATTGGAAGGAAGGCTTGGAAAGGCTCCTCTGGCTCTCGTCTTCATTCTGTGCTGCAATGAGCTGGTGGCCTGCTTCATCAGGACAGCTTTGTATCCCAGACTATCTGACTGCACATCTCCTGAAACTGTCATTTCCTCCCCTCAATGGTAACAGAAATCTGTGACTCTCACATAGTGCTCATTACTGATAGCTCTTAGCTATTCTATTGCAAAGGAAATGGGTATATTTAATCTTATTTTAGATGGAAGTAACCACAGATGTGAGATGAGTCATTTAAGGTACCTTAGAGATGATAGGCAGGGCCAGAGAGATATATCAGTGCTCTATTAGCAAGGTTATGCTGAAATAATTCAGTGTGTATCTATCTCTCCATAGAATTTTGCCTATCAACCAATACCAGGATAAAAGTATTAGCATTATTTAATACCAACATCACCAGGATTACAATTTTCATTACTATTCCTACCAACAGCCTTATGGCTTAGCCCCTGAGTAGTTCTCACCTTAAGAACACCCTTTGAAGGGTCACACTGCACAGCCTGCAGAAAGACAGGAACTCTCTGGACTAGAAGTGGTTGCACAGAGACACAGGACTGGAGCCCTGGTTCTGCTCATCTAATATGCCAGCTGGAGCATCCTCATTAGCACAGGAGGGGAATGCTCACCTTGCCTCTTTGCCTTCCCACACTCATGCAACACCACAGGTGAGATGAAATTACAGGTTAAAATCCCTCTTTAAAGGCCAGTTGGATTCCTGCAGCAATGGTTACTAAACATAGCTCCAAAGCCCTGATGCTGTCAGACTTCTAGAAAGAAAGAGACTTGTTTACAGAAATCAGCTGGATTTCCTTATCAATATGGGAAACCATTAGCTAGTTCTTTGTTAGCATTTACTGTTTCACAGTTTCTCTTTCAACAGCTTGAAAGAGCTTCTATTGAAAAAGACAACAGCTGAATGCTGCACATAATCGAATGCCAGGGCTGTAAAGAAAACCAAATGTGGATTCCTTTTTGATGAGTTTCCTTACCAAGCCTTTGTGCTACTGCGCATTTGTTGATGGACTACTCAGTGAGGAACTAGTGCATATAAATGGACAGGGAGAAAATTTACTTGTGAATTTGTTTTAATGCATTTTTCCCTCCTATAGAAGGAGTTTTCTGGAAAAGTGGAGATAAATGTTATTGCATTTTTGTGCAAGCATCTCTTATCGTTCAAAGTAGACTTTTTGGAACAAAGTAAGGGGAAAAGAGGCAAGCTATACCTACGCAAAAACAAGCAGGAATCTCATGCAAATGCCCTCACCTGACCTACAGCTTCAGTTTTTCTTGTTAAGCTGTCTTGTTTTAAATGTTCATTAGTCCAGAAACAGTGGTGAATCTATGCCTGCTATTCAGGGTGTCCATCTGTCATGTGCTTTAAAACCCAAGTCAAGGAGCTTTGTGTGAGCCAAGGTCTTAGCAGACCAAGTAAGAGCTGCCAAGCAGTGGCTGTTTTGTGAAGGTTTGCTTCCACTCTCTATCAACAGTTCTGGAAGCTTTACGCAAGATTCATTTTTATAGTTTGAAAACTTACTTTCAAATCGTTTTGAGGTTTTTTTTTTAAGACAAACTTTACCTTCATGAAAAGTTCTCATAAAATTCTTGCCAGTCCTAAAATTAGGCTTCTTGGCTTCAAAGAAAGTGAGATTTTCTTATTCCTGTGGACATAATAATTCAAAATAAATTACTGCAGAGGGGCTCCCTGCCCCTCTCAAATATTCTGCGATTTTGGAAAAAGCTGCCTGGTTAAAGCCTCTTCCTCCTTGGAATTTTTGCAGCATGTTTTCCAATTAAAAAATCTCCCTTTTACAGCACTGCTTCTTTCTCATTTCCTCCTCCTGCAATGAACTGTATTTCTGTTTATCTGCTTCCCTCTTTCTACTTGTGCTGTAATCTCCTGTCTTCCACTCCCTCTCCTCCCATCTGCACCATTTCATCAAAGCAAGCACAAGCAATAGCCTACTAAAGCATGTGTTTAAGTGCCATGACAGGAGGATGGAATACTGAACTGAGGTGCAGGACAGGCTCCGACCTCCATAGAAGTCTCTTTATACTAATTTGTCACTCCCCAGGAACTTCATAAGGCTCCAAACGGGCTTCAGAAGCACCTCTTGAGATTCCAAGGAAACACTAAGGACTTCTTCAACCTCCAGGCATTACTTTAGAGATTAAATGAACTGAAAACACTTGCATTGCTAATGAAAGTTGCTGGGTTTTCTTCCCCTTTCATCAAATATGATTCTTTTATGAGAAAACTCTGTCAGAAACCAAATTTTTAAGATTTTTGTCATACAGTTTACTCTTTACAGTATCTCAACAATACAAATTGAGTCTTGTATGTTCCAAGTGTTATTTTTAATGGACAATGGAATAGCATATTTGTGCACAAATTGTGAAATTAAAGTCATGAGGGTCCTGTCCCTTGGCAGTCTCATCCCTTTTTATAAATTTTCTTTTCTATTTTGGAGACTGCCTGGCCCTGGTCACCAGGGGAGATGAATCACCAAAGCCTGCAGAAGTTAACCATATGATCTTGGTTTAAGCTCACCTGAGATTTTGGCTCTCAGTGTCTACTGTGCTTATGATTAGATACACTAGTCTTACCATATCTTGAAAAATAATGTGATTGAGCAGTTAACATTTGCAAAGGCTTGTCAAGGTGGAGACTGAGAAAGGAAATGCTGAACTGGGCATGAAGATCAGCAGTATCTCACCCTTTTAACCTATCCTTTCTCTTATACAGGATTGACCTCCTAAGTCTGTATAGCATTATCTGACTTAAATACACATATGCTGGCTTTATGATTTGTAAACATGAATTAATGTTCAACATATACTCAGAAAACATAATTATACATCTAATCTAAGCCCCATTTATAGTTAAGCCAGTGGCATAGAAACAGTAAGAGAAAGGCAAATGACATGCAAAATAATGCTGTGGGCAAAGCAAACTTGAACAATCTGAAAAGGGAGAAAGAGATAATTGTCTAAATGGAACAGAAGAGCCATTTGCTAAACATTCACAGCTTGATCTAAACCCCACTGAAGTTAACAGAAAGATCCCCCTCAACTTCAATGAGTTCTGAATTAAGGTTTTAAACATTAGGAATAGGAATATTAGACAGAAATTTAATTTTTTTTTTTTTAAGCTTTTCAAGCGCTGCATTAGAAAGTTCATGAAGCAGCAGCTCCTCTTTCTTGTAATTTCTTCCCTCAGCCTCCATCGGCATTGCCTGACTCTGGGACTCCAGTAGTGCTTATCAGGAGAGTTACAGTCTTCAAAGAGAACCAGGATGTGTGATCTGGTCACTTTAGCAAGTAACTTAAAGCAGACTTAGCAAGGTAGTTGCCTTCAGAAAGGCAACTGGTATTTACCAGTTACTTCAGATGAATTTGACTGCATGTGCCTACCATCTCAGTGGCACTGGGTTCCAATACCTTGGAAAACTCTCACAAAATTAAGATTTCACATAAAACCTAAAGTGCTGCAATTGAAGTGATAGTAGAGAGACTTTTCTAGGCACATGCTAGAAAGGTATGCTTTCCACTTTGGCATGTCAGGCAAATGGGCTGATTTAGTGAAATTACAATTCCCATCATTCTAAGATGAGTAAATAAAAGATTGTTATTGTTGACTCTCCTTTGGATGAAATACGAGGCCTACAATGGTTCTGCACAGTCTTTAGATTAAACTTGGGTAGAGCATGGCTCCAGGTATGTCTCTGTAAAGCTACGTGCATCTGGTAACTACTGAGAAGAAATAGGTAAGCCATATTCAGAGCAGGTCACTGGAGACTGGATCACCTAGAGCATTCACCAGGTAGTCCTAGACTTCAGATGGCTGCACTGCATTTTAGAGTGAAAATCTGTATTTGTTGTTTTAGCAACATTTATAGCAGGAAAAATTGATCTATAGGGGCAAAAAAGCACTTTAAAACCATTTAATTACATGCAGCCCTGTCATGTTGTTAAATGAGGCCCACTGCTGTTTTATGAATAATTTGCAGAATTCATTGTCAGTAAATTATATTAGGAATTGGGAATAGGCTCTGGACTGCAATGCAGCAGGTTTTCCCTTCCCTCCTCCCTTCTTATAATACATTCAGAGTATTTGTTAGAACTACAGAACATAATTGCAATTATACTCAAAGACAAGGAACATACAAAAAACAGTGTTTCATTTCCCACCAGATTGTGACTTAAACAATAAAAGTAGCTGAATTAGTGAGAATGGAGATTCTTTCCAACTAAGCAAAATGCTTTATCTACACAAGGCTGTAAACAGTAATGGCAAAGTTTCTTTTAAATATTTTTAGGTTAATGCCAGGAAGCCCCTAGGTTTCTTTTCTTCCTGAATAAGAATCCAGTATCATAGTATCTGTAGCATATTCTGGAAGACAAGGCACCGAAAATCCAGCACAACCACACAGCAGAATTTCAACTCAAATATAACTTAAAATATAAAAATTGATCAAAGTGTTGAATTCTCCATTCTCTCCCCGACTCTGTATTTCAGAGCTCTACGCCAGAAGTCAGCCTGTTCTTTCCTCTTGCACTGATCCTTCTGACCTTTGTGATCTTTCCAGCTTGTCCCCACATCTAATCCAAAACTCATTTCTCAAGCATAAAATCAAGTTGCCTATACACTTTCTCCATACCAATGCAGAAAAAGAGGGATTCCCTCTCTCTTCTGTCTTAAGTAGCATAAACATACACAACAGTCTTGCAAATGGATCCAGCATAGTGATCTCCTGCTGTGTCTATAACATCAACTTTGTTCTGGGCTTTAACAAATGCTGGCTTATTCTACCTGCTTTAGTGCTAGGAGGACCACTACAAGCATGTAGCCTGGCTGCCTGTGTAACTCATGCTGCAACAATTCCCACCCAACAATTTCTTCCTTTCTGGTAAACTGTGTTTTTCTTATTTATGCAGACACTCTTTTTGACAGCCTCAGCTTTGCCAAACACTAGTCCATAACATATTGCTGCTTAAATCAGAGGATAATATTTGATAAATACAGATTTATACCGAAGTCTGAGACTTGGATAGGCATCTCCTTGTCATTATAACATATAGAGTTGTTCTTACATAAACTAGCTACCTGAAATGGCCATTATTTCACATAATTTTTAATACTCATAGTAGCTACCTGAAAAAATACTTTTGGTTTTATTTCTCTAGTATACAACCAAGGAGGAAAACCCAAGCACAAAAGGTAAGAACTGTGGGCAAAGTTAAGGGGAAGGTAGTCTTTGATTAGGTAGAATAACACAGTCTAGATCAAAGACAACAACTCTGGAAAACAAAATCTCTGAATTCTCATCTTGACTCTTACTCCAACCTACAGTGTGAGTATACCCCCAACTCCATTTCACCTCTGTACCCTTTCTCACCTTGCTCTGCTCCCTGTAAATTCCCCAGGGGTTCTCTCTTGCTTTGTGTTACATTCTGCCAAAGAGAACATTAGGGCAGTACTGCTGTAACTACAACATTCCTAGCAGACTTTCTCTGACAGGATTACTTTGTGACATGACATAAGCCATGACATAGTTGTGTGCATGAGCATTCTACAAAGAGACTACTGGGGAATTTTTCTGTGGAAGATACTGAATGTCTTTATGAAAAGAAAAAAAGAAAATACTCAGATACGGAGTTCACTGAAGTCCTGCCCTGCTCTGTAAATCAGAGGATTACATGCACACTCTGTTTTCCAGAGCCATTTGTGTGGAAGGCATTCTAAGCTTCCAGAGAGAATTCAGAAAGTTCATAGGCTGGTCAAAATAGTCACCAAAACTGAGGAAAGGTCTTGCGTTTCTAGTGTAGTTAGGAAAAGCCTGGAAATTGGTTATAGCATTACCTATTCTTTGCTGCTACTAATGTCACAGTTCCTGGACACTAGCAAAAATATTCACTTAAATACATAGGTTTTTCAACAACATCAACCCAGTTTTAACATAACTTGGTATTAACATGGCATTTCAGCAGTGCTTAATTCAGTAAGCATCTCTGAGTGGGTCACTTTGTCCATAGTATGATGGACTGTTTCTGTGGGTTATACACTGTCTGCTACATAAGATATATTTGTCTAGTGAGAAATGAAGGATGATCATGGGGTGACAGCAGATAACATGACAGCTGCCCTTCACTTATGCAAACATCTTTTCAGCAACCTGGAAACAGGATGCAGGCCTGGTGTCAATCAGTTCTCCCTTTAAGACATAGATCAAAGCAGCATTGCGCATTCTTTCCTTTCCCTTTTCTTTTTTTGTCTTTTATTCATTTTGAAATCTGCACAGGGATAAGAAGCAGATTTCTACTTACATGACAATGTCTACTCCACTTCAGAACCAGTTTTGCATTTTTAGTGGTGTCCCTGTGCTCATCCCATTTCTGCTGAAGAACCCATTACAATGCCTGTGGTGTAGTAAATTACCTGGGAATATTCTGATCACCTGCTGCTGCTTTCCTTGATTGTCAGTGGCCTGCCTGCTCTAGTCCATCAGCACAGCTCCACTGCATTCTCAAGGCTGTTATTCTGAGAGCTGTTTTTCCTCTGTGAAGACTATTCAGATTAAACAGGCAATTCTTTATGCATAAAATTCTCTGTGAAGACACATAACAAAAATCATGGTTTTTATATGATTAATAGAGCTGTCAGGGCCTGTTTGAGATTTAACTTTCTTATTGTGAAAGTTTAACATACTAGTTTCAGAATAAAAACTTACATAGATCACAATGTTGTGGCAGTTGAAAGCAGGATTGAAGTCATAGGAGCTGAGGCAAAGTATAGCCATAAAGAATGTTTATTATATTGAAACAATATGAAAATCATAGGATTCAATATAACGTATACATAAACAGTGTTTGAATTTTTTTGTGTCAGATAAATAGTTTGAATCACCAATCCAATTAAAAAATGTGGAACCAGTATGCCTAAATCCCCTGAGCACCACTGAAGTCTCTGCCTTCATGTATATTGATCTGCTTGCAAATTAAGTTAACAATCTGAAATTTGATCACAGACTTTGCAATGTTCATATAATATTTAAGCTACTCAAAGGAGTATAAATTGATATGATATTTTGCAAAGTATTCTAAACGTATAAAGATGCTCATGCCCCTGGTACCCAGCACCATGCCCCACACTATCCAAATATAAATTACAACGAAAATCAAGGCCATCTCCCGGTGCGAAACACTCATTCAATGCAGAGAGTTAGGCTTGCATAGGATACCAGTTCAAGCAAGACCTAGAGACAGCACCAGCCAGAAGGCAAAAGACATATCTGAGTGAGATTTGGAAAGGGATTCACAGGGGACCAGGAAATATATACCAGAGCACTAGCCAGAAAACAGGAGAAAGTCTGAATTGGTTATTAACAGATGAAGGAAAATTCAGAGTTAGCCTATCTTCTATGTTTGCTTTGAGTTATAAAATCAGTTTGGATTTTTCATGTAAATGCTCTTTTAAGTGTTGGAAATGCAAAAGGTGGCAGTAGGACAGGAATAAAGCCCCCCTCTGACTTGCTATTCCTATCAGATTGTTTCTCCCTCCTCTCCAAGGCCCCAAAGCCCCAGGTTCTTCCTTAGTTTTAACTTGGAACAACCAAGACAAAGTTGCCCATTTGGATGGCACAAATTCTGCCACGAAAGTCAGCGGTCAGCTGAGATACGTAGCTGCCCAGTGCTCAGCCCATACAGTCACGCCTCCAGCAGCCTCTCCACTGCCGCGCACAGGACTACACAACAAAGTGCTTCCCAGCACCTCTCCTGAAGGAGGTCGCTGCCAGTACTCATCGTTTTCATCTACACTCTCTCTCCACTTGCTATGCCCCTGTCTTCTCACTAGCACAGGGGATAAAGTATCTAACAAGTCTGTATATTCCTCTATTGATCCCTATCCTGATCTAGCATTTAGGTATGGTTTATCTTAAACATAGGCACCACCTCAATGAAACATAACACAAAAGTGGGCATACAAAAATCTACATGAAAGCGGACAGTCTTTGCTGCCTGCTTCCTTCTCCTAATTGCTGCAGCGTCTGTGGTAGTTGTGTTGAATACCAATAAGAATTCATCTGATCTAAACTCCAGACAGTAATTTTTAGATCGTTAAAGAAAACTATTCAATCTTTTCTCTATGTCTTAAGCAGGCTGCTTTGCCCAGAGGTATTCTGTGAGTCATGAGGTTATATTACTTTTTCAAGTTACTATGTTTACTGTTAGTAATATTTCAGATCATATCTTCTAATGCAAAGGTATGATAAACCGGCACTGCTACTAGGGATTTATATGCATAGTTTAGGGTAACCTTCCTGGCACATTCTGGGGACAGATCTCCACTGCCTGGCTAGAACTAAGAGCTTTCCTCTCTCTCATATAAAGCAGAAATATATATAAATTAAACATTTAGCATTAACATGGAGCTGTTAGAAATGTCTGCAGAAGCAAGACTCAGATAATTGAAACTGTATAATAACATTCAGCTTAATGAAACGTTGATGTTGTAACAATAGAATACCATCGCAGAGTACCCATATGACAACACTGAATAATCTGATATTGTAGCATTAAAAAACATCCACTTGATTAGAGGCCAGGAAACAATTCCCTTGGAAACAAATTCTATGCTCAATAGGCAATTTCCACTGCTGGATAATGAAACTGCTACATGAACGACTGCCCACAGAACAACAACATGGCACTAAGTTTTAAATATTTTTGCCAGGCACAAAAAAAATGCTAGTGATACCCAGCATAACCCATACTCTGAGGTAGCATTCCAAATTTGTACACACTCCTTCTCCAGGCACTTAAGAGATGGCAACCTTCAAACTGAGCAATGCCAGATCACTATTTTGCACCACAGTGCAACCGCAGCCTCAAAGTTAGTCTAGGCCCCCTCCAAGCTACACGCTTTACATTTGCATAGCAGTAAGCAGTCCTGTCTTGAAGTTTATCATCTGAACACAGGACGAGAGGAGAAACAGAGGCAGAAAGATGAAGTAAGCTGCCCTCAGTAGCAGCACTCAGTGCGCAGGCTGGCTGTATCTTGTTCCCTGCCCTTTCTGCAGCATCCTGCTGCTCCCCATCGTTAACACCAAGGCAGGCAGGGCAGGCACAGCACGTACTGTATGTCTGAAGGAAGTTAGATAAGAGCAGAAATGCCATGTTTTTCTATCTCATTTAAATGACAAAGGACTTACGTCTTCTTTCTCATCTTCTTTTCACCATAAATCAAAACCAACTTCTCTAAATTTGATGTAGTTACACTGGTAACAAAGCTAATCTTGAAGAACTGTGAAACCACGCAGCTACAATCCAAAGCAGAAATTACATTAAACCTTTGTCTAATCATTAATTTACATCAGCCTACTGGGCAAACCTCCTGCTAGGATAACAACAGACAATTTGGAGGAAGAATTGACTCCCACACAGCCAGGATGTAGGTAAGATCTCATCAGAGCATCCACAGAGCCCAAAAAGAGGCATAGAAAAAAAATAAAACAAAGTACTTGAGATGGTTTGTCCCTGCATACTGGCCTTATTAACATGTAGAGACATATTCTCTCAGGCAGGTAGTTTATACAGAGGTTCATTATCTTACACAGTGCCCATAACTCCTACTTTAATCTTAAGACTCTAAAAGCAGCTGCTCAGTGTTGATTCTAAAGCTGACATAAAAAGGGTGTAGTGGGTATTTTTTTTAATGCTTTTAAAACAGCCACTAGTTTTACTTCCAAAGGGTTGTGCTACCTCTGGTTTAAATTCAAGTCTATTCTGCATGAAAACAAGTCCCTTGGAATCCGTAGAATTGCATCCACATAAGACATGGGTGATGCTGTCCTCAAACCTCAGCTTTGAAGTGCATTTGGGTCAGGAACAGAGGATGGCAAGAAAAATAATGCCATTTTACCTCTGCATTTTCCGTTTCTTGAGCTTCACGAAGGCTCACTAAGCTGCTGTCTCACTCTCATCCAGACGTGGACATGAGCTCCATGCAGTAGAACGGCAGGAGAAGACACCCACTGCTGCTGGCAGGAAATGCCTTGTTTGCAGATACAGAAGAGGAATACTTTGGGTCCCCCTTCTCTTTGGACAGCCACTTTTGAGTCTCTACCTATGTAATTTAGTTCAGAGAGTAAGATTGACAACTGGGATATTCAATTGCTTAAACATAACTGTCTAATAACATTTCACATAACCTGCGGCAACCTGGGGTTCAGTTTCTAACAAGTCCTATGTTTTATCAGCCAGCCTCATTAGACATCTTCCTGTAGGCAGCTAAATCCCACATTTCTTGACCAGTTGTGACAAGCTTTCCCATCTAAGCAGTCGGCCATCTGTTGTACAAGCACTGAGCAGATCTATTGCTGTACAACACACATTTTAGAACTCAGGGAAATAAATCTTGAAACGACAATGGTGCAAACAGTCTTCTAATGTTATATGAAATACAGAAAGGAGAAAAAATACATAAGAAAGACCGGTTTGGCTCAATTGGTGTTCCTTTTTGAAAAGGTAGTAAAGACTAAACGTGAGGCAGGTCTTTTTCAGAAAGGACTCTCTTTCAAAACCAAGTTAGACTAGCTTATGGGGGAAATGTGGTTCTGAGAGAGCAAAACAAAATACATAAATAGACTGGCTAGATTTGAGAGAATAAGGCAATAAATCACATCCCCATAAATAGCACTCAGAGTCACATACCATACAAAGTGACCTAAAGCAGTGCAGAAAGGAAAAACATTTGGAAAGCATAAAACTCAAAACCCAGACAATTTCAAGAGGGCAAACAGTGCATAATTTATAAGTGAGGTAAAACTGCAGTGCTAGCAATAAAGAAGTGAAAAATAGACAACCAGATTTTTTTTTCACTTCAAAGTTTTCCCCAGAAAGTACAATAACTATGCTGTCCTCAGGGGTTTGGAGGCTACAAGCAAGACAAGTGCACAGCCCCCTGCTCCCCCAGTAGCAGCTTCTGGCGGGAACCCGCGGATAGAACACAACAGCAATGTAACGTCCAGCCCAGCAAATGACTCTCCACTGAAGGTACTTCACTCATCATTAATCTTGTTATCAACAATACCATATAGCTCTTATTTTATCTGTCTCAAGATGTTACATACAATTTTGCAAAGACATGGACAAAAAGCTTTGCTGTTTTTGAAAACAGTTGAATACAACTCACGTGATATTTTAGCATACAGTTTGTTCACGTTTCTTCATAGAAATACACGTGACAAGTGGAAGGCACAATAAACAAAGCTCGGCAGTTTCTTCTTGGTTTCATTCTTTTCCCTGTTCACACATTCCCCTCTTCACACAGGCCCTACTAATATTGCCTTCTAGTCCAGAGTGCAATTATTTAAAACTTCTTGCTCTGATTGATCTGTAGCTCTTGACATTTTCAGGCTACTTTGGAGGAATGTTTGTCATGGCTTTGAAACTGCAGTGTGACGGTGATGTGAGGCCATCAGCTCAACCTGACTCTCCCCACCCGGCAGGGGAAAACAGAATGAGAAAGTTCATTATCAGAGATAAAGACAAGAAGGTCACTTGCCAACTGCTGTCATGGGTGAAACAGACTCTACTTGAGGAAAATTTACTTCATTTACTGACAATTAAAATAAATTCAGGTAGTGAGAAAGACAAACTTGACTCCCCTTTCCCATGCTCTCAACCTCAATCCGTTATTCCCAGCTTTTCCACCTCCTCCCAGGGCAGTGGGGGCTGTGGTGAGCCCATGGCAGCTCCTCTCTGCCGCTCCTTCCTCCCCGCACTCTCCCCCTGCCCCGCCACGGCCTCCCCGGGGGCTGCCGGGGACAGCCCCCCCTGCCCCTCCGGCTCTCCCCGGGGCTCACTCTGGTGCCTCGCTCCTCGCTGCCCGGGCAGCGTTTGCCCCTTCTGAAACGCGTTTGCCCAGAGGCGTCGCCAGGGGCCACCACGAGGGGCTCAGCCCGGCCCTGAGGCGGGACCCGCCCGGAACCGCCCGGAACCGCCCGAGTGCGGGCGGGGCAGCCCCGGCCTCCCCTCAGGGAGCCCCCGCGGCCCCGGCCGGCGCCTGGCTGTTTGTTCCCGGTACAAAGCCATGCCTCACCACCTTTCCCAGTGACACAGGCAGGGTTTGGATCCGCTTTCTACGGGTGAAGCCTGGACACAGACACGACACAGCAAACCTCAGCAAGAAATGGCACCAAGGTGTGGCACAAGCCGCACGTTTCCCAAGCCCCAGAATGGCTGCAGAGCTGGAGCCGGTGAGCCCCTGAGGTCCCTCCCTCCCACCCCTGCTCCACAGTTCTGCAAAGATTGGATTTCCAGGACTGTGACTTCCACAATTTCCACACCATTTACGCGCAGCCTGATAAACCACACTCCCCAGGTTTTGAGGGGTGGGCGTCAAACCAGAATATTGACACTACAGAAGGGACAAATGGAGAGAGGTGCAGCAGCAGTTTACAGCAATGAAATCTGTTCTTCCACCTAGTTTTTGCTGTTTCTGTTAACGTCTTCTGACTGTCTTGCAGTGCAGAATTCATAACCAGCTAGGGAGAAATCAGGGCAGTTTGCATCTAAAAAGCCTACATGTACCTCTTTGCAGGGTGAGATCTCTCACGGAAAGCTTTGACAGCCTAGTGGTGGTTTTATTCATCGTTTTTGCAAAGAGCCACTTCAGGCCAGCAAAGACATTTTTTGGAACAGTGGCACACAGTGGTGGTTAGCCTAAAGGTGAAGGTCACAATCATAGTATCACAGAACAATTTTGGCAGGAAGGAACATCTGGAAGTGCCTACTACAACACTGCACCCAAAGCAGATCCATAGACCAAGTTGCTCAGGACCCCTCTTTCCCCACATTTAATATTACTCTATTATTTCAGGGCAGAATTTTTGAATACTTATAACTAGACTTAGCATTTTAGGAGTTATACCCAAAAGATTAAAAATGTTCTTATCCCCGTCTTTGGACTAGAGAGACTTGTGAGCATAATCTTAGCAACAGAGCAATGGAAAAGAGAAAGTCTATGCTAACAATTACATTCCAAGGAAATTACACCAGCCAAGAAGTAAAAAAGAAAGCAGAAAAGGTCATAAATATATTGTATTGTATGT
The DNA here is from genome assembly GCA_013400135.1 of Rhinoptilus africanus. Classification (NCBI taxonomy): domain Eukaryota; kingdom Metazoa; phylum Chordata; class Aves; order Charadriiformes; family Glareolidae; genus Rhinoptilus; species Rhinoptilus africanus. Next base: position 127,650 of record VXBO01000644.1, read on the forward strand.
ATGTCATAAACTACTTTAAATCTATTATGAACATAAATACCATGATTTTGCTTGCACAACTGGGGGCCATTTAACCAGCTATAAAAAACACTGTGATGGGCAGTAACTCCTAAGTAGTCTGTCACAAAAGATGACTTTGCTTTAGACTAAAATAGGTAGAACATACATTCACTCTGCCAAGCAAGTTTTTAAGAAAAGAACAGTGAGTTTCGAGCAGACACAGGGACAGCAACATGGGCAATGTGCGGTGGGCTAGTGGAGTGGGATGCATGTTTTTGCAAGCAAAACAGTCAAAGGAAATGAAGTTACAAATGTAACTGTAGCAGCATGCAATGTATTTTTCCTAGCATTTCTTGTAAAATTGTTTTGATTATTTCAACTGAAATGTTCGAAAACACAGCACAAAAAAGACAGAGGCAGACATCTAGCACAGGAAATCTTAGTGTAAATTAATTACATTTAAGCATTAGAAGTACCATGTGACCTTAAAAATAGCCAGCATTATCCTACCCCAATTTATTTGTAAAGGACAAATGAATAGCAAAGCTTCAAAGGAATTAGAAAACTAAGTGTTACAATGCCTGTTTTATACCCAAGAGATATAGAAATGCCTGATGGTCTAGTCCCAGACTTGCTTGGTTATATTCTTGTTTTCATGTTGAGCACCAAAGAATTGAAAAGCAATCTACATGGATGAGGAAAAAATAGGAGTCAGAGAAGAGCAGAGAAACAGCTACAGGAACATGGGAGAACACTCTCCGATCCACTGGAACTCAGCTCTCACCACTAGGAAGAGCCTTGTCCCCTTTAGGCAAATCAAACAACACATCCACCCTCAAAAAAATTCCCCAGCAATCTCATTAAGAAATTCATTCATGCAGCAATATCCATAAAGGACAGGAGAAACAAGCACTTTATCTTGCTTCTCAGATCTGAGCAAGCAACATAGTATGATGCAAGAAGCAAAACCATTTTTATAGGCAAATCAGCCACAGCACAAATCTGCAAGAATAACTGTCTTCACCTAATGTCTAGCAGATTTCATTTTAAGCACAGTACAAGAGAGGCAGAACATTTATTCTAAGTCCAGAAGATAAGTTCTTTTCCTCTCTACCTCCATTTAATACCATTGAATATTACCTTCACACACTGAAAATGCCAGCCTAGCTGTGCACATCAATTGCATAGTTAACAAAGTGTTACTTTTCTTTATAGGACACCTTTCAAGCTTATCATCTTCGAAGAAAAGGAGCATTTATACTTAGGGGGAAAATGGTGCTTGCTGGCTATGTAGTAATCACTGCCAGTATGAAAAATAGTAGGAAGCAAATAGCTATATTATCAACAGTGTACAGAGGGGACAAGAGTACAGCCATGACCACACTTGAACTGCTATTAGTGCCTGTGTCTGGAGGAAGATGGAGCCTGGGATATCTAGCAGTGAGTTTGTATGATTACCACAACTTTTATTGCTTTGTAACACAACTGCAATTCAGACAGTTTATCGTGAGAAACCCCAAGCTAAGCTTTGATGCATTTGCAAAAAAGAAAATGAAGTCTGCAGTGACAGCGCTGGCTTTAGTGCTCCGAGTTTCCCTCTCAGACCAAGGATTTCCTCCTCACCCTGCTCCCACGAGTGCATCGACTCCTTACAGCATTCAAAGCAGAGAGCAAGGTAACAGTCTACAATGAGACTGAAGAAGAGAGCTTTAGCTCAGTGTCACTGATAATTCCCGTCACAATTACTGCCAGCATGAGAGGGACTAACAAATACCACTCAGCTTCTGTATCCTGCCTCCAATGAGCGTGAGCTTTAGCTGCCTCAGTGTCATGTACCTTCCGTGTGAACACCTTATTTTAACCTTTCAGCATTTTGTATTTCAGCCACTTTTCATTTCTCATCCCCACCCAATGTCATCTGTGATGGCTGTATTTTTGAAGACAGTATGAAAAGGCTAGCTAGTTTTAGTAGCAATTTCTTCTCCTGAGCAACGTGGTTTCTCCTGTGAATCTTTCACTGAGTCACACTGCTTTCACCAGTAGTGTAATTGTTCACTTTCCTCCAGAAGTGGGGATATTGAGGAAATAAGCAGAAATAACATCTGGTGCCACTCACTGGCTTTTCACCACTCTGCTTCTGTGCTCTGGGCCAGCATCTGCAACAGGAGTCACTTGCTGCCAGCCAAGATGGGAGACAGGACCTGAGAGGACGTCATTGCAAAGGGTCTGGCTCTGTGGGCTGAATGCGAAAGCAGACTTCCAAGCTAGCCCTGCTGCCATCAATCTCTGGCTGAGGAGAAGTGGCAGCAGTCTATATACCAGTCAAGGAAAATTAAGAGGCAAACAACTCCCTGTGAACCTTGTTCCCTGATGCATCACCATCAGGCAGCTTGCATCTTTCTGAAGGTCTGTTTGAAACAAGACCAAGGAGAAAGCTGTTGTGAGTTGCTTTTGTATTTTGGCTTAGCATTGAATTAAAAGTCAAAGAAGCAGGAGCAGAATATTCAAAGAAAATAACTAAATGAGACACTTGTCAAACCAAGTTAATTTCTGACCTACCCGCTTTGACAGCACCTCTTTAATTACATACCAGAACAAGGAGATGATCCGTGCCACAGAATGAACTTCTAATTTCTTCTGAAATATTTAACATAGCATTGTATAACTCTGGCTGATAAAATATGACCATGACCAAGCCTTTTGGAACATTACATTGCTATGCTGAGAAGCCCTAGACAAAGCATTTTGTCATGAGATGTTTGTGGTGGACTGCAGGGCACTGAGGCACTGTTATTCCTGCTCTGAGATAGAAAACATGGAAACCAGCACAGCAGCCAGTGCAACATCATCTTAGTTGAACGCTGTGTTAGCGCCTCAATAAACCAAAGTCACTGCAAGCAAAAAAGGAGCTTTCAAAGCACATCTTTGGTTTCAGGCAGCATACATGTGTGAGTCACTGGAAGGATCTATGCATAGAGCTTATCAATTCTGAACGATGACATAAATTTACCTCTCTAGGATTCACCATTTCACTAGGTCCCTCTGCTGATGGAGCCCATCCGTCTGTGGGAGGGACTGCCCCTGCCTGAGGTACAGCGTGCTCACAGCACAGAGCGCAAGGTATTTTTTGAGCTCAGTGATCATCTGGCTAACTTTTTGATCAGGGATCCTGATGGAAGATGGAAGAAACAAAGACCCAAACTCTCAATAAGACAGAGATGATAAAAGAGAATTTGAAATGGTCCTATAAGGAGAAGAAGAGGAGAGGGAAGGATAAAATGGGGCTAGGAGCTCAGGGCAGAACATATAATTTGAAGCAGCACAGGGATCTTTAGCAGCCAAATGAGCTTCCTGGCTGCCTAAACACGGCTGGGCAGTCACAGGCTTGGGCAGAAGTCCAGCGCTAGGAATGAAGTGCCTGGAGGAGAAAGCAAAGCACTCCAGCTCTCCAGCCAGGAGGGGGTCTGGGGAGGGCAGGCAGTGTGGGCTTTTGTATTGGTCTGGTCCTTTCTGCCTAACAGGCAGTCAGGCTGTTTCCAAAGATGTTGCCTGTCTGCAAAGGCAGCTAATGCTCTTTCTTATTGCAGGTTGCATTATATCATGTAGAAGGTGCATGGAATAGAGATGTAAGTTTTTGTATCGTCTATTTTTATTTCCAGCAACTCAATATATTAGTGAACTGGTCCGACCTTAACACGTTCACCTTTTATATCTTAATTGTAACCCCATTGAAAAGAAGAAAGCAAGAAGAGTATGTGAACCGTTCAGGTTTGTCAGAGTTTAAGGACTAGTTTGGGGGTACATGTCAGCCCACACATTTTAATTTACTTGTCAAGCTCATGTTAGGAATTTTGATAACTTTTCATAGATTTTGCTGCAGATATTTTACTAGCTGTTGAAGTACTGTCTGACAGCTAGGTATTTGGGACAGATACTGTAAAAACAATACATGGAGCACACCCACAGTGATGCAGTCTCCCACAGTCATTCCAGAACAGCATTTCCATTTCCCAGCTGAGCCCCTCCCATCTCTTTTGGCAGAGACCTTTTTCACAGGCACAGGTAACATGAGGACCAGACACAGACCGCTGTGACTGAGGTACTTTGAAGACTGGACTGATAACCAGGTACACGGCTGGGATTTAATAAAGGAACTTTCTTTGCTGTTCTTTGTGACAGCAAAGAACAATCTGAACAGAAGAGACTAAGGGGGAGGAAAAGAGAAAACAGAAGATCTGCACCGCAGTGTTTGCTGTTGAAGCCCCAAGGTTTAAACACCACCCTGAGAAATCATTCTCTTTGCTTAAATTTACTAACGACGTGATTCAGAAGGCTGGAATAGCATCTGACCATCAAAACCTTTGCCAGCCAGCAGTGAAAAGCCCATTCTGCACATTCGTGCACCATGAAAGAAAATGTGGGGGGAAAGAGGGAGGGAAGGAAAAAAAAACTGCTGAGAGCTCTTTGTTGTCAATTTTGAAACACAGCTAGTCTGCCACAATAAATTTCTCCAAGACTTACATGACAGAAAGCCTACCTTGGATAATTGACCTTTATTCCTTATACAAAGCCTTTGAACCTGCATTATACTTCTGTATTCATTTGCACATCTATAAATAACTACACATGGCATGGGGGGAGATATCCCAAGATCTGAGCAGGGAAAACCTGTGTGGGAACCCCCCGTCAGCACTGGGAGAGGTACAGATGATCTTATGCAAGGGGGCATTTTAATTCATTCTTTTCTGAAGGATACTGAATAAAACTGTCCATTAATCTAAAGGCCTTAATGTAATCATACAAATACTGTGCTTTCTTGATGGCTTTTATGTATTGCAAGAAAGCTGATAATGACCCTGTGGGGAAAAATAGCAAAATAGATGATGACTTACAGAAATACATGGAGAGCAAGTAATGCCATTTTTACAGTGCAATTTGAGATGTCTGTAGAGAGTGATTTGCTTCTTTCAGAGATTCAAGCTGCTGCCCCTCAGAGTGGCACAGCACTGCATTAGCACACTGCACTAGAAAGCACTTATAATTCAGGGTAAAATCCATTTCCTGGTGGCCAAACCAAGCTCATGTATCAAAGACATCCCTGACTAATTTTTCATCTATAAAATGAACATAACGAGCCCATAATTACCCTCATTTCCCTGTCAGAACACAAGAGGCAAAGATTCCTAAGTAAAATAAATATCCATGTTTTGGGGGCTGCAGATGCTTGTTTCTGTGGCACAAGGCAGGGAGCACAGCCAGCTTCCCCACCCCCAGAGCGTTCAAAAGGCATCAGGGAAGGCCCGTGTCGCTACTGAAGTTGCAAAGAGTAATACGAGTTGAGTTGACTGAACAGGGCCCCTTCACCCTGAGGTCAGAAGCTGAGCCACTCCGGGAAAACACAGGAAAGCCTATGATCTTCTGTAAAGGCAGTGCCAAGAGACAACGCCTGTATGGCACAGCATTAGAGAAGGAGGGGACAGTGTCACCTCCACCATTTCCAGCTCCTGAGCTCTCTCTGCCTCTCAGGATGTTTCTGTCTGAAAAAATAACTTCTGACAGTTTTCTTCCTTAGTACATCCCACACGAATCCCAGTGCCATACTTCTTGTGAGCACTTTCAAATGAAACTGATCTTGCCTCTGTCTATTTTATTATTGTATTATCCTCTTATCTTTCTTGCTCTAAATATGTCCTTGGCATTCTGTGCAGGTTCTTGCAGGTCCTAAAAGGTGCATTCATTTCACAGTTTGCAGGTTGTGTATCTCTTCTTTAGTATTGCCATGTTATACAGGGAAATCCCCTCTTCTCCACATCCCAAGGGTAAGACACAGGACAGTTTACTAAGGTAACTTATGAGATCTGATCAAGCTGATCATTTCAGAAGAAACAGATTTCCAATTGTACCAAACCCCTGGAAAATTCGCATCTGGACTTCAAGGCTCACATCAGTGAGAAGGAAAATTTTGCATGTAACCAACCTAAAAGAGTCAGGCTGCCCTCCAGCACTGCCTACATCAACAGAAAAAGTGTCAAGAAGGGACTGCTGACTTTCGCCCAGAGTCACTCCTCTTTTACACCTATGCCTCATCCTGGGGCCCACCACAGGCATATTCAGCAATCTGACACTAGCGTCACCAGCCTCAGACATGACATCACTATAGGGGATATGACACAACCGTTCAGCAGCTTGTCAGTAACAAATGCACAAAGGTGGCTGCAAGGGAGCACACAAGTGAGTTTGGATTATGAGTTTGGAGAGCTTTCTTCATATTTAGGAAAAAAAAAAAACAAAAAACAAAAAACAAACCACTCTCCAAAAGACCTTATGAAACAGTTACAGAGGTGCTAAGACTGGGATGGGACTGGGATGTACATGAGGGTAGAAAAGGAGACGTAAGGGGTGGAGAGGTGCTGATGTACTCCTCTGACTTTTAGGGGACCCAAGGTGTGTTAAAAGCAAAACAAACAGGAAACATTTTCTCTGTTACTGACCTTTTTGTCACAGAGACTGCAAGAATTCTTGCAGAAGCTGCTACTGGTATGACAGGCAAAAAGGACTCACAGAAGAAGGGAATATAAATCAGGAGAACAATACCTGAAAACACAGAGGCAAGACAAAGTGTGCTTATGAAAAAAAATACGTAATTCTATTTCAAGGAGAATATATATTTTCTAATTTTTGCAGCCTGCACATCTCAAAGTTCTGGCTTCATTCCCTTTCCTTTCCTTTCTTTTCTTTTTCCACCACCAATTCCAAAATTCTTTATATGCCCAGCTCCAGCTCACAGTGCATACAAAGTTTATGCAAATCAAAGGACACTTTCTCAGGCTTTGTACTGACAGCTTGCAGAACAGAAAAGTTTGAGGCATCCTGGAAAGTTTGTTTGTTGCAAGTGTGTTTCTCTTCACTAAGACACCATACCGGCAGTGGGTACCCACACATTTGAAGGACAGAAACACCACTATCGTTCTAAACTGTCCCATTTATGATGAGCCATAAAAATTTCATCTATTAATGCCTATATCAAGCCTTAAATCATACTTAAGCAAAAGTGTACTCTTTAGATATACATTGATACATCAATATTGACACTATGGAACTACAGTCAAAGTAATTCTGATTCCCTTTATAAATTATATGTTTCATATCAAGGGGGCAATCATGACAACAAACTAACTGAAAAAATAGACTATTTTCTGTCACTAAAGAAAACTCTGATTACATCTTACTCTGACTTTTTCAGATTTGATGGGGGACTCTTTTCCATCCTGCCTGGCTATCTTTCATCAAAGTTGTCCTTCAAAGTTCTCTTTTTTCCTACCCTACAAAACATTAAGCTTTAAATTCATAGTAGGTGTTTATAGAAAGGACATAGAATGAATAAAAAATTCCAATTATTACTTTGGCTACTTTATACTTTTTCAGTCCTTAACAATTACAATATAGCACTATATTTCTTATGAATTTATATAGAGACTGCAATAAAATAAATTTCATAACAATGTTATGTAATTATTTTCTATGCTGCAAACATATTGATGGGATTATGGGTTTGTCTTTTAACACAGTTTTCTAATTGCCTTTATAGGATCTTGCTTTGCATCACAAACTGGCCTGTGGTGATGTCACTTTCAAGGTGGTACTTTACAGTTTCCCAATTTGCTAGATCATCTCTCTTCTTTGGTTACCAGCTAATGGTTAAGTTCAAGAATATGGCAAGCCAGCTAATTGCGTATTTACAAGAGAAGGCTGTAACCTTGCTGGGAAAAAAACAAAGCCTTAGGAAATGGAGAGAGATCAGGAGAAAAAATACCAAGTCATTACGGGAAAAAAACAAGGATATGATCACAACCTTCCAAGACAAGAATAAAGTTGGCTGGGAAAATATGACATTCTGGAGAAAAGACATGACCCTTTGGAGCAATGGCAAGACCCTAATAATGGAGGAAGTGGAGATCTGGGGAGAAGATCTAGACCAATGGACAGTAGGGCTGGATCTTTGGATGAGGGAACTGGAAAAAGAAACAGGAGTTCCTTGAAGAGTAAAAACATTCACAGAAGAAAATGCATCCAGAAACTAAAGATGAGGCACCTGCATGCTTAGAGTCACTTCCATCTTCTTAACTTATTAAAGCCTTGAACAGTCTCTGAAATCCTTAGTTCTTTATTTCCAGATTTCCTCTGTTGACCTTTTCAAACCTCAGTTAATTATCTCTGTTTTCTCTGATGTGACAGCACCATTTGACTGCCTGTTCCTAACTCACCAGCAGGTGGGCAATGTTGCTAAATTTTACCTCCATCGAGGATAAGCCTTAATCATCAAGTCTCTATGTCTCCTAATAAAGTGATACTGAAATTTTGTTAGCGTTAGTCATTTTCTTTCATTAAAAATCAGTGAAAATGGTGAATATACTTAGTAAGTTATCTTTTAGATTGAAAAATACAATTAACTCCAAAAAGTTTTGGATCTATGATCTTGCACTTGAGGAGATTTGAGGCACTGTCTATCTCAAAAAGACATGAGACACACACATACCATCTTGCTCAAAGATGTACATAAGGGATAAAATCTAGCAGATACTAGGAGACTGAAAAGAAAGAGGATACTGCTTATAATCATAAGTTTCACTCCTATGGGTGCCATAACAGCATTCATTCTCTAGAAGTGATCAAAATACTCATGTATACATTATAATTCATTCCTTTTCAAGGAAGTTACAGAAATCATATATATGAATCTATATTCCCACAATGCTCTACTGTGGTATGACGAAGTATTTTGGAGTAAGTAAAGAGGGAGAGAAGAGGAGAGAGAGGGCAGTGGAGAAAGAAGGCAAGCCAGCCTGGTATAAACAAGTAAGTGACAGGCAGGAAACATTTCCATAGTAAAGCTGAGCTGACTGCAGAGGGTGATTTGACCTCTGCAGTGTCTGGACACTCACAGCTTCATACAACTACATTACATATTCCCTTGAAATCATGTCTATTCTTTCAAGAAAGGAATACAGCTGTCTAATTCTCCCTTCCTTGTACTAGAAATGACCTCAGATAAGGTAGCACTGGTTCTGAAGTTTCCAGAGTAATCACCGCAGATACACAACAGTCCATTTCCTCTCATGTGTATACTGGGTCTCTGGGATAATTCCATGAACTGTTGATTTCAGTGAGAAAGTAAACCATCGCTTTTTTACTGTTTGTTCATTTGTGTTAGCCTGAGGTGATGCAGAGATCAAGCATAATGAGTTCATCTAAAAGATGCTCTGAAACCTCTGTGCTGATCGGCTGCTAAAGCAGCAACATTTTTAGGATCAGCAGGTCTTTGATGGGCACAAAAATATTTTGCAGTAACACTCTGTAGAATATTTTAAAACCAACATTAGAATCATTAAATAATTTAGGTTGGGACCTTTGGAGGTCATCTGGCCCAACTCCATGCTTAAAGCGGGGCCAGCTTCAAAATTAGTTTTACACTAGGATTAGAAACACGGCACCTCAGGGAAGATTTCAAAGACATATGAAGAAGAAAATTCTCCAAGATCATCATGCACAGTTCATCATTTTTTGATTATGCTGAAACTCACCCCATGTGCATGCACCACAAAAATAAGAAAAATATGAATGAACTAATTTATTTCCCTCATAGTCTTTCTCTTTATTTTTCAGGGAAATAAAAGTGACTTACATTGGCTTCAAGACCTTAATGGATTTCTCCAGGCTTCTGGGAGAGCGACAGAGAAATGGGTTCCTGAAGGTTCACATAGAAAAGAATGATGATGTTTCATCAAATGTTGGCAAGTTGTAAGGGAGAAGGAAAATAGATTTAATAGAAGAAAAAGATTGTCCATAGGTACATAGAAGACTGTGTACAATGGTATAACGACTTGTGTTCACTGGTAGCTGTTTAGCGGAGTTATTCTTTAATCATAAAATACAGAATACTTCACACAAACCAGTGTGTGAACTCCAGTCAATGCAGGAGGGTGGAGCTTGAACTCAAACCTCTGACTGGATATTCATGTTTTTATAGTTTTAATTCCAATTTTAGCCCACTTATCAATTTGCCCAGGTTGCTTTGTCCTGCTATGCGTTTCTGGTTCAAAGTTTCTGAACAGTTCAGTCAATTTATCTAGACATGAAGAAGATATAAAAATTATGCAGGAAAGCCCAAGAATGGGTCAATAGTACATAATCACAGAAAACGTTAATACTTAAAAACTGCTCAAGACAGATAGAAAATAAAATACAGGGAATTAATTTATTGCAACGAAAGGAAAGGACAGTTTTGCTCACTTCTAAGCCAAAAAAAAAGCATTGAAAAGAAAAATCCTCATTTAGCGCTGTGGACAGTAAAAATGACAAAGCAAAACAAAAAAACACACAATAGCTGAGAACAACCAACATAAGAATTTATATAGTTAGACATGACGCAATCATGTAGTAGAAGCTTTTCCTCCTGCATAACACAGTCCAAGGAATAACATTTGGTAAACTCCTTCAGCAAATCAGTAACTGGTGTTGAAACGAAGTCTCCTTTTAGAAAGAAATTCATTCTTCAACTGCTCTAAGGGCCACATGTTTTGGTTAACATTGAACTATTTTAAGAGTCAACCTTTGATTTTCTGAATGGGAAAAAGAAAGTGTCAAAGAAAGATCGCAACTTCCAAACTTTGTCCTTAGATTTGAATACTCCTGTTTTCTGATTTGTTTGCTGTCAGACACGCTGGATCCAGTCCTGAGAGGTGGTTAGGGCCAACAAATGAGAATTGAAACCCAAACGGTGTGACCTCACAGCTAAGGATGATTAGCAAGCTACTCTGCAATCCAGAACCGGTTCCAAGCTCCTCACCTGTAGGATGCAAGCTCTGCTAACAAGGACAGCACAAGAGTCCTCAGTGTGACAGAAAAGAAGCAGATTGGTTACAACATATAAAATATTTAGTCATAATTTAATACTGAAGATTTAATTTATTGATAAAAAGAGTAGGCAAATTAGTCTGCAAAAAAAAGGATCCAAAGTATCTTAAATGTTTTAAAACCTAATTATTGAAATGTAACGCCACAAGGTACTGAGAGATACTGAGTGCAAAAAGGAACCTAACCACTTCATCCATCCTGGGAAAGGTCTGCTGGAGAGACGTCTCATGACACATGTTCTTAGGAAAGTGTACCCTGAAATCTTTGTGGACCAAACAGACTTCAGTCGTGAATCTGCCTGGCGTTCACTCTCTCTTCCCAGAAGCAGAGTCCATGGATGTATCTGCGATGTTCACTGCTTGTTAGCAAAGACAGCTTTTCCTCACAGACATTATGTCATGTATTACCTATAGTAAGGTGTTGGCTTTTCTTATCTCTTGCAAACAATGTAATATTACTGTACCTGTTAACTGCACTTTCCAAACAACACAGTATAAAAAGAAGTAGCTGAAGTGTAAATTACATGGGACTGCACCTCTATATTACCATTAATTACCATGATCTTGTAATGAAAAAAACTTGCCTCATATATCCACAAACACATGCACTCATATGCTAAGAAGCAGTCTATGAGGAGAAAAAAGGTCATATGCTGCAAGAGTTCAGTGTATTTCATGGAATCATTAATTCATAAACCTTACAAAATAAAGACTAAATCAGAAAAGATACAAAATTGTTCATGAAAGAATGATCAAAAATGACAAAGGACATTTAAACACCTATGCAAACAATTTATATCTCCTCACAGAGGGTAATTCATAGGACATAGACTGTTCTTCCCCTTGTACTATGCTCATGGTACTACTAAACTAGAAGTACAGGTGTAGAGGACAAGTATTTGTGTTAGTTACAACTTCCTTTAGAATTAAGGCACACAGTGGCCAGTACACAGTGAACAGATTTCACAACGCAAACAGCAACACCGTTCTAAGCTTTTCAGTACAGAATTGGTGATAACACAATACTCCCCAAATGATTGTGACCAGTGGCTATGAATGCCATATTGTATGACAAGCTCCTTTTAAAGTACGTCACACTTGATTCTGAAAATAGAGGTGCCAAATAACGCCGCTTAGGAAAATCATTCACCATTAATTTTTAATAGCCTGACTCCTACTGCATCTATGGAATGACCTGATTAGTTTTACTTGAGAATTTCTTAATGTAACATAGTTTAATTACAGTTCATGGAATTTATAGCTAATGCTACATGCTTTTGTACTGTTTGAATTTGTCTTAGGGATCCTACCAGTGTCTTTGCATAAACACCTTCCCTGTTTCACTGGGAGAAGCAGAGAGCATCCTGCACAACAGTGCTTTGGTACTTGAAGACTTTATTACTTCACCCTGTCAGATCCAAGCAACCAGTTTCTAAGTTATAATCCAAATAAAAGAAAGCAAAAACCTAATCAAAGGATGGAGCAAATAAAACAAAGTAGTGAAATGTCTGCTTTCTACTATTTAAAGACACAAAATAGGAACTTCCAGGCAAAATTCTCCTACTTCCAGAAGAAGCATCTTCGCAGGATTTTGAAAGAAGAAGAAAGGAACTTCAAGGAGGAAATTAAAGCCTTCTGCAAAGCAAATAAGAAATTCCATGAAGAGATCAAAGCCTTTCAGGAGGAGACCAAAGCCCTATGGAAGGAAATAAGGATCTTCCAGAAAAAGAACAAAGCTTGTGTGGAAGATATCAAGAATATTCTAGAAGAATTCAACAGCTTCCTAAAGAAGATTAGGGACTTCCATATGAAAAAAAATGTTTTCCAAGAACAAGCTGGTAACATTCAGGAAAAGCTTGAAGAATTTTGGAAGAAAATGAAGGCTGCTAAGGAGGACATCAAGGTTCTTGAAGAAAGCAATAAAGCTGGTCAGGATGCAGTCAGGAAAGCCCTGGCTTTCCTAAAACAGAGTCAAGATATCCAAAAAAAGAATAGTCATTTATGAGAAGAACAAAATCCTGCAGGGAAAGAATAAAGCTCTGCAAGGAAAGAACAAGGCTTTCCAGAAGGACTATATAAATTTCTGGAAGAAGGACAAGATCTTCTGGGAGGAAGAATTGTCCATCTCAAGCAGCAAACTGATTCTCTGGGAAGCATCTATAGCTTTCAAGGAGAATGACAGGAAGATTCAAAAGGAAAAAAGAGCTCTGTGGGATGTAGCGGAAGCCCTGTGGGACAAGAAATTTTCCCTCTTGGAAAATGTATTTGTTCCTTCAGGAGAGGAAAAACTACCTGAAACAGAAGAGAACGGTCTTTGTGACAATTATGGCTCAGCTGTGAACACTGGAAATTAACATCGGAGTAAATCAAGCAGATCCAAAGCACAACTTCACTTTTGACCAGAACTTAAGCGCCAAAACAGAGCCAAGCCTTACTCCTTTCACTCCATAAGCTTGAAAAAGTCACTATGAAGCTTAAGAATTTTTTTAAAATTTCAGACTATTGTTTTAGCTTTATTAATGTGTTTGTTCATTTTTTCTTACTTGTTTCTCATTTCTCTTATTTTGACTTCCAGGCTCCAGCAGTCAAAATTATTAAACGCAGTTCTGTTCTCAAAATTAAGGTGAGTTTATCATAGAATCTTCATGGTTGTAAAGGACCTTTGAGATCATGGAGTCCAACCGTACACACACCAAAAAAAAAAACAAAAAACTACAATATCTGCCACTAGGACCATGCCCTGAAGTGCCAAATCTACACATTTCTTAAATACCTCTAGGGATGGTGACTCAGCCATCTCCCTGGGCAGGCTGTTCCAATGCCTGACCACTCTTTCAGTGAAGTGATTCTTCCTAATATGTAATCTGAACCTCCACTGCCGCAGCTTCAGACCATTTCCTCTGGTCCTGTCATTATTCACTTGGGAGAAGAGGCCAACGCTCACCTCTCTACACCCTCCTTTCAGGGAGTCGTAGAGGGCAGTGAAGTCTCCCCTCAGCCTCCTCTTCTCCAAACTAAACATGCCCAGTTCCCTCAGCCTCTCCTCATACGACTTAGTCTCCAGACCCCTCACCAGCTTGGTAGCTCTCCTCGGGACATGCTCTAGCACGTCAATGTCTCTCTTGTGCAGAGGGACCCAGAACTGAACACAGCACTTGAGGTGAGGCCTCACCAGTGCCGAGTACAGAGACACAATCGCTTCCCTACTCCTGCTGGCCATGCTATTCCCGATACAAGCCAGAATGCTGTTGGCCTTCTTGGCCCCCTGGGCACACTGCTGGATCATGTTAAGCTGCATGTCCACCCCCAGGTCCTTTTCTGCTGGGCAGCTTTCTAGCCACTCTTCCCCAAGCCTGTAGTGTTGCTTGGAGTTGGTGTGACCCAAGTGCAGGACCTGGCACTTGGCCTTGTTGAACCTCATACCATTCGCCTCAGCCCATTGATCCAGCCTGTCCAGGTCCCTCTGTAGAGCCTTCCTACCCTCCAGCAGATCAACACTCCCACCTAGTTTGGTGTCGTCTCCAAACTTACTGAGGGTACAATCAATCCTCTCATCCAGATCATTGATAAAGATATTAAAAAAAACTGGCCCCAAAACTGAGCCCTGAGGGACACCACTGGTGACCGGCCGCCAAGAAGATTTCACCCCATTAATCACAACTCTCTGGGCACGCCATCCAGCCAGTTTTTTACTCAGAGAAGAGCACACTTGTCTATGCCATGATGTGCCAGCTTCTGCAGGAGAATGCTGTGGGGGACAGTGTCAAAGGCCTTACCAAACTCCAGACAGACAACGTCCACAGCCTTCACTGCATCCAGAAGGTGGGTCACATGGTCATAGAAAAAGATCCGGCTGGTTAAGCAGGACCTTCCTTTCCTAAACCCATGCCGGCTGTCCCTGATGCCTTGGCTGCCCTGCACTTGACATGGGAGCTCACTCAAGATGATCCTCTCCATAACCTTTCCTGGTACCGAGGTCAGACTGACAGGCCTGTAGCTCCCCGGATCCTCCTTCCGACCTTTCTTGTAGATGGGCATCACATTAGCCACCTTCCAGTCATCTGATACCTCCCCTGTTGACCAGGATTGTTGATAAATGATGGAGAGAGGCTTGGTGAGCTCTCCTGCCATCTCCCTGAGTATTCTTGGGTGAATCCCATCCGCCCCATAGACTTCTGTGTGTCTAGGTGCAGAAGCAGATCATTAAATACTTCCTCCTGGATTATGGGTAGGTTATGAGTTATTATGAGTTATGCACAGACACACGCTCCAACCTTTCAGACCAAAATGCACCAAGGGTTCACTGAACCCACTCCAGATGGTTCCATTTCTTTTTAAATTGCTCAGGTCAAAACAACAGTCTGTTATCTACACTTATTCACAATTACCTTTTCTTATCTGCCTTTTTCAAAATGTCCACCCTATAACTTTAAAAATATTTAACTGAGAATTTCTGAAGTTCAGTTTTAAATTAAACAAAACAAGGATCGGCTAGTTCAGTTCAGCAATTTTAAGGCAAAATACATTAGCTGCACTTTCCACTGTATCACTTGCTTGAATCAATTATTTAGAAGAGCAGAGCAATGCAACAACCCAGCCTTCTGTCTTTCCAAAGCCAAAACAGTATATTAAGCAAAGAGGTAGTGTATAGATACAGCTGGGTGCAATGGCTGCATGAGGTTGGCAATGCGTTAACTAGATTTAATTATACCTCTTTATTTTTGCTGCCTAAAAAGCAACACTAACAAGATAGCTGATTCAGCAGGTTCAGTAGTAAATCAATAAAGTAATCCATTCATAAAGCCAAATGCTCTTCTGTATCGTAGGGGAAAAAAAAACCAAACCCAACCAAACCATAACACAGGAATCAATTAATTTTGATTTATGAGTTTTCTGTTAACAGGGAAGAGGAGTCAATTCATAGGTATGATCACTCATACATGTCATGTCCTTTCCACAATACAGTTCTTCAGCTGTTACCTTTCCATGACACTTAGTCAAACAAATGCAAGTTCTTGAAGTCATTCTGAAATACGGTATCTCATAATCAAAACAAAATTTCAGTGGAGGCTGGCCAGTACAAGAAATTGAATTGATGTTCACTCACTAATGCAAGTTTTCAAAATAACTCGCTCGGAGACAGAATCATTATTGGAAAACTGGCTGTTTCACATATTTCTTGATCATGAGGACATCATTAACATGATTAAAGAAAATCTTTCCCTCTCAAATATATTTAGCATAGAATTTCTCATACTTGTTCCAACATCTACTCTGACTGTAATACTTAGGAAAGGATGCGGCTGTAACCTTCAGCTTAAGACTGCAGCGTTTGCAGAATATCAACCAAAACCAAGCAAATAATTTTGTTATATTTTCAGAGTCTAAATTATTTAGTACATCGTCAAGAAGAGTAAAGCCCAAAGGAATATAATAGTGGTGGGTGTTTCATTAATGCTCATCAAGAACAAGGAGAGCAGATGTGGTGTCTGACTGAAGATGTTTTGATATGGGGAGCTATAAGCTTGACAGGAACTAAAAGGAATTAGAAACAAGGCCAGATGTAAACAAGGCTGCAGGAACTGCCTTACAGAACAATAATATACAAAAAAGGACATTTAACAAATGTTATACAGGATGTGACTTCTGATTTGACAGGCAATCGGGAAAGAAAACAATTTAATTTTTTAGACTTGTGAGTCAAGCTGAGAACCGTAAACTCATCTGTGTAGGAGAGGAAGCTGAGAGGGGAGCTGGGGGACAGGTGGGATCGCTTCTTTGCTTGGGGAACTGCCTTCTGGATATTCCAGCCTGACACATTTGGTTGTGACGTGTCCTGTCAATTTTTGTCGCTTGTATCATGTTACATTGTCCCCTGCACTGTAATTAAGTTTGACAGAGGAAAACAGACCAGCTGAGACTTAACATGATATGGCAACTAATAGATATGCATATTTGACAATAGTTTTGTTAAATAAACCTCACTGGCAATAGACTACAGAAAGGGCAAAGGCAAAAAGATAAGATCTCCCCCATAGAGAGAAATAGGATAAGTATCTTAAATGGTTGGAACCCTCTTGAGAGTCTCCATGTTTTCAAACACAAGGGCGGCGGGTGCTGCTGTTTGGATGCAGAGCGCAAGCTCTTCTTAATTGTACTCTATAGGCTCAATTAATTGTTCCCATGGAAGAGACAAAACCAAGTCAAGTTGGAGAGAGTCTCATTCCTTTCACCTCTCACAAGCCTGTGTCCCTGAGATGCAGCAGCAGAGAAGCCATCAGCTGCAGGTACTTCCCTTCAGCACTCACTGCTCCCTTCCCAGGACAGAACGGAATCTCTCCTGGCCGTGATTCACTGTGCATCAATGACTGCCCACCCACTTCATCTAAGTCCCACTAAGAGGATTACCTGCCTCGGGAAACACCCCAGGAACATACAGCAAATTGCAGATGCAGCTGTACTGGCTGCCCTGGTACGTCCATGCAAGTGCAGTGCTGCTCAGTCCAGGCCACTGCTCCCACCCCAGCAAGAGCTCCAACAGGTCCCTTCAGTGGGGGAGTGGGGTCAGGAGTGTTGTGCTGATAACCATTCCAACAGGGCTGGAGACTCAGCATCAAGGCAGACAGAAACAGGTCTTAAAACACAAACCAGCATTCTTGCTTTGTATAGAACAAAGAAAAATTACCAGTAACACCAGAGTAAATACCAGTAAATAACGAGTAACTCAGAGTATGGTCCACAGAAAGCTCAGCAGCATTAGATTGTCTCAGCTCCATAAGCTTTGATAGCACATTGCTAATCTACTCAGTCCCAGAGGAAATCTTGCTCTGTGCCAGACTAGGAAACCAGCGATAAAAACCTCAACTTTTTGAACTCTGCTCAGTAAAACTCCTCACTTAAGTAGGACACTAATTAAATCTAGCGTATTACCTATTAGCTATATCTTAGGCATTCAAAGTCCCTCTCATAAGAAAGATGTAATGACCACTGCGGTGGCCCTGCAGTGAACTGTACATCTGAAAGACACAGAGACACAGATTTCTTCTGTTCTTCCTTACTCTTTCTAGGAACCAATTATGTAGACAAAATAAAGCTAAAGTATCTTTTTCAGTGAAACTGTTCTACTAGGAAAAATAGCTTTTTTTTCTTCTCATCTTGGATTCATTCTTTAATATCTCTCAACTCTTGACCTCTGTTCAGACGTACATGTTCTTAACTGGTGCCCAGAGCAGCTGGGTGCATTGGGTAGTGGAGGGTTAATGGGGAATGCTAAAAGGTTGTGTTTAGGTTTCAGTATGCAGATAGTGCAATTGGGGGAGGAAGAGGAGAAGGACCACATCAACTCATTTGCTTGAAACTTATACAGAACTAGACAGATAGGTTTGAAGAATGTGTTACATCAGGTTTTATCATTATATCATTATCATGTTGCTTTCAATGTCAACCAGTACTGGGTAAATCCTATAAGAAACTGAGGTGCTCCTAGAAGATGCTGAACATTCTCAGCTCTAATGACAACAGGAGCTCTCTAAAGATGTTTGGTCCTGTAAGCTATAAAAGCCAAAGCCTCAAGTGACTGTATCATAACAATGTCACTTTCATACAGTTTAATCTCCGCTACATAATTAAACTGATACATAAATTGCAAAATAATAAAAAATGAGCCACAGTGAAGTCTGCTATAAACATTTGTACTTCAGTGCTAATTGCTTCTGTTATAAATACTGCACAGTAGCTTCTCCTCCGAGTAACTCCAGTGAATACATATAGTTGCACTAGGGATAAATTATACTTAACTACCTTTGCCTAGTCAAACAAAACTTTATTGCTGTGGAGTGATTAAAAATGGCCTAATCTCCGTCATTGCTGTCTTACAGCAAAAAGGACCTGAGTCAATGTAGTACAGGTGTAGATGTGGTTACATCAACACTGCAAAACTCTTCTCTGGATATTGTTCTACCTCGGTAATACAAGTCTGGACTTCACAGCACTGATCTACTCCTAGACCAAAACTGTCCAGGAGTGGGAATCTCCTATATTCCAGGGGATCTCCTGGAAGTAGAGATGTTTAAATTGTGTCATGGATCTGTATAAAGAAGCATTGTGCCTTAACCCACACTGAGCTATACTTACAGATGTTCTCTCTGTTGTTTATCATAACGTTAGGTCATAAACAGTCTCCTTTGGTTGTTTTCTGTTCTTTCACATTGTGCTTCCACTGAGCAAGCTCAGCACAGGACCTGTGCTGCTCTGTACATTGAACAAGTAAGCCTTGAAGCCTTCTGGCTTCATTATTCTCCTTTCTCTGATCTCCATTTCTGGGATTTCTTTATTGCTTGGCACACTGTCCTTGGTTTCTGAATGCTTTCTTCTCTCTACCTCACCATCCCCTTTCCGTCTCTCCCTCTCCCCGGATTTTTTGCCTGTGTATTCCTTTACACCTTTTCTTCTTGTGCCCTTGAGCTTCACATCACCCGGTGCAGACTCGGACCTCGCCCTGCTCTCACTGTCCCTCTGACACCTTGCACCCGACAGGACCGAACTGACACCCAGCTGGGAGCAGGGCTTTACTCTCATCATCTCCAAGGTGCTTCAGCAGCAGGTTTTCCTCTTGGCAGGTCCATCCAGCTGTTCCAGGGCAAGCGCAGATGAAGTTTACCAAGGTGCATGTCCTGACTTAGCACTACCTTGGATTTTTAAGCTAGGTAATAAAAAGCAGTACAAGTAACTCCTTCTGTGACACAGCTGAGACATTTCCTTGCAGTTTGGTTGTGTCACTATGCGAAAGAAAAGTCTTTAATAAAGAAAAGATCTAAAAGTACAAGTGAACACTGAAGAAATCTTGCAGATAAGAAGATTTTGTTGTTTCCATACACGTATTTTAAAACTGATAGACTTGTTTTATTTTGCTCAGTTTCTATGAGCTGAACATGGTGTAGTTGTCAAAGATAAGAAACTATATTCTAGGAAGTGAGATGTCTGGGAGGTCACAGGAACAGTTCTTGAGCTTTGACATTTAAAAACTAAAAAAAAAAAAAAGCAGCAAAGGCAACTTCAAAGGAAGAAAACCCAAGATAACTAGGGCTTTGCAACTCTCACTGGATACAGACCAAATCAGCAGCAAGCTTTATTTTGTTTTCATATCTCATTCCCAATTTGAGATTTGGACAGGTGCTTGTTTGATAAGGACACATCTTATATCAGGGTTTAAGCCAGGCAGGAGATGTCCCTTCCTGTTTTCTGGCTTTTATGGGCTTCCCTTCCACCTTCCAGGGCTCCTTCAAGCACATGGGGAACACAGTCCTCATCACTAGAGCTAACTGAATAATTCATGACAAATGAATTTGTTGATATAGTAGTATTTTTTCTGAACTTTTCATATTGTGAAAGTATCACTTAAGAATTCATAGAGGAGCCAAGGCTTTGGAAGTAATCAGCCTCTTCAAATGAAGGCTTAATATGAAGTTTCTCTCATCATAGCTCTGGAGAGCAGAAAGTTTCAAGCTTTGGCTTCACCTTTTTGCCTGCATAAAATCTACTCTACTCCTGCTCCAGGCAGCCCTTGGCCCTTTCCATCCCACTTTGAACTGAGAAAAAAAATCCTTCACTCAAGTTTTACTCCTTAATTTTGATTTTTGGTGAAAACATGAAGGTAATACATTTTAAAATGCCTTTTTTCTCCACCCTCAAGAAAAAAAAATATAAATACGGAGTAATGCATCCCCTCGTGCTGCAGTGCCCAGCTCTCTAGCCTAGGAAGATCAGACTTGCCTCTATTAATGAGACTACACAAACCCATGATTCTTACTTCTCTCAACTCATAATTAAGTAATTTAGCTCCAGTCCTGACAGATCTATGGACCCAAGCCTGCACTTAAGTGGAATGAGGACTGGCTAAAATGCCTAGCAGAGTGACCTGAAATATCCGAAGGACATGATAAGCCCATGGCGGCCCCATTAGTGTTCTCAGAGTCCTGGGTGGCACTGGAGAAGTCCATCACCACCTTGGAGATGGGCACAGACTTCATTAGATGAAACCAGCATCTTTGTTGAAACTCCCAAAATCACTAACCCGGGCTCCAAATACAACCGCAGGAGTGTCTCAGAGAGCCATGCCTAAGAGCACTCATTAAAATCATTCATAGATATAGATATATACACGCACATCAGCAGGGATAACTTCTCAGCTAGCACCATTATGTGGACTTCACTGGAACTGTCTTGCTTTACACCAGCTCAGGCTTTGGTTTGCACTTTTAGTGCTGCAAGGAAAGAGAACTAGATCTTCAAATAAACCTGCCTTTACCAAGTTCCAGTCTAAGGTTCTTTAGAGGATGAGTAAGATTGAGTTGATGGTGTTTTCATCATGGCTTGTCTTTCATACTTGCTCTCTGTGATCTGCAATCCTTCCTAGTGTCCTTACGGCACTGGCATAGGGAACCACTGTAGAAATTCCAGCAATAAAGAAAACAGGGTTATCACAAGAAAGGAAAGCCACAATTACAGCTTCCTGTACATCACAGACCACAGGTTCCAGAACATTAACGAAGACAGTTAATCAAATTCAATATTGGCTATTCTTTATCCCGTATCACACTATCCCTTTGCCATTGACAAAAGACCATCTACTAAAAGGATTCTGAAAGTAGTTAACTTCTAACTCCTGCTGTGACTGTCTTCTACCACAAATTCAGAACTGTCCTTTTCTACTGTTCCATTAAAAAGCAAAAGCAAAATAGGTTTTTTTTAGAGATCAAATAAAAATGTCATGTTACTTAACATTTTTCTATTCATTTAATTTGATCAAAAGATTTTTAAGTTACTCTTCAGTCAAACTCAGATTTAACACTGTCACATTTATATCATCTTATTACAAGTTTGAGAGCAACAATGTGCATATAATAAAATAAAAATATTTGACAATCTGCTATAAAAAAGAGGTGGCAAGTGTAAAGTCAGTCAGTGGTATGGCAACAGAAGCAATAGACCTGACCAAATTGAACTCTTCAGTTGCACTTATATTAATTTTTACGATTAAGGAGAAATCTAGACTTTTTCCTCTCTTGCCCAAAAGTTAAGGTGAGTGGAATGGTATCTTGTTTTCTCCACTCCCAGCAAAGGTTATTCTCACTTCATCTTTACTCAGTCACTGCAACATTAAATGAGCCATGAAAAAAGCTGAGCTCAACGCTTACACCTCAGGAGGATTTTAACAGCTACTGCATGTATTGACCTAACTGTACAGTTTAATTTCTCTACAGGTCTTTAGGATCTCCTTTCTCTCTCTTAGGGACGATTCAGGGCTGGCTGAGGCTTCCACCAGCGCATTGCCTACTGATGCCTGAAGCATAGAAAACAGAAAGCAAGACCTTCAAATGTATTAGGAATCTGGCAGTAACAGAATTTGAGACTCGAGTTTCAAGAAAGTTCAGATTGCACTTTAAAGTAACCTCACCACACACACAGAATTTTTTTGACATTCTGGTTAGGAGAGAAACTTATGCCAGTGGCACAAAAAGCAACTGTCATGTAGATATTGTGAGCTGTAAGAGTTGTGTTTATGATTCCATATGGGTATATTGTACATGTCCCCAAAATTCTGTCCGTTAATTCCTTCACTAAACATAAGAAGGGTTAGGGCATTGGAAGACCAGAAGACACCAGAGGTACACACATCTCTTTCACATTCCACAGACGAGATCACCACAGAAAATGAGTAGATTGTGGATTTGGAGTGAACACACGCAAGACAAGAGTTTAGCCAGGTAAACAGGGAATGTTTGTCACTGTTCTCCTTTCAATGCCTATCTTGCAAGTAAAGCACTGTCAAATTACATTTTGCTTTATTTTTTCTTTTGTCAGGATAACCAATCAGAAATTAATATGGGCAAAACATTAGTTTTGCTGAGTAAAAGATCAATAGCCAGGGGAAACAAACACAATTTACGCAGTCAAGTAATCTTTAGTAAAACCTGAATCTGTTGCAAACATGATAGTTTTTGTCTCTGGAGAATTATTTTTTCATAAAATACAGAAATAAATATTCTCATTTACTTTCCTGAAATAAACACATTTTATTTACTGGTGGATGCTTCATTCTTCTTTCCAGCTGCAAATCTTCTGCAAGACTGTGGTACAAGTGTAGCCTTGCTGTCATTCTTGTGATTTCAACAAGAGGCTAAATGAGTCCATTATGAATACCATGGGTTTGCCAAACCATTTACACTTGTTTACTAGGGTACATAGCGACTTACTGCATCTCAAGAGAAAATTACCACTCATTACTTCATGCATCAGATTATAGCAAAATTATTGTTCTCATAGTACAAGTCTCATGTATTATTCAAATTCCAACCAGTGCATTAACTCTGCCACTCAGCCAAGATTACAGCTAAAAATAGATAGTACATGTCCTACTTCAGAATACGTTTAACGTTACTACCAACAGCATCTCAGATTTCACATGTGCTCAGATTTCACATCTTTGACCTCCAAGAAAGTTCGAAGAGTGAAAGTCAGCAGTATATAATCGTGATAAGAGTAAGTGAAAGCTTGTAGTTTCTGGCCACATTGTACCAGCTAGCATGTGTAGTTTTGCATGATTTACAGTGGAGGAGGTAGTTATATTTATTTGGATTGTTTGTATGTGACTACTTAGGAATACTATAACACATAGACAGGAATAACTATATTTCAGCAGTAGCCAGGTCAAAAAAACCCTGTTTATTTCGAATGTTTCCAGATACATAGTAGGAAATTGCATTTGAACTTCAGCATCCATCCTTTATCCTTGATCTACCTGAGAAAGGCTTATTTCAGGTACTGTGAGCCTACACAGGAAGAGCTAAGGGAATATTAACCTTTCGCCCTCTTGAATACAATCAATAGTGTTGCAAGTAATCCTTTGTCCTATAATACACCCATACATTTTCCCTCCTCCTCACTTTTTTCCTCCTGTTCTCTTCACTCAAATCAGCACTGAAGAGCTAAGAGCTGGAGAGATTCCAGATGCATATAGGAATACTCTTATGAGAGGACATGGTCTTCATCTGATTTATACCATCTCTGGTGGAAGAATTCCTCTACGCTATATATACCAGGCCATCCACTACAAAGCTAGCTTTACTTGTATTCCAGCCTAAATTCTGAACCACAATATCATCTAAATAGAGCTCAAACCAAGGTATGAGCAGAGACTGGCAAAGTGCAAGGATGGGGATCAGTCCCAACCACTTCTGAAAGGAGGAAAAAATTTTCCTAACTCTTTGCTTTTTCTACTAGAATCCTTCAAATTTCAGCTTAGTTTTTGGCACACATGCAATTTCATTCTGACACGGAGCGCATATCAGAAACACAGCCATTTTATCATTCAAAATATAGTTCTTTCTATTCCCTATTGAAAGACTTTCCTCTGAGGCTTGCTCTGGAGACTTAAATTGGATGTAAATGACCTGCAGTAGGACCAAAGTGTCCTAAATTGGCTTTAGAGAAGTAAGAAATAAGCCCACAGTGTTTAAAATAAATGCTCATCTAGACACAGACTTAGTAAGAAATGGTTCTACATTCATTAATCAACCTATTCAGCTTCCAGTTTAGACACATTATTAGAGGTGCTCTTCTGAAGATGGAATTGGCCTATGATCTGTTTATAATCCCTTTTAGGGTTCTTTTGTGTTCATTTATCTTTTTCATTCTACTTCCTCAGTACTCTGAATATTTAGGGGCTAGAATTAACGAGGACTGTCCCATGGTGCTTCAAAGGATTCCAAAGCCAACAGCTCCTGCCAAGGTTAAAGATGAAAAGTGAAAACAACTCCATTGTATTTTCACCTTCAGAGGCCTTTTTCGCATGACTGATTTGCTGTAGCTCCCTGCTGTATAACCAAGGACTAGCTGCATTCTTATTTTAAAACTCAGGCTTTGTTATCTGCAATAGCTACACTGTTTAAACCACTCTTTAGGTAATAGAGAAATGAGAGAGAAGAAGGGTATATAACATTAGTGTTGCCCTCTCTAGCCTGTATTTAAATGGAGAACTCAGTTAATTGAGCACTTTTAAAAATATATAAGCCCTGTGGACTGTAACGTTATGTATCTGTTGTTTCCAGAATACGTCTACATTTTCATTTTTTTTCTACAATATGTTATTACACACATTTCTATTGGGGCCGGGGTGGGGGGAGGATGGAATTTATTTTGGCTATTTCATCTCATATGGTACATGCAAGATTTCATCTTGCACACTTCATGATGAGTAAATTAAGGAGGTCACTTCCTGAACCAGGACTTGCTTATGGCCAAGAGCAAAAACATTCTTGCTTGTGACAAATAAAGAAAGCAATTATTATAATTTACTTCAAATGACAATTGCACCACAGAGTTTCCAACATAAAAACCTCTTCAATTTTTCATTATACCATTCAGGGGCAGCCTTTGTCTCTTATTTGGCAGTTGCTTCCCTAGATTCTTGTTCCATCTCCAGTGGAGGTTTTCTCTACCTTACAGAAATGCAGCATAGTAGAGCAAAGGCCTAGTTTAAATTAGGGTTTGTTGAAGAATAAAACTGATTCTCTAACTCTTGACAAGTAATACTGTCAAAGAACTGAAGAAGGAGAATTGAAAGCCACGGCTGACATTTATTTCTGTGCATAAAGCCTCACACACTAGTTTTTGATGATGTGAACTGTAATCTATGCAGTAATATGTTTTGTACAAAGGATGCTGAGACAGGTTGACATGCACAAAGATTTATTTGTGCAGTCTCTAACTCATAGAATACATCCAATCTATCAGTAAAATTTACTTTGGGGAAAAATAAAAACAAACAAGAGGGAAAACTTGCCAGTGGCCAGCCAGAAAAAAAAGAGAAGCAATGTGGCCTCCAGAGGAATGTCCTGTCCTGGGCATCCTCTGCAGCGCAGCAGGTGGGTCCCCGTAAGGCTCTTCCCATAATAAGTGTATTGCTGTGCTTGGGACATGGTCACGCACCTCACTGCTCGTCCTGCTGATGCTGCTATTAGCTCTGAATACAGAATGGTTTGCTCTGGGGATGGTTCTACATGATAACCTGCTGCCCAGCTTTGTGCAGGCATATTATTGAGTAATGTAAGTGAAAAGCTACAATCAAGGTGTAGAAAAAAGGGGGAAGATGGGGAGCATCTATATACCAATAGTGCTGTGTGCATTGAGACATGTTTGCAACCTTTAAAATGAGGAGACCTTCTTTAAGCCCTTCTAGATCTTTCTCCAGAAGTGCTCCCTACTAAAAGTGGAAACTGAAACATTTCGCTTCTGATCCAGTTTGGTTACACTTGTCAATACTTAGCTTATCCAAGAGGTATTTGAGTGGATGGGGTTTACTGTTTTGATTTTTCTGAGCAAAATCTAGCAAAAAAAAAATTGGCAAAAATCAAGATTATTTCTGAAGAGGACAAATGGTTATTTAAAAGCAATTACTTTAAGTGAAGTCAGAATCATTATCAGTACTGTAATAACTCTAAGAAGAACGGGATGCTTTCGACATCGGTGCTCAATACTATTATTGCAGGTATTGTAATGTCACGTTTTGGTTACACTTAAATCAGGGTAACTTGCTTGGTGGACTAACCTGGACTTCTTAATGCAGATCAACAGTCTTCCAGTGATTTCAGGGGAGCTATACTGACAAATGCATCTCAGATAGTGTCACAGAAGCAGGAAAAATAAGTGTTAATGTTGTTATGAATGCTGTCTGGAATCTCCAGAGTCCAGAAGCCTTCAGTGTCTCTAGCCCGCCCTAGGTAATTCATTTTTTTTCTTGCTTTATAGATATATAAACAAAAAAGTGGAAGATTTCAATAAATATCTCATACATTAAGCATTCCTCCACCTTAAAATGTCAAACTGTCCCAAGGAAATTAGCGAGAAGCAGCTGGCCTTGTACTAGTGAGAAATGAGAGCTCTCAGAACCATTTTCCCCTTTTCAGGGCAGACAAACAAACTGATAAATACATTAGAAATTAATTGTAGAATTCATCTTGTAGGAAGCAGAGCCTTCAAAGCAGTACCTTGCACAGACAAGGGTAGAGCATTTACTAGACCTTTAAATACCAGTAATGAAAAGGCTGGCTGCCAAGGGGCAGAGGGGGCTCCCGTACCGCCCGTTGTTGGGAAACAACCACCCAAAGACCCATATACAGCCTAAAGCTTTGCTTTCTTCTGCTGCCCTGCTGCCTGTTTTATTGGCACCAGGCTCTAAAATTCCATTACACTTGTTGTCCGCTCTGAAATGTGACTAGGGATAAACACTTCAAATGTTTGAAATAAAAATCTACTTTGCAGTCCATCTCCTCAGCCACTCAGAGTAAGTCAGAACAGGAACAGTTCCAAGAAACGGGCACAGCGTGAGCAGTAGCTGTGGAGGACAGGCAGCTCTATATGTCAGATACGGCCCGGAATAAAATACTGCCTCTAGCTCTCATCCTGCGTGCACTGTTTAGACCTCAGCTAAAACTCCAGATCCATCTGATTTGCCTGTATATTTTCTATCATTCGCAAGGCACAGTGACACGGCAAAGTGCAACTAGTAGGTTCTCTCGTTTTCTATATGGGAAGTGGATGAGAAGAAAATTATAATTTTTGTGTTTCCCAAGAGGCTGACCTTGACATAGAAGAATGAATGTGATAAGAAATACAGCTAAGTGTAAACTGATATCTATCTGGGAACTGCACAGTCATAGAGCAAGTCACAGTCACTGTAGGTATATGAAAATAAGAGAGGCCTTCCATTACCAAAACCACAAATGGGCTATAGCTCTTGAGTATCTGCACCTATTCTCAATGAATGATTGCTGGTCTGTGCTATTAAATGCTTCTGCCTTCTATCCTGAGTCACGTGAAACGTGAGTCTGGAACCAATCAAACCATGCCAAGAAACTCACGTGTGCACAAAATGAATAAATAAGGTGCTAAGGAATTACATTAATTCTTGCAGAGCTGCTCACATGAGTAAAGTTCACTGTATTTAAAATGTTCATAGAATTTGTATTCCCAGTAGTGGCCCAATTATCTTCAAAATATATAGCTATGTATATTGATGCCTTGAAGTATCTAGTAGGATTACGATAGTGGGATTAATTTTAGACTTTCTCACCCAGTTGTCTACTGACTCTCTTTGTGGCCAATTGAATTAAACTGGCACACTTCCAACATTGTCTAATCCATGTCAAATGCCTACCTAAGGAAACGACTAGCATCCTAGCACTGCCTACCTCCTTCCCTTTGTAACCAAAGGGAATCTAGCTTAGAGCAAATTAGCAAAACAAATCCCTTTCCATCTGACTTGGAGCACAAGATTCACCAGCAGTCAATGGACGAGGCTGTAACTCATTAATCATTTGCCTTTTTTTTTTTCAATAAGTAGCAGGAAATAAGTATTGTTGTGACAGCAAGCAAATATGTAGATATTTTATTATGAAGGTTAATAATTATGTCTGCTTTAAATATGTATCATAATTCATTAAACAAAATATTTATATGGGAGAATGGAGGCTAGTCCCCTTAGCAGTACTATGAAATCTTACATTTACAGAAAGAAGAGACAGTTTTCAAACTGCGAACGTGATTGCCTTATTTGCTGTCATGGTCACATTTATTTGTGGGCACAGTTCTCTAAGCAAGCTGGAAGCCTCAAAGATGAAAGCTGCTCTACAAGTACAAGGTGACATTATTGCAATATTTATCTTCCACTGAAATTTTAGCCCTAATTATCCTTTAAGTTACATGGCATCTTGAGGCACAACCACAGCTAGCATGAGTTATTTTCAGAGTTGTATTGAGACTATATATTACAAGATAAATGTGTTACAAGTTGTAGACCAACTGGATGCAAATGAAGAAATCCTACATCATCTTGCCACGTACTAATTTGTAACCTGAAAGATAGATCTTCACTCTATTGTCCTGTAAAGCTTTCAGGACATAAATCCTTGGACACTGCTAAACACATTTCAGAACACATTTTTATGTAATTATGAAATGATTACAAAATTCTACATTCAAGGAGAAGTCTCTGAGGCTCCCTTGCACTGCAGTCAAGCTGCAAATCAACTCTAACAAACTCCGACTGCTGGGAAGACACCGCCATCCAGGTCTGTGACCAGAGCTGGTGTGTGGAGTGCTCAGTCCTCCCCGTGGGTGTACATGGCAGAAGCAGCACAACGAGATGTCCCTGAGCTCCGTGTACCTTGTAGCTCCCTCAAACCCACAGGCCTCCATGGCCCCCCTAGGGAGCCCAGGAGACCATGGTGACCACGTTCTAGCAAAGGGGTCACTGGTAGAAAGAGATCCTGGAACCAGTCTTTTTAGGAGATACAACCTAGTGCCAACCTTTCTCAGAAAGTCCTAACGGAGCCTGGAAGACAGAAGGAGACAACCTGTAGTCTCTATGATATGTTTACTCAGTTCTGAGTCATTGGATGAAAATCCAATGTCATTACCAAGGCACTGGACAAAAGGAGGCTTGCCTCACTCCAACAACAACCACTTCACTCTAATTTAAGCAGGAATAATCAAGCTTAGGAAATAGTTCTAACTTGCATTATAGTTTTCTACTTAAGGTAGGTTTCTTTTGCAGTGAAAGCATTAACTCCACATTCACAGTGATTACCACAGGAAAAAAAGTACAAATGTTAACACTGTGCCAAAGTCCTGATTTTCATAATTCAGTACAAGATTTACAGGTTCAAGACCAGCAGACACTAAAAAATATCCTGCACAAAATCTCTCCGTATTCAATTCCTATTCTACAACCCAAAGTATATGTTACAGATTTTACCACATTATTATACTTTTATAGCTACTTCCAGTGACATTTTAAAAGATTTTTTTTTTAGCAGTATGTTAAATAATTGAAAGCTGTGCTTATTATATGGCTTTTTACAGAGTCTTTATCATTGCAGTGATTTACCATTTAAGGTTTTATAACAAGAACATATGGAGCAGTTGAAGTCCCACGGTACTCACAATAGTTACTCCACAACTGAGCCACTGGTTCACCTGGATGGCAGTGTTTAACTGGAGCAGAGAATGCATAAGGAACAGAAAGTCCAGGTATCGAGAGGTCAGTTTCGTAAAGTGCATGTAAATAGAGAATTTCTGCTCTGTGTTTTTCTGCAGTTTATACATTTCTATAAACACATTCCCTGTTTCTCGAGTTTTTAGCACTGTTCATTTGCAGAGTTGCAGACACTTCTGTAAACCTTGGCTTATTTGAGGTTCAAATTCACTTTGGATTGCACATACCTTTTACAAAACATACTAATGCAGTCAGTCGGCAAAGCAATCGTCACCTCAGCATCGCTGTGCTGCATCCAGCCGAGCGCTGCGCATGATTTGCTGGCACTCAGCCAGCTTTCCTGCCTCCGCTTTCTACATCACAGGAAGCTGTGCAAGAGTTAACTACTTTTTTGGCAAATATCTGTAAGTCCTTTTTCTGAACAAGTGCTTTTTGAAAGCTGAAACTGCAGAAAGGAGGCTTCTTCCTTCCCCATTCCTGAAAGCTGTCCCGTTGGCTCTGACTGCCCTGCAGCCAGGAGCGAGGGCAGCAGAGGCAGCCCATTACCTGCTGGTTCACCCACTGGCATCGTACACGAAAGGAAATCATAAAACAACAAATAGATTCATCTATTCTCCAATTTCAACTATATTACCCTACCAGGTTTGTGAAGAGGTCTCACAAGCCTTATATATCATCAAATATTAAAAAGAAAGGACTGATTTTAATTGCCAGCCTAATCACTTCTGCCTGCCGTGGTGCTTCCAGCACTGGCTCTGCTCCTCACGGTGGGTCTCTGCCTAGAAAACCCACCGGCAAACCCAGGAAACGTTATTGCCATTGTCCTTCCCTGCAATGGCTCCTCAGTGCTTTTCTGTCTCTTAATGGCACCATTTGTAGACAAATTTCTCACCCTTACTCTTCCTAGAGCTGCCCAGTCCAGGCACCATCCCTGCCCTGCCGGTGGGGATGGGAGGGTCGCCCGGGCACAGGTCAGCTGCTGGCTGAGCAGAGGCTGAGCACGGGAACACAAGGGAACTAGAACTTTCTTCCCCACACAGCCTGTTGCCACCATTTTCAGCAGAGAGCTCTGGGCAGTCTTTGCCATATGGTTTTCTTATGAAGATAAATGTAAATCATGTTGATTTTGTAATTCTTAATTTAAAAAAAAAAGCAGCTGAGCACAGGCTTTCTTTGGCATGGTTATGGTAAGAATTCAAAGAGTTGATCTGATATTTAAAAAAAAATATTAAAAAACAGTCTAGAGGCCTTTAAGAGCTGAGCTCATATTACTTTTCCAACTTCCAGACAAATGTAACAGCTTTTGACTTCTTTGAAAAATTCAAAGAGCTGCAATTACTGCTCATCAGATGGTGGCTGGCAACACTATGGCTTTACCCCACAAAATGGGTTAAGAGTGTTTTAAATTAAATCTAAAATCCTCTAATTGAAGGGAACCACTGTTAACTTTAGCTGGAAGACTGTACTATCTGTTAATAGATACACCAAATGCCTAATCGTAGTTCCATCTGCTTTTATAGACAGATAGATGACACTGACTTCCTAATGTCGCAAATGCTCTGAGTAAATGAAATGTGTCTCACTTTTAGGTTTTTGTCTAGATATATCCTCTTCATTCAGGCTAAAAATGAGGATGCGACAGTACCATCATCTTACTGCAGAAAGTGAGATGAAAGCCTAATATTTCATAAATGCTAGACGTAAAAATAACAATAAGAAAGTATTAAATGGGATTAAATCCCATTGATTTTTTTCTAGGAGTTGGGTTTTTGGTTGTGATTTTTGTCTGTCTAACTGCTCCCAGTGGGATTTGGAAAATGCTGGCTTGATAAAGTTGTACTTATTTATCATAAAAATTCTTGACAAGAAGGATCATGCAATCAGCTTTATGACTTTCTCCACTGTTTCTGAAAACAACTGCCATAGGCAATTCTGTCAAAAATCAGGATTTTTTTAGTTTCTGTAGGAAACAGAGCTGCTCCCTCCAGATTGAATGATTTGACTTGTGTCAGACAGCCTCAAAGGATTATACATCCAGAAGATCAAATGAAAGACATGATAAATGTTTGTGCAGCCAGCCCATCCCGACTCCAATAGCAGCAGCAGGTGTAATATCGTAACAGTGCAGGCCGAGTTCAAGGTGCATTAGTGCTTACATTCCTCAGATCAGTGGAGATAAGATATCAGGATCAGGTAGTTGGGGTTTTTTCCAGAATATATAAAAAAGCAAAGGAAATCATCAATTATTCTAAACCCTAAATTATTCTTCTTCCTCAAGGATTGTCCACAGTATGTTTCTGATGCAGTTTTAAGCTATATGCATTAGCGAAATCCAGCACCGAAGCAAAGGGAGAACTAACCCAGGAATGGGATTCCAAATTCCTAATGTCAGTGTTCAACTCTTGTTACTCATCCCCCCCAACGCAATCAGCTATTTATTATAGTATCTTTACCTTTAACACTTTTAACCTCCTGCTCAATCCAGGGCCAAGGTATTAGCCATGATGCACCCACCTGCCCTACTCTTGCGTGAGGATGCACTATTTGTAAACATTGAGGTCTCAGAGGAAAGCATCTAGTCATTGGAGTGATATTCCTTATTCATTAAATCACAGACAGGGCTCTCAGCCAACAACCATACTACCTGTTCACATATCTGAAATTCTTCATAGCCAAATACACAGAGTTTTTGTGCTGTCCTCATTTTAGGGTAGAAGCATAAACTGAGATTCGCTATTACTCACTGTTTACAGGGAGCAATCCTTGCAAATAAATAAAAGATTAAATAATTTTGTTTCCTTAAGGTGAAAAACCTAGGACCAGCAAAAGGTCATGGCAACTTTTAAGCCTTTCTTGAAAGCATTGAACGAGTTGAAAAAATGTTTTCTGTTCACTTTCTGTAGAGGGAAAGTTCTTTCCCTCAGTGTTCTACTGTCTCTAGGAGAAGCTATAATTATTTACTAAACAGCACTGAGATCCCCTTTACAGGTCCCAACACAGTGTAAACAGGATCATTTATAAAGCACTGACATGACAATACTCAGTTCCATGCTAGAAAAATTAGGAGGAAATGTGCACAGCCAGCCCCTGGCTGTTGGTGTGTTGCCAGTTTGGCCACAAGAACTGAAATAAGGTGGCCATTTAACTTCTGAGCATAGCAGCTGCGATGGTTATTACTGCCACAGTGAGCTAAATTTACCGATCTGTGCTGTAAGCTGGTTTTAATGTGCAGGTTGAGTCCTTCACTTGAGAATTGATTCCTCTCTAACCTGGAAATAAAGGCAATGTTTCATTTTTACCTCTTGCTGAAGCCATCTAGGTTTATTGTTTAAAGATGACACTGAAGAATACACTGGCTCCATGTAATCCATTCTTTTTCAGAAAGATCAAAGTATTGTCACTACAGCTACTTTCCCACGTCATGCAGACGAGCAATACGAACATCTTGGGCAACTCAACTGAAGTACACGTTATTACTTTTGTTTCCTTTAATGTAAAGGCAGATCAAACATGCAGTAGCTTTTCTGAGGAAGGGATACGTGATGGGCCAAACTGCACAAAATAAACATTTGTTTGTGAATAAAGCCAAGATCAATGTCGCTCAAAAATGCATCAGAACTAGTCTTCACATCTTTGCTGACACAGAGAATTAGGAAACTTATTTGCCCAAGAAATAGCTGCAGATGAAAAGACTACCAGGCTATTAGATATTAATTTAACCTTCCACATCTTATCATCCATCTGTATGTTGCCCTACAATTTCATTTAATTTGACATTTAGCTGGATAGAAGCTAGCCAGGGTAGCTAGCAGTGCAAACAACTACTTTTTTTGTGTGTGGCTAGGGGGAAATAATAACTAAAGAGACTGATTCTGTCTGCTGGAAGACACAGATATTCAGTTTGGATGAAACAGTATATTGCTTGGTTATCTTTGGAGTGGCCTAATGTTCACTTTTTATCCATTTGTACTCAAATTGCCACATCTTCACAAAACTGGAACCACTCTTCTTTTGAAGAAGTACTACCTGTATCTGTAATATTTAACAGACATCGCACAAAAAGGGCAGTCTTGGAGTTTGAGACGTGCCCTTTCCTCACCCTGCTCACTTATCAACTGAGCTGATCTCATGAGAAGCTAACATTCCAGATATAACTTCTGTCTCTGGGAATTATGACCACACACTATTTTGTGGATTGTATCTCCCTGATAGATTTCATCTTCCAAAGAATATAGGACTTCAAACTGAAGAAGGCGAAATTTTAAGAGAATTAGTCTTACAAAATTACATTTACATAACATTGAGAGATGCGGTACCTTAAGCCCAGGGGTGCCATGCTGCTCCCTGTGTTGCAGAGTGATAGGAGAGTGGGCAGTTGGGGGTATTCCCATTTTAAAAGCAAAACAAACAAACAAAGCAACCGACAAGTGTACAGCAAACATCCTCCATTCTTACGACAGAAGTATCTGCCAATGCAGCCCCCAGTCTCCCATATTACACAAGAGGCACCAAGCAGTTTAGGTAAATGGTTGTTTTATCATTATCATTTCATAAAGCAACCATTTCAGAGGAAGTGAAGAGAGTTTCACATAAAACCAAACATATCTCTGTGTATTTCTTGGGCGTGAAATTCGTGAAGTATCAAAAAACATCACTAGGAGTACAAAGTGTCTTAACTTTCATCCGTTTTGGACTCCAGCATTCTAAATCACTGAAAGACAGATGAAGTGAAGGGGACTGTTGGCTTTCCAGGTACTCTAGAAGAAAGGAAAGCAGCAGAACAGGCGAGTTCCTCCACTGGAGCTCACATTAAATAGTGCAGTTATACACCCGAGTCCCTATCTGAGGTTCCCAGCTGGGCTACATCACAGCAGAATTTGCCTAAGTGAGGGTTTGCAGAAATGTCAGATACACTGAAACAAGAGAGAAGTGAATGAGACTTGGTTTCTAATCCCTGATCTGAGAATATTTCAGAAACACAGATTGATTAAATAGTTTGAATGTGGGTCAGCAGCGTGCTCTTGGGGAACATACAAAGGATAATCAACTACAGTCTGGACAACATCAGCAACAACATAGTCAGCAGGTCAAGGGAAGTTATTATTTCACTCTACATGGCACTTGTGAGGCCACATCTATAAAACTGCATTCAGTTTTGGGTCCTCTAGAATAAGAGCGTCAGTGACAAATTGGAGAGAGAGTCCACTGAAAGGCCACAGGGCCCTGAGCAACCTGATCTAACTTGAAGTAAGTTTTGAGTGGAAGCACATGTGCATTTTGCTTTAAAGATATTACACAGAAAGGAAAGATCTCTTTGCTCTTCTGGTCTATCCTCCCTGGCGCTTCAGAAGAGTCTTCTCAGATGTGACTGAGGGAAACTGATTTCTCTATTGCCCAGGAACACGGTTTTCTACATGCACACACGCACAGTGGTGGTATACAGCAAAAATGTCAACATGGATCAGACTTCTCAGCAAAATAAAAAAAAAAATTACTCAGTGTTAACCTCCAATCACTGAAAGCAGATGCTGTCCTGCCAGTGTTAACGCAGTGGAAAGTTAAGTGGAGCTGGGGCATGCTGAATTTACAGACCGCTTCACCATGACTTTGGAAGTGCTTCATTACTGCGATGTTCTCATCCTGCTCAGGGAAGTTCTGCAACTATCACCCCTGTCTAGCTGGGCACTCCACAGGAAAGCAAGGCATAGCTGATAAGGGTAAGAGAACTCAGCTCTGGCCAAATACCGTATTTCTCTCTTCAGTCATGACAATACTTAAACCAAAACGAAGTATGATTAAAATCCAATGAGATAATTCTAAACAGCACTTCCCACACAGCAGCTCTGATGCTGTCTGTTTGAAAGGTTCAGTGTTTTCTGCTGGCTCTCTCATAAAAGACAGATAAAAACAAAACATCCACTTATTAATCTATGTGAACAAGAGGACTTCACAGAAGGAATCCTTTGAGCTCCCTGCAACATACACATTAGTGCCTCTTGATCTTGGACGAACTGGAGTTTTGGAGTTCCCAGGCTTTCTGATAGGCAGATGTGGCAAAAACAATATAAAAGGAAAAGAAACTTCTGGTTTCCGCCTACCTATCATTCTCGTATGAACTCAAGTTTCTGACAAATTGGTTAGTGTTATACAAGTTGCAATGAGCAGTTTTCTCATTGACCTGTTTCATTATATTACCGGCCTCTCTATTGCCCAAGCAGCTGGTGTGGTCACAGTTTGTGTAATTATCTGGCCAAGAGCAAAATGACACCCTCTAAGGAGAAGTGCATTTTCCAAGCTCAGCTCTAAAATACATTCTCCCTTCACATTTCATTGGGCAAAGGTCCCAAAGTATGAGTGTTGCTGCCTGTGATAATTCCCAACACTTCTTTTTCTTAAATACCCCTGAGTGCAAGAGTTGCACAGAATTCTGCTATGTTTGATTACTAATGCATGGTTAGGTCTGCTCTAGATCCACTGAATGTTTTGAGATCTTCATATTTTTCTTTCCAAGCTAAATTTAATTTCTCCTGGGATAGAAGGCATTTCTCCCATCATTTCTAGAGTGCTAAGCCTTGAATCTCCATCCCTGAGTGGCTGCTTCAGCAGTACCATTACCACAATGTGAATCATTTATTAGTACCATCCCTACAGCCTGCTCTGGACCCTCTGCACCAAACTTGAGTACACATCTCCAAAAATGATGTGTCAACACTAGAGAAAACCAGTCTTAAAATCAAAGGATTTTTAAGAAGAAATTAGAATGAAATACAGACTGCAGACATTTCCAGGTTATCATATATATTTAACTGCAATAGTATGCAGCTAATTATGTGTTCCTCTCACAAATATCAGCTTCACACCAGTACTTGGATATGCTAAGGCATGCAAATAATCTGGATTGGGATACTACAAATAGGTCTTTTAGATGAGGGAGATCTATGTTCTTGCACTTGTGAAGAAAACTTTCAGGAGGCCAGGACAGGTCTCTGTTAACCTTGTAAGTCTGGAGTTTGCAACACCAATAGACACAGAGAGGAGCAGTCCCAGAGTTAGATATTTCAGCCTTGACCCTGCACTTCTACAGCAGCCCAGTGCTTTATCAACTGCTAACGGGGCTCTGGCAGGAGACCAGCCCTTGCCTTCGTTGTCACTGGTGCTGGGGATTACTCATGGGAATCACATCTCTAGTGAGACCACCTGAGTGAAGAGTACAAAACCACTTTGCCAAATGCTGGGGGTAACTTGTAAGTTAATTTGGTACTGCATCCACACAGCACTCTGATTGATCCTGGCATAGTCCGTTTGGTACAGATAAAGCTGAGGGCTTCTACATACCTATCAAGCAAGTGTTAGTAGTATTGTGCTTGTTAGAATTAGACTTTTTTCTTTTTGCTTACAGAAGATTTAAAAAACAGTATTTATGACTTAGTTTACAGCCTTTCTCTTCATAGCAATTCCCTCCTTAACGGCACTTCACTTCGAATACACAGTAAGAAGCTGGATCTCAACCCCTTGATCTTATATTTTTAAAGTTTCATACTGTAGCAGCCTCTGACATCAGTGAAGATTGCTGGGGAGTGATTGCCCTCCAGCATGAGTAATGGGCTGACTATCCAAATCCTCTCGGGGCACTCCTGTACAAGGAGGGCTCTTCATTTGCAGCATCTGCTGCTGCCGCAGCGCTGGATGTGGAGGGTAAGAGTTTTATGGGATGGATTGCTAGTCAACATCAAATGAAGATCTTATGAAAGACACTCTTCTCTCTTCTTTAGCGCAGTCATTTTGAAAATAGAAGAGATGTTTAATTACCCTGTGTATGAAAACAGCAGCTGAGAGCTGCTCATATAAGTGCTCTGATATAACAGGAGCACTCACAAACCCATCAGGATTTTGGCAGAGCAGAAATCTTGGACAGGAATGTACCCTGTACATAGCCCTCCCCAACTTTCCAGACCTATGGAGGTCAAAGACACTGAACATGCACAGACTATCTGTTACAAGGTATGTCTTTATCTGTACCTCGCTTTCTCAAGCTTTCCTTGATTTAGGGCTTGCAGACGTTGCTCCCCCTCCCCCTTTTTTTGGCCATTCTCAGGCTCTGCTAGCGCAAGACTTAGATTTATGTGGAGAGAGGTTTTCTATTATGTTACCATGCCAGATAGAAAATAGCCATATTTCTTATGATTCACTGTTCTGTTTGTTAGCTTGCAGATTTGTTTGGGATTTCAGAGACAGCTACAGTAGGGCTTTGCACATCTTTGCTGAATATCTGTGCAACTCCAGCCATCAAGACATACATGATGCGACGTGAATTGCAACTGGTGCTGTAGCCTCAACTGTTAGCAGTAGGGAAGAAATAGGTAAAGTCAGATTCACACACAGCGAAGGAAACATACACTGAAACGCTGCTGGTAACAGTGCAGCAGGCCAGGAAAAGAAAAAGGTTAGATCATAAAACAACACAACTCTCTAAAAAATAAAAATTGCATTATTCTTCTTCTGACCTTAAGATGTGAGATGCTTGCGAATGTGCAACTCCAATCTCCTGGAGTAGATAAAATGTTCAGATAAACAGTATGTGCTTAGCCGCCTGCCAGATGGGATTACTTGTTTCTCTTCTGTTTAAACCATGTTAAAATGACTTTATTCTGAAAAAGCTATATCTATTCCAGATAGGATCTTGACGTTCATTGCCAGTCAGACACCAGATCTTCACACAGTATAAAGTGACTACCTAAGGATTCAATGTTTGTGCTTTAGCAATTGAGAATGTCACTTGATCAAGAAGGAAGTTATCCCTTCTAGGAAATGCCCTGGCAAAGAAACTGCTAGGAAACTAGTCCTTTGGAAGAATTTCTCTGCTTTTTGTCCCATCCTGCTACAAATAAGTCATTGTACCTTCACCTGGGAGTGCTATAGCACATAATTAAATCTTAAAATTGCACATCAAATGCAGGTTTTACTTTTGGTGAAAGACTGAATAAAGATAAAATGCCCCTGTTGGTAATTCCCCCAAGCAGAAATCACAGGTGAAGTTGTCACATAGCCTCTCAATGACAAAAATATGTCAATAAGTATTATTGCTGCAAACACATTTCACATAATGATTATCACATGACTAAATACTGAACAACCATGATGAGTTCAGTGTAAGGCAACACTAGGGACAATGAACAAGTTTAGCAGTAGCATGCCATGTTGGAATAGGAAGAAAACAAAACCCATGTGTTTTGCTGCAGACCCAAAGACATTAACTTAACCACATTGATAAGAAAAGAAGATAAGACTAATCAAAAGTCTGCACTTGCAGAATCATAGAATAGCTTGGGTTGGGAGGGACCTTTAAAGGCCATCTAGTCCAAGCGCCCTGTAACGATCAGGGACATCTTCAACTCGATCGCATTGCTTAGAGCCCCATCCAACCTGGCCTTGAATCTTTCCAGGGATGGGGCATCATCCCTTGCTGAAGTTGAGGTCATAAGGTGCCAGGCTGCCAGAGGCTTTTGGCTCTGCACATCTCATTAATGACATGGTTCTGGGGATCAACCACCACGTTGTAGGCTCAAGAAGTGAGCCCCTTCAATACTTGAAGGGGATGTTCTCTTTAATTAGCGATTTAAACCTTTTGCCTTCTGTAGCTTATTGAGCTATTTACATCATGAAGTATCTTAGCAGTCAAACACTTTTATCTCTGAGGTCTCAACTGGAAAGTTCAATAAACAGGGAGATATATGGCTTCTGTAGGTCTGAAGCAATAACATAGGAGATTCCTAATGTGCTTGATATATCACACCCCACTGGTACTGGAGCTATCCAAGTGGAAAGCCATAAAATAACATAAAATAAAGTGATGGAGCAGAAAAGATTCAGTCATTAACACCACAGACTCGGCCATTAAATCTCACCCACAAAACGGAGAGCAGGGAGTTTGCAGCAAGCACCCTCTGGACACGCGCAGAGACCCAACAGCCTCATGGATTCTGTCTCAGGGCCTTGGTGTGTGTGTTGAGATTTACATAAATCACAGGGATTTGCCGCAAGGTTTATCTAGGACATGGAATCACATTATTGTTTTGCTGACGGCACCATTGGCTGCTTCTGTTTCATTTTAGGAACACCCATGCCCCAGACAGCAGGTTCCAGAAAAGGCACTTGCAGGATCTTCATGGTACAAAATGACTTCAGATTTCCCCTAATGGCTTGATAAGGATTCCTCCATTCTCTGGAAACAGGCCTTTAACAGACTGAACTCGTGCAAAGCACAAAGCTGTTCTCCAGTGAAATGACTTCACCTAGCATTCCTTAAGCTCTGCTGCTTGTAGATTTGGAAAACGGAAGGCAGCAGTGGCAGTGTTCATTGCCATGAAGCAATGTCAGTTTACCAAGATGATAATCAGGCCCCTGAAGAAAAACTACCCAATTTATCATCACCTTGCAGTTACTTCATTATTTTGTTCTAATGCAAAGGTTTGCAAAGTACTAAATAAATCAAAATGAGAAATCATTGCTGTGAAGACAACTCAAGGACAATGATGAATTGAGACCAAAACTGAGGGGGAGAGACTTAAGGAAAGATATGAGCACTGAAACAATGAGGAAAAATGGAGGAGTAGAGAGTCCATGCAGGAACAAAGAAGGTTTTATAGCAGGAAAGACAGACCTCTGAGCCTCTTGCAATCCTTCACTTCATACAGCTTTGTTTATTATAGTGTCTTTCTTTCCTAAGGCTGTGAGCTTAAGACTTTGATTTATACTTCAGAGCTAATTTTTTCCAACCCTGAAACGTAGGAAAGAAAATGTAAAGGTTTGTCAAAACAACTGCAGGGAGGCTGTAAATGCAGCCTTTGCTTACCACCTCCAAAGCAGAAGGTATTTCAGGCTCAGAAGGCAGCACAAATATGAGAGGCTCAAGAGTAATTGCCTCCAGCCATAGATATCCAATGCTTCTGGTTGTTGTGAGACATTGCTTTTTGCTGGGGGGTGGAGGAAAGTAATGGTACAGTACTGAAAAGCCTTTCCAGAGTTATAACAGGAACTCAAAACCACGCATTCAGGTGACAAAAGTTAATATATTAAGACAACCTATTCTGTTCTCCCTTCAAGATAATCACAAAACTTGTGCATATTTTTGGGGATCTCGGTATTAAAAGAAAGTATTTGAACTGAGTGTGAGTGGATGGAGAAACTTCCCAACAGCTTTGTTTCAAATGTTGAATCGAACCTGTAGGCAAGAAGGAATGAGGAATCCTGCAACATCCATGCCCACACCAACCCTAGTTTACAGCATCCACATTAGCAGAAGCATAATTGCTTTAAAAACCTTTATGCATTAAATGTGTAACCATTCTGAAGCGTTCTGAATAGATACCTATTGGTATCTAGTGCGACCAGTCTGAGTACTTCATACCATAGTTTCACATTCATCCCACTTAACTTCAGGGACCTAAAGAGTGTAATCACTGAAGAGAGTTACCAAGGAACAGGGACAGGTATGTCCAGAGGGCAATTCAGCCCTTGCAGGACATCAATTGCCTGCTGAAACCAACATCTCATTAGCTATAGGGGAGCACAGGTTAAGTATGCTGAGAGTTCAAGCACTTCAGTTAAGCATCTAAAGCTTGATGAAGCAAATCCTCACATAAGAGTCTTTCGAAGACCCTTGTGGCCATTGGAAATAATCACAGATTTCAATGGGCTCTGGGTCAGGATGTCACTTCATCCTATTTTGGTAATAAAAGAATCAAATGCAGCCTTATGCATTTAAGGAAAAGAAAAAAAAAGATGGCATTTATTACACAGCTGAGAAATTTTTGCTGAGATTGATACCTCTTTCGGTTTATCAAAGTTAAAATTTACAATATCCCCTGGTAGGGCCTATAACACTGTTTTCAGAATTCTCCCTTCTCCCTCTTAAAAGCCAATCCAAGATCTGAAGATCGACTTTAAACAGATAGTCTGCCAAAAAAAAATTAAATTATAGTTTTAATCACTGTCAAGAGAACCTCTACTTTTTTCCATGTTTAGTGTCAACAAAAGAGATGAAATCACATTCCCCTTCACATACAATCAAACATGATTTCTTTCTTTTTTATGCCTTTTGTCAGCAGTGCCAACTTTTTTGAGTTACTCTTAAATGCAGTCATTGTAAACAGAGCTAAAACCTGTCTACTCTTATTATCTCACCACACCATAAATTGCATTGATAGTGAAATAACAACAACAAGACTGCAATTTTCTTGCTAACCATCCCCTGCTGTCACTGAAATCAGTAGGTCACGTGCACAAAGGCAAGAGCAGACGTTGGCCACGGCAGTGCATTAAGGAACACATGAGGGAAACACAAGCTACCATGTACACAGGGTATCAGACATACATAGCTACGGTTCATTATCTGTATTACTGCAGTGCCTGAAAACCTTACATCCAAACCAGAATTCTGTCCTTCAAAGTGACAGATAAATGGAGAACATAAAAATAGCGTACCAAGAGAAGTACTACACCCTGCTGTGGAGCAGAGGCCATAACCCACAGAGTGGGAATGACAACCCACACAGGTCCGCAGGACAGGGAACCCTCAGCTGCC
The DNA here is from genome assembly GCA_013400135.1 of Rhinoptilus africanus. Classification (NCBI taxonomy): domain Eukaryota; kingdom Metazoa; phylum Chordata; class Aves; order Charadriiformes; family Glareolidae; genus Rhinoptilus; species Rhinoptilus africanus. The sequence continues at coordinate 170,200 of VXBO01000644.1, forward strand.
CACTCATTGGCAATAAGGAAACGTTTATGGAGGCACTAGAGAAGAGGCTGGGAGGAGGCTTTGGTTATAGAGAGCTCCTGATGAGCGTAGGAAAACCTCCAAAGTACTTTGCAGTAGCTGCGCTATCAGGGGTTTTACCAGGGGCCAGGTGAGAGCTGGTAACCCAAGAGGAATAAAAAGCATAGCTGTGAGGAGAAGAGAGAAGCAGACACGAGTCCTGCAAAGGGGAACAGCCTTCTTATTCCTGATGTGGCTGGGCGTCAAACCAGTACACTGGGAAGAGGGGAGCAGTGAAGGAAAGCAAAGAAAGCTGGTGGCATGGCCGAGGGGACAGTCTAAGGGAACCACCTTTCTAGGGGCTTGTCAACATCTCCAAGGAAGGACGACCACAGTTACCAAGATGAGAAAAACAGCTGCTATACTAATTGAAATGGGACACAACTAAAGCTGCGTTCAGGCCTTGTTCATGTATATAAATAGGGGGGGTGGGGGGAAGAAAAAAAAAAGCAGGAATCGGCAAGATTTAGACATTGGCCAAACAAAAACATCTACAGAAAAGCATCAGTCAGAAAAAATGCTTCATACTAACAGATAGGATTTTGTCCATATTGGTCTAGAAAAGCAGCAGCAGGGTAGGAGTAACGATTAATGGGTCTGCAGTACATGGAGGTAGAGCTGGCAGCCACATAGCTCTGAAGGGCCATCAGAGAAACTTAGATGTTCTCTTGAACACGGGTCAGACAGTGGGAAACATAGCGAAGAGATGGAGCAGAGTTTGTGTTTGCACATGGTGTTACCTGGACGCAAGGTGTGGGTCAAAGGGAGAAGCTGGTGGGAGAGAACCCTGGGAGACCCCTCACAGTGGTGGGAAGAGGGCGAGAGGGGTCCTGCCAACAGGGCACCCAACACAGCAGGGGATTAAGGAGGACAGAGAGAGGTCTATGGCTTAGATGTATTCGACTGTAGGGATGCAGCTTGGATAGCATAATCTTTGGGATCTATTTCAGATGTGGCCAGGTTTTAGAGACACCTAGGTATATTCTTTATTCGTATAGGTATTTCACTGCTTTTTGCCAGTGCGAGTAGCTTTCATGAGCACACTCCAGACTGCTGTACTTGCTCACGCAGCTTTTAATAGCCAGGCAGAAGCTGAAGTAGAGAGTAGCCATAACCAGTCTTTTTCTCTGCAAAATCCTCCTGTTGTGAAGAAATAAATTTGCCAGAAACTGAACTTCTGTGCATCATTCGTTTCCATTTGTACCGATACTTGCTTCTGCAGTTCGGTAATTGCTTTCTTGCCCTGCACAGTAAAGTCAAAAGAAGGCAAACAATGCCACCCACAGGTATATGGGTTTATTGCTGCAATGAATTTTGAGGTAGGTTTTTCTTATCTTGCGGTTAACTGGAATGTTAAATCTAACCTGATAGCAACACTTCAATTCCTCTGACTCCACCCGCACTTGTGGTCAGAACCACAATGCCCCTGTTTGTTCTGCACTGCTTCGTTAGAGGGCTTATGGTTTTATTGTGCAGCTGCCTCACTTTTACTACAAATAACCAGGGGCGGGGGGGAAAGCCAAACTGAGCAAGTTACAAAATAGAAATTAAAAGTAAAAAAATCCTCCCATCTCAGCACTCTGCAATATGCAGATCTGGTCAAAACATTATTCAAGGAATGAACGTCATCCACCTTTTAAATTAAAAACATACAACAGGCACATTTTCGTAGTATGGAGCATATTTCACCTCATTTTATTTGCTCAGAGATCCTTCAACTGTGATGACAAGGACAGTAGTGCTTTAAGAGTCCTTCTTTACAGAATAAGACAAAAGCCATCTGAATAAGAGCTCAATCTTCAGGTTTGACTGAAGCCATACGAGTTCTGCTTACAAATTTCTCTTATCCATGTTCATTAAGAATGTTGGAATGGAAACAACATTGTCAATAATTGTTACCTGAACATTAAAATAGCATTTTAGGTTTAAGGTAGAAGGGATTAAAGGATGTTTATTAGCTTATTCTTCCTTTCTTTCAGCGCCACAGGACTCCAGAGCACACAATCTAGTAGAAAGGCTGGGGCTCAGATTGCACCGCAGGGGAGGAGGCAATGTTTCCTCTGATACGTGATCTCTCTCTAAAGCAGCTAAGGTAGGCCACTCAGGAGAGATAAAGCCCTAGCACTCTGCATAGATACCTTACATCTCACGTTCACAACAGTGAACTCCAAATTCAGCAGGACGCATGATGGCTGTATGCCATAAATCCTCCTCGCACTCGATTGTGCCTCAGCTCCTTATAAAAAGATCAGCTTATCTGAATTCCCTAAGGTTTGCCATCAACATGGACCAAGGCTGCAGATACAAAAACTCGTAGGAGTCAAAAGCACAAGGAAAATGAATAAGCGTATGATTTGGTATTGTAAATGTTTTGCTGAAGAGTGGACTTGTCCTAGCCAGTGTATTCGCTCCATGAAACATGAATCGTATAAGCAGAGATTGTCTCAGATGTCTACATCAACTAAAGAAAAAATCAGGGAAATTTTCTCTATTGAAAAAAAGAAAAATTTTACAACTGCCTTGTCTGAAACAGGTTTAGTAAGTATGAGAATTCAAAGATAAGCTATTGGGTCCTGTGCTTCATCTCATGTTAGACATCTTCTGTCGTATCACTTCCTTGCGCACGTTGCAGATATGGCACCTACATTCCAAAGTCTGTGTCTCAGTACGGTTTTAATATCATCCTATTTTACTTATAGCAATAAGTCTTTGTACATTCATTGCATGTGCAAACATTTAGCTTATTTTAACAGATTTACTGTACAGAACACACATCAGCTGAGGCCAGATTGAAGGTAAATTAGAGACATGTAACCGTTCTATCCTAAACTCTTCCTAGGCACGCTCACACTTTATTGATGAAGTTCAAAAACACTCTTATTTAAAGCCCCTGAGCTACAATTATCATGTTAAAAGCTTGCTATCACTGCCTGCACCATAAGGGAGAAGTTTATTTCTAACACCTACATGCTCTCTGAAGGCCCCTTGAGTTAGCCAGCCTCATGAAAATCAAAGGCATGATCTACTATCCTTAAGTATTTGAAGCAAAAAAAAAGTTAGGTATTTAAGTAAATGTATTTTTTTCCCTCATGAAAACCTGTACTTTCAACCTTATCTTAGTTACGTACAAGATGACACACTTCCCACTCCCACTTTCAGCCCCAGGGCACAAAGCACACTTAATGCAATGCTGGTCCCGGCCGCAGCCACAGGCACACACCTCTGCAGCTGGCGGGGTACCTACAGGCTTGACTTAAGCAGAAGAGGGAGCTGAATCTGGCCTTCCCACCAAAAACTGTCTGGAACAGTAATATATGGCAATGATTTCACACAGCTACACCAGAGCAGCACCTTATCTGATATAACAGCGGCTCCAGATGCTGAGAGCAGTCACGCAGCGCTCGTGACAGAGCAACCCAAGTGCACCAGATTGACCAACTCAAGCTGTCCCCCAAAACAAACACGTTTGTCTACGCTTCTTTTTACGTAGTCATTAAAAGGAAAACCTTATTCAGTTTAAAGATTCCACAACAATACAAGACCCTTCAAACAGCTTTCCATCAGAAATGCTGCATTTGTTGTCGTACCGTTGCTATGTAGGATTTCACCAGGCAGATGACAACTTGTCTCATGACAAATAAGACCAAAACACCCTCCAGGCAAATTTATGGAAATCCTGACTCAGGCAAGGGTGATAAAAATGTATCAAGCAAACTTTTGAAACAGCAAATGTGAGGGATCTGATCCTCTGTAAACTGACTTTCAAGGCGACAGCTATCTGGGCGATCGCGAGGACACGTTATCTGACAGCAGGATTGGACTGTGCTGATGTGAACGACTGCTTGTTTGGTGGGTTTGCTCAACTGGTCTGTCATTGAGTAAGTATCAGAGTACACGGACCGTTACGTTTATGCCTCCATCCATCATAACCAGCACTGCTTGCTGACCCGCTAAACAAAATGTGTTTCACTGGGAAAATACCAGAGAAAGCAAATGCTGATTCATTGGATGATTTGGGTGGCAATAGAGACTGTCAAAGTGAGTTTGTGACTGGAGAAGCTGAAAAGGTTGGTACATCTGGAGATGCGTCCAGATTACTGGATCTGGACAGTAATTCTTCCGAGAAGAAATCTCTCCCCGATGGTGTCCCCATGGGGAACAACAGCACAGGCTCTCCATTCCTCCACAGAAAGCCCTTCTGCATTTGGCACCAGACAAAGGCGAGGACAGGCTACACGGGGCAGCACTGCTAAATAGCCCAGGCCTCTCTGAAAGCGATTTTATATAAAGCTCTCACCTACTCGCAGATTTTCCATCCTCTGGACACAGCCTGCATCCAAACACTAAGACAACATAGAAACCACAACCGTATGAGTGCATGACTCTGCCACAGCAGAATACAGGGGCATTCAGAGCCCAAAATTGGAAGCTGTTAAATAAGGTAGCCATAACTTAAATCTTTAAGGAACTTCCGAAAATACAGCATATCTGTGCCTGAAATTGGACACTCAGTAATTAAGTTTCCACAAATATACCCTGTACCCACATTTACAGCCAAAATCTTCATATATCTAAAACAAACGCTGCATTGCACCATAGAAACAGCAACCCCTCAGCATACCACAATCCACTGCAGGCTCCAGGACAAGTAACGGTAAGTAGTGGGGGCTGTGCAATGGGAGAGAGCTCACAACACGGAACTGAAACTTTCCAGCACCTACTGGAAAGGGTACTGGTGCATGTTGGCAGAAGAGAGCTACTCAGAAAAGCAATAATTCCTGATAGAAATCTACAAATTGGTACCATTTCTTTTGGGTTCAAAGGAAGAGAGATATTTAGAAAATATACTAAAATACACAAAAGGTTAGACGAGGAGAGGTCGCGAGGCCGTTCCTCAGGAGCTAATAACACTCACTCATTACAGGACACTGATTCAGAGGAAAAGCGGCACAGGGACCCACAGGAGGAAGGCTAACGAACCTGCACCACTGCGCGCACGTTACCAATACCCGTATCACAGGAGATACGGCTGCCCATCTCCCAGCAAGCCTAGAGGCTCCCTTCCTCCCTCACCGCGATGTGTCAAGCGCCCACACTCTCCAAAGGTGCAGAAGTAAAAAAAATCCTGCTTTACTTTACATATATTTAGAGCTAAATCCACTTCAGCTAAGTTACATTTTCCTGAGAGCTTCCTTCACGGGCAGCCTTGCTTGGAAACCGTTCCTCCCCCTACACCCCCTCCTGCTGCAGGCTCCCAGCCACCCACCGCGGCTCCTGACTTGCTTCAGATGTGTGCTGAACTGAACCCGGCAACAGATAAAAAAGGGGGATTTAAAAATGACCGCTACTTTCATCAGCTTTTTTATCCAGCCAGCTGAACCCCAAGCACGGCTCACGACCAGACACGTGCCACAGGATTTAGAACAAGCTCGTGGGAAGGAGTACTCATGACACGCCACAGCCTTCGAAGCAGAAGCTTGCACATTGACACTCCAAGAGAGACCCAGCAGGATGCCACCATCACGTAACGCAAAGGTTTGCAGTGAGGCATTTTAAAAGTGCCACAGGGATCCCATCCCAGATCCACAGCAACTCCACAGGGAGCCAGGCACTGTTTGCACCAGCAAGGGAAACCCACGGAAGTGTGCTGCTGGTACACTTTGCTGGACTGACAAAGTTACAGTTATTATTTGCTCCACGGGAATATCAGAAAGAAAACCTTGTTAGAACTCCAATGAGGAACAGATAAATACCTTGGCAGTTGTCCAGCGAGCGTGCAGCTTGGATTCATCCATGAAGAACCGATGAGGGAAAACTTCAAGCACAAATCCCTTTTTCAATTAGGGATAAACCAGAGAAGTGATATTTAGGGGAAAAAAAAACCCAAAAATGACAAAAAAAGTTTTCTTCTGCAAGCACAGTTTGCCAGAGTATGGATGGGACAACTTAAACCACAAAGCACGAATATTGAGTCAGCTGCATCCGCTGAGCCCACGTAGCAGCTCTCAGAAGCATGAAGAAAGTCACTAGCAGCCAAGGTTGACAACATGAAGGCAGCAGGTCAGAAAAAATTCTTCAGAGCACATTGTAGGGGCTGGTTTGCTTCACCCAACCCACAGCCGGCCTGCTGGAGCACTGCTGGAGCACTGCTGGAGCACTGCTGGAGCACTGGGCAAGGAGCTAAGCTTCCAGCCGCTTTCCTTCCTCACCTATATAACCTGCAATAACACCAGTTTGCCGACTGCCTCTCAGGCAGAACTCCTTCTGAGTTCACTACAGCACCTGAGTGCCTTGATTTCCTTCTTTACAAGCACCACCTGAGCTCAGTGTGGCTGGTGTGCCCCCTCCCTCCCCTCCCTGCACCCCAGCGTTTGGCCGGAGCGGGTTCAGATGTGCTTGCCCCCGCCTCGCCGGGAAAGAGCACCACAGCCAGCAAGGGGCCACATGGAAATACATCTCCTGCTTTCCAGGTGGATGTTTAAGCCTAGGAAGTGCTTTTTCACAGGAGTCAGGACAGACTGAAGGAAAAGCCTGACTTTACGTGACTGAAATAAACAGAAGTCTTTGTGCCATCTGCCCTGTTTAAAGCATTAAGTCAGAGACTCAGCCTTAAAAAGTGTTGGGATGCGGCAGTATGATTTGGGGAAATAACTGCTCACAGTTAGATAGATGAGCCCTTAATATACGTTTGGTTCTAGAGGGTAATTTTGACCTCCTGGATCATAAGGTGAGGTATCCTGAGCTAATGATCAAAGCTGCAGCAGACTTCATAAAGCGAAGGAAATCTTTGCCTATTGCTGCTCTAGTGAAGGGGTTGGCAATAGTGAAGTGGGATAACAAAGAAGAGAAGAAAATCTACAGACAGCTACAAGTGATGGTGGAGTCAGCAAGAACCTAAAAATCTGGTGGAGAAATTTGTCCCTAATAGGAATAAGAAGGGAGTCAATAGCCTGTCCCGTCAAACATCCTCGATGACGGTGTGCTAATACAAGAATTAATAAACAACCAAAACTCTGATTACATCAGGAAAACAGAGGGTGGTGATTCAAATAGGAGAGTTATAGTGCTAAGATGGGTGTTTTCAAATTAGCTAGCCCTATTAATATAAAGACTGAAGAAAGTTCAGGATCATTAGTGACTGTATTAGAGCAGGAAGGTGAAGCAGATGGCCTCTTCACTTCACTGTCTGTCAGTACTGTTGTTTTATGTAGGGTCTGGGCTGAGATCCTGTGCATTTGCAGCTAGGCAGATTCTGCTCCTGGAGAGAAAGTCAAGGTACCAAGGCAGTTAGGAATTGTTGTACGTACACAGCCTGCTGTAAGATTGTCCTTTACATGGCACCCAACTGTTGAGCAGGAACACTCAGAGCAAAGACTATTATTTGCAGCAGGTACCTGCAGTTGTTCATCACAATCCCAAAGAAATGCTTTCCAAACATTTTCCAAACATTCCAAACAAATCCCAAAGAAGTTCCAAACTTCCCAGTAAGAAGAGCAGAAATACAACAAACATTTATAAACATTTACGGGAAGCCTGCTTTGGTTGATTTTTTTAACAGACAGGTATGAGGCTAGATTCCATGACATTGTTGTGGGACTTTTTGAAAATTCAGCTTCAATTCAGTTGAAACCATTTCCTTCTTAAGTAAACAAGGATTTATTTGATAGCAATCAACCCATCTGAAAAGAAAACAGGACAAAAAGCCCACAGCTTTGGGGCATTCCATGGATTTTATGGCATTTGCACACAGAGGTTTTTTTCAGCATTTCTTTCAGTTGGGAACATTTACACTCTAGTCTGAGGCTTGGAGATGTTCAGTGCCACCTTTGTCACTTCCGTCTGTTCTTGGTATTCATCCAATAGTCTCATCCAAAATCTTACTAAATTTGCTTTCCCTTTTATGAGTTTGAACTTGTCATTTTTTTTAGCAATTATCTTCCCACTCGCATAAAAACACAGTTAAAGACTTATGATATGCCTTAGATAAAGCAGTCATTATTTTTATCATGCCCTCTCCTTTACAAAACAAGCATGGCTAATCTTTCCAAAGCAAGCATGCCTAATCTTTCCAGTCTCTCTTCAAGGGAGTGCATTATCATGACCCAATTGTTCCTGAAAAAGATAGCTGGGAAATTTCTATCAGGATGGTTTGCTCACAGAAAATGCAGTTATCACAAAAACAAAAAAGCTTCAGTATCACTTAGAATGCTTTTCTGTTAAGAAAATTCAGATCAAATGTTTCCTTGTCTATCAGCTTGGTGAGGTCTTGTTTGTTGCCCCATTCTGCTCCTAACTGGATAAACGCAGAACGGCAGTATCCCGAGGTGTGCAGGCGATGCATGGGAATTGTAGGTCACGTATTTCATGTCAAAAGGGCAGACTACTGTTTTAGTTTACATTTTCTGACTCTTACTTTGAATTCGTCAGACAAACAAAAGCAAATCTCATTTAATTTCTCGAAGTAAAATGAAGAGGAAAAGGAGTGATCTGTGCCGTTCATCTCCGCACTTTTCCACCACGCTAAATATTCTAGGGTGAGAGTGGGATCCAATCTCACTGGTCCGTCCCAGGAAAACGAGGTGTTATCCACCAACAGGCTGTTCCGCTCGGGCAGAAGGATTTAGTAGATGTCAGCAGAGCTGTGACTGACTCTATCAGCTGGGAGATGTTTGAACGATTTTCAAATTGCGCTGCGTAAATTTGGGATTACAGCTGGGAAGCTTCTCAGCGTCCTGACTTTAAACTAGGTGTGTGGCAAAAAATCCAATCAAAGCCACAAACAAACAGACACTCTTCACAAGTCATATAACTCCTGTCAAACTGCTGTGACATTGATGAAACTGCCTCCTGGAGACTCAAAACAGTATCAGGGTATTTTAAAGATAAATTTTCCCATTTCCTACCCAGCAGCACAGCCTTCTGCGAGAGATTCGGCTCCGCGGCTCACCCCCCGGGACCGGAATGGTAAGCTCTCTATCCATGAAAAATGAATGTACGTTTTACCCAGCTTCTGAACACTGAATGACCATGCACTTTACTGAAGTCTTATTTCTTTTTATAACTATGTAACAGCTTAAGGGGGAAGAAAAGGAGGAAGGGACCCAATGCTGTCACTTTGGAAAGCTTTTATTGTAATCAACCTTGCAACGCCTTTTGTTGTGCAATAGAAAGAATGTTTAATCTCTCTTGGCTGGCACATTCCCTCCAGGGTTTTACTGCTTACAACGGGAGCTTTCGCTTTGTGGCAAAAATAGTGTCAAACCCCATTGCGAGGCATTGCTTTTACTCTGGATTCATTTGGGAAGTTCTGAAGAACAAACGACTTCATGAGATGGGGGAAAAAAATGGGATTACTTTTGAAGAGGGATCATATATTTCCTTTACATTTCACTTCCCTTTAACACAAGCAGCTCTAAAATATGTTTCATTTTGCTCTTAAAAATACTTGCACAGTTTGTGGTTTGAATGACTTTTTTAAAAACATGAATTATGAGGGAAGATTGCCGTGACACTTGTTCTTCATGCAATTTCCCCAAACACTGTCTGGATGTGCAGTCTCCAGGCATTCCAGGTAGGAAGGGAGGAGGCAACAGAGGTCATGGAGCAGAGCCACTGCGCTAGCGCTCAGAAGTGCTGAGCTGTTTGTAGAACTGAAACTTCAGCTTTTTCCTCTTTTTTTTCACGTTGGTTTGAAAGGAAGCGAAACAGTTTGTACATAATGAGCTCTGGCCTGAATATTTTCTAAAGCTCAGGCCAAATTCAACCTCTGAGTTTTGGAAAAAGTTATTAGAAAGTTACAGGGCAAGAAATTCCCCTGTACTTCCAAATTTGTGCCAGGCCTACAGACTGACGGATGGAAACTTCCCAAGAGGATTTAGTTTTGTTCACAGAGAGCTAAACAAGCGATTTCCATCGTGATGGTGCCATCGTAATTTGGAGAAGTAAACAGCAAAGAAGTAACGCAGCTCTCCATTTAAGCTGGCACAGAGTGAAGCACCACATAGTGCTTCTTCCATTTAGAGAAGTCCCACGAAATAGACTAAATTCATTTATCGTGTTACATTATTTTCTCTGCTCACCATATCAGCAGTTTCCAGACTAAAGAGGACATTTCAGAAGCATTCAGATTGAATCTCTGTCTCCAACTGAAGTTAAGCTTGTATTTTCAGTCTCTGCCACAGTGGCATATAAAGGGGTGTTGTAAATAAAAAAATGAATGTGTTGAGTTGCATTAACAGCCAGCTGCCCACCGTGAAGGTGTATTGCTGGGATTTAATGCCTTGGTTCTCTTTGAGGCCTTGACAGTGACAACACTGCCTTATTTATGGTTTGGTTTTCACAGAGAAATTTCTTCTCCTTGCCTAAGAGTGAAAATATTTTTTTTTCCTTTATTTATTGCTCTGGAAGAAATACTTAGTTCATAATAAGTGGATTAAACTGCCATCTTAACTGTTGTTGTATCTAGTATAAAATGCACCCAGAATAGATTGCCAGTAGTAGAGACACCAGAACTGTATTTTAGTAGCAACCAGAAAGTCTACTTCTTTTGCTAGATATATTCATGAATTGCTGCAGTATAAAATAAGATTAAAAGGTCACAGTATCTCTGCAGCTCCCTCAGCTGTATATTGTGCAATTCCACCAGTGGACCCCAACTCCAGCACGAGGTGATGAGCTTTGCACCCTGGGTTGAAGAGGCGGTGTTTAGTGATGGGCTAGGAAAAAATATCTTATTATTCCAGTCAGAATAGAGGTGAACAGACCTCAGCTAAATAACAGAAATACTTCCACAAATTTTACTGAAAATAGGTGAGATTTTCAAAGGAATCCAAAGAGTTACATGTCTGTTTTTCTTGACTTTGTGTCCAGGCTGAAGCTTGTAACCCCTTTGGTGCCTCTAACTGCCCAAACCACGGCTGTCACCGTGGGGGTGGATGACAGTTGGCCTTTGGTGCAGCTCCTGGTGAGGGCCCTGCAAGACTGTCATCTTCACGAGACTGTCCTGCAGTTCAGAGGGAAACTGTGCCACTTGTCTGCCTTGTGTGGGCGAGTCCTGCACCGTGAATGGCAAATAACCAGAGCAAACGTGGTATTTGACAGCCCAGTGGCTGAGAGGTTTTGTCGTACACGAGTCAGGAAACATTTCTGCATGTGTCACACAGAGGGTGTCAAAGCCAAGCGCGCATTTTCTATCAGTGTGCAAATGAAAATATAGGTCATAAAATAGGTCAAAAATAAATCCCCTATGCTGGCTAGTTTCTCATTCAGTATTTTGATCAATCCTGATTGAGACCCTTGTGGATTAAAGGAGAAAGGATAAGAAGTGGACGTAAGAGAGACTGTGCTGGATGAGCTCTCATGTCTCTGATAGGTGCTAGATAGTAAATAATCCATCTTGGAGAAGATTTGGGGGCTGGAGAACTTTCCAGTCTGCTCGAGGTGTTTCTTAGTCTTGTGTTAGATATAAATGCAGAAGGCAGGTCATATTTATGCTGCTGCTCTATAACCTTCCAGATGATAGGTAATTACTCATAAATGTGTCCTACCGATGCTCCAGGAATCCATCTGCACGTGCCTGACAGAGTAGGTGGTTCTGGATGGGTTCAGAAGAGACCAGACCTGTGTGAAGATTGGCAGAGTTAGGGGTGCTTAGTGATTCAATTTTGCAGTCTCTGAATGGAAAAGAACAAAGCAATGATAATAAGACTAGGTCATTTGGGAAAGACATAATTGCACAGCCATGGAAAAGCAAGGAGCTGGCCAAGCGGGGGCAGCCAGCCCATCCTTCAGCTCCACCATCACCTCTGGCCGCAGAGGGCCTGAGACACACTTGTCCAACCTATAAAAAATTCCACCACCCCCAACCATATCTCCCTGGGCTTCACTATCTTTTTTTACTGGAGGGTGTGTTTTTCTGATCACCCATCCTCGTCCTGCTTTGTTACAACTGAAGTCCACCACTTTTTGTCTGTCCCCTGGGGCAATGGTGACCACGCTGACTCCTGTTGAAATTAACCTCAGGTCCCTGCTGGGGCAGGCGGTGGCTGCAGCCCCCCCAGCAGAGGGGCGAGCCTGGCAGAGCCCCGGGGAGAGCAGGGAGCAAGAGCGGTGAAGTGAAATGCATGAGAAGTGTGGAGGTGGGAGTACAGAGCATATGATCTCCCGCTTTGTCTGAGTGGTGACAACCACAGAAAGAAATGATCCCCAAAATCATCCAGGATGAGTTAGGGCACTGTACTGCTCTCTCTGAAATTAATAGCGAGGCTTGCAATTAACTCAACACCGAGAGGCTTTTGCACTCACCGTCATTTCCTTGTTACTGGGGAGAACTGCTCTGCGATTTTCTGGAGAAGGAAAACTCCGCAGCTGAGACAACGCACGCAGGTGGGCAGCCAGATGTGATAAAACTACAGGGAGCCAGCACAGGGAAAATAGGAGCTGCCTCATGCAGGACTTAGAATTGGAATAAGCAGGTTATTTTCACAAGCTGTAAATGAACATATAACTCCAGGGATGAGGAGGAATGCAGCGAGTAACAGCATTTGCAGCTCAGCATATTCCATCGCTATTAAAAAAAAAAAAAAAANAAAAAAAAAAAAAAAAAAAAAAGGCAATGAAAGCAGATGGGAATAGCACAACCAAAGCACCTCAGAGTTTTATTTAACCACAGGAGAAGTATTTGGAGAAGCAGAGAAGGCAGCACTGTGGTATCCGTAGTTATGTATTCTGCCTGCTGCCCACCCGCAGTAGTGGGAGGTGTGACCCTGTAATCTGCTGCAGAAGTGCTGGTCATTTGCTGCTGCCGTTAAGATGCCGAATGAAAGCCGCTCTTGCTCTCTCATGGACACTTATACAATTTTTCTTTCTTTGTGGTTTTGGCCAATCCACACTAACAGCCAATTGGACTGGAGTTTTCTTTGTTCCTCAGGATGGAAATATTGGACTGATTCCTCTGAGAAGTAAGAGAGCCAGGTATGAATTATCATAAGGTGGATTTGCAAAGTACAGGTTGGCTCAGCTCTTCTCCTTCATTTTTCAGCTCACACTAAGTCCTTGAATCTGTTGTAGCTTATCCCATTGCATGGAATAGCACATCATTCAACATTATTAAGCATGACCAAAAAGATTCTTAATTTTAAAAAATAAGCATCAAAAAGTGAATGATCACTTGAGAAAGCATTTCTTCGCTTGTGTTCTATCATCTGCAACAGAAAATTTTGCAATGAATCACAGCTCTTTGTCACTTGGAATAGTTCTAATATTGTTGCTGCTGTACTTTTCCACAACAGCAAATTCACTGGTATTACCCTGGAAGCATCTAAACAGCTCAGGTAGGGGACCAGACCTTCTGCAGGAGTAAAATTCTATATCTACAGCAGTTTTAATACATCCAGCGTACCGATCTGATCCCATAGTCGTACTTGAAGGACCAACTTCCCTGCGATATGCGAATAGCTGCTGATGGGCAGCGTGCTGGAGGGTGGCAGTCAGGAGCGCGCACAGGTCGTCACCAACATGCACAAAGCAGCTGTGGGTACAAGGGAAGACCAGCACTAGGATGCTGGCAGTTGGTACTGACATAGGGCTCCAAATAAGAAACTTTGAGAATCTCTTGGCTTTTCCCCTCCCCTTGTCAAGAAACATTTCTTTTGGTTTTCAATACATGGAAGAAGTTCAAATGAGCACACGCCACTCTGAGGAGAGCCAAGCCTTTCTTCTCAGACTAGACCTCAGCAGAAAATAACCTGTAAGGTCAGAAGCAGAGCAGCAAGCTCTGGGATGGCTGGATCCACGCCGAGCCCTCTGAAGGATTCTCAGTGTTGAGCCCTTTGGACGTTGCCTCTCCCGGTAAGCAGAGCATCAGGCTGCATTATTGTACCCTCTCCCAGCCACGCTCAAGCATTGGCAATTGAAAATGACTATCCCAAAAATAAGACAAGATGTCGTTAGGCCTCACATGCACTTGCTCTTCAGATTCATACCATCAATTATTCCACTTGCCTCTAATGGCTTCAGACTCTTATCTTTCTCTCAGGGGATTTCTCTGCTGCTTTGCATTTAAATTCACCTTGCCTTCATAAAAGCACAGTCAAACTGTAAGCAATAAACGAGCCAGACAAAACCAAACATGCTGTTGTTTTCTGGGCTTTCTCTGCAGCCCCAAGCAAAGGATGATTCTATACCCCTTTGAGAAAGCCATCCCACTCTGCTGAATAACTATTTGAAAACAAATGGGTAGGATTGTACCAGCCACCTACTCCTCAGCCTTAGAAACTGTAGGAAAATCCCACCTGTCCGTAAATATTTTTTGTGATCATAGCTCTGAAAATAAAGTAGGCTGGAACATTCCCTATCGGTTCAGGCTGCAATATCCAGCTTGCTTATACCAATTACTGTCTATTTGACATGCTTCACACTCCCTTCATTAATGGGATGAAAGGTTTTATGGGGTAATAACCTAGTTCCACTGAGAAATTGTATTTATGAGACCAAAGGCCAAGTCATTTGTCCTTGCAGTAGGAGCCTTGAGACTGTAGTGACTGGCACTGGTCTAGGATGGATAAATCACAAAGGCAAAACTTCTGTCTCATAGAACACGGATCCATCCGTGAATCGCTGAAGACACAGGGATTCTCACTGCAGGAAAGCTGGGAGAGCAGAGATCATCTCAGTGACAATGCTGCTATGGGAGGAAAGCAGGACAGACATTGGCTTCACGCAAATATTGACAATGCTGTTAATTAGAGTTACTGCCATGTTAAATAGTTCCTAATGGTCTCCTCAGATGAACCAAGGTTTGCTTGAAAACTTGAGACCTGAAATTGTGGTCATTGCATTATTACCAGAACGTATTGGTTTTCTCCCTCTTCAAACAGCAGGCAGCTGGCTATTGCTTCCTAAAACATTCCTTGGCTGAACAGCAGTAACAAACATTCTTCTCACCGCAGAAAATCCCAAAGCACATTACAAACTGCCTGCACTAAAAGGACAGGTGAGTTTTCTTTGGTTCTGGCTGGAGCCACGCAACAGCCCCTCTCACGAGGAGCGAGGTGTGCTTGGCTACTGGCCCCCCACCCCAGCTCCGCCCTGCCATTCATCTCACTACACCTCCACCGGATCATCAGCAGGGGTCCGCTTCCCCTGCTCCGTCTAGTTAAACGTCAAGTCTGACATCCCAACACAACTGCCGAAGACTGTAAGTAAGAATGGAGGAGGCTCTGCAGTAAGGCATGATTTTTCTCCCAGTTATCCCGTTCCTCCAGTGGGGCCCATTGCATCCGCATCCAGTTGATGTATTCCCTCTGGGAGCCTGACTTCTGCTGGCTGAGAACAGCACGATCTCCGGCCGCATGGGAAAGCGACTGCACGTCAGGTTCTTGCTGCAGGCTCTTTTTCAGTTACCACAGTCCGTACGCAGAGGTCTACCATAACAGGAAAAAATCCATATCGACCAAATATTATCACACATCAACGTATCGCATTGTACATTCCTAATCTCTGTGCTGCATAATAATGTCGTATTCCAACCACCACCGGGAGGAAACTGTTGACTTTACTGGCAGGCATTGCAAGATAAAAGCTGACAAGAATTTGTAGTAAGGACTCTAGAGGGATGTGCACTTGTGGCAGGTAAAATCAAACTGGCAGTACAGAAAACATCTGTTTTAAACTCAGACCATGGGTGTAAGTTATAGCTCTAAAATAGTGATTTCCTAGTTGAATGACAGGTTCATACACAGGAGCATTTACTACAAAAAGCAAAGATTTTTATGCGAATCGGTGCGTGTAATACAGTTTGAATTATGGCTATAAGAGAAAGTCCTTGCTTTCTCTCACCTCCTTAATCAATGCCAATTCAACCAAGACGTGAACGAGTTAGTATTGGTCCCCAAAATTCTCACTGCTGTGGTGTTCTGCCCTGAAACACATCCTCCCAAGGAGTCTGTGATGTGCAGAGGAGGCCAGCACACACCGCCTCTGGAGCTCCTTTTAGGCAGCCTCACTGGCTCTGGGTGAGAAATCTGTCTTCAGACGACGGAAGACAGGTTAATAACTTGCAGGGCATTTATTTTCAGGAGAAGAGTCATAGCTACAACAAAAAGACGGAAGAAAGAAGAGATGCAGAGTGGAGACACACTAAATGTTTCTGCTAATCTGCTTCAGGGCAACACTGAAGGGCACATTCGTGCCCAACACAGCAAAGGAACAGCCTTTCGTGAGATGCGGACAGATGGAGGATTTCACTGTCAGAAAGTTTGGGAGATACAAAGTCATTCTGTATATGGGTAGTGAGAATTGCACAGCTACCCCAGGTAGGGTGGATATTAATTTACTGACTTGTTCAATGAGGTAGTGTTTATTAACATACTTTTTTTTTTCAATTTTCTAGCATGCAGATATTGTGTGTGGACATCGCTGTCTCACTGGAACCTTCTACTTGAAAAGTTTTCTTTAACATCATTCAGACTTGTGATATGTCAGATTGGCATAGAAAAAAAAGAAAAAAGTTCATTTGGAGGCAATTTATTTCCCATGGCTATACACTAGCAAACACTCATTTCCATACCACCTACAGATATGTGTATATCTTTTTGTTCTAACACTGAGAAGAAAATTATTTGCATTCTTTCAATACAAGCAATCCTTTGCTTGAATTTTTAGCTGGTCAAATAATGCTAAAGAAGCAAACATATTGGAGTTTCTGCCTGCACCGCTGGGACTGTGCAGGCAGGCAAACTCTATTACAGCCGCAGCCTTATCAGAGGAAAGCTAAATCTCCTCATTAAATCTTGGTGGTTGTTATTTTCAAGGCGGAAGACTCTCTACTGCAGGAAAAATTATGGAGAAATGTGCAAATGAGGGGTGAAGGGCTGCAGAGGGAGGCAGCTTGCGGAGCCCCACGGGGCTGGTGGCAGGAGCACGGCACCGCTCTGCTCTTGTACCGTTCATCCCATGGGTACCGGCACGGCCAGGGTTGCCTCTAGATTAATGTACTTTAGCCACCAGCCCCAATATTGGGCATTTGTATGCAATCTGGCATTGCTCCATCTTGTCTTAACAAAAAAAATTAAAAATAATAATGAAAAAAAAGAATCACACCTACTTCTTGTTCCTCATATGGCTAACATCTGTCTGAACAGTGATAATTCATTCAGGAAGGCTTCATTTGATAAAGATATATGCCAAAGCTCACTTTTACAAAAAAGTGTCCACAATTTGAAAGGCTAAGTTAAAACTAAAATAACTGAGAGTACACTCCGATGGAAGTGGCACTGAACTAGAATTTGTGCATTCATTATTATTTGCATCCGTGGGCAAAATACTTAAGCCTGGATTCAGCAAAGCACCTAAGTAACACATGTAAACCCTACAGGATTTGAGGTGCAGTGCTAAAAGAGAACCCTTGTTGCTCTCTCTATCCCCTTTACTAATTTGCTATCTCTTAAAATGAGTACAAAATTCATCTTGGTTTCTTGCTGTCTTAACAATTCTGGGAAGAAGGGGAAAAGCAGAAAAGAAGAAGAGGGGTTGAGCTACAAGAAGGAGGACTGTGACATAAGGGTAATGATGCCCATCTTAAATATTTTTTTCTTAGAAAAAAAATCTTGTGAGGGATACGGTTTGAAAGGTGTTTTAGAGGCTTCCAGCGATTATGTTTAAATTACATAGATGTTATCTAAATAGTTGGTAAAAGGTTGACTGGAAGCTAAACCTGTTTATGTTACATTAAACTAGATATTAAAATAGTTTTTTCGGTACTTCAAATGCAAGAAATTGCCTAGTGTTTTTACTGTCACTCTCAAGAAATATTAATAAGAGCTTTTTCCTGCTACATTTTAAATGAAAGATAGGCAGTATAAACAAAACTGCAGATTGATTTCTTTATTCTGTTGAGATATATCCAACTATGCTCCATTTGATCAGAGAGACTTTTGTTTACGTATTCTGCATAGAGTTTTCTAACAAACTTCAAAAGAACTCATGCCAGGATCTGGAATTCAGTGTATTCAATGGACAATGAAAGCTTTCCCTGGGCACCTGCTCCCCTGCTCTAAGCCAGCTGGGGGATACTAATTCAAATATCGGTGGTAGGTGAGTCTGTGGTTGAGGAGTCTAGTAAATTGTAGTGAAAGACGAAAAAAAAAATGATGCTGGCAATACTGTAGGCCTGATTTTTATTTCAATTTGTGTTGTATGACCCTAACTCCAGCTCCCTCTGATCGGGACCTGTGATCACTGCCTGGCCAGCCTGGAACCAACCGCCAGCTGCAACTGGACGCAGACATTAGTGCAACCTGTCTGTCTTTAACTTTTGTTACTTTGCAGAAAAGGTAAACCTGGGATCCGTCAGGCCTCACTGAAAGCTCACTTCAAAGGGAGGCTTTGATTTATTCTCAACTACTCGAAATCAATCCCCCCAAAACTGCTGAAGTCACCATCGTACAGGCTCAATTGCCAGAAGATTTAGCTATGTGTATAGCAGAAGGCACAACCATCACTATGCCTTTAATTCTTAAAATATGCTACTAGGAAAGCGTAAGTGGTTTTGCAAAATAAGTTGGATTGGGGTTTTTTGTGGGTTTTTTTTTTTTCCTGAGAGCAGGCTGGATTGACTACAAAAAGGAAGGCGAATTAAAAGTACAAAGTCTATAAAAAACTAGTGTTCCAAGGAGCAAGAGCATGCACCTAGGAAATCTTTGTTGATTGTTGCTAATATCTATGATAATTAAGCTAAAAATACCCACAAAGCAATAGAATTTGCAGAGATGACTCTATTGTCTTAAGCAAATAATGAAGCAAGGAACAGTTAAATTGATCCCATGACTCCCATTTCAATAATAAAGCAGCAACAACCGCTAATCTATAGCGCTCACTTTAGATTACAAACCTAACAGCGAATGGGCAATTTCATTAGAGGGAATATAGCTAAGAGAGAAATGCTGGAAGGGAAAAAAAAAGTCATCCCCATTGAAATCGAACCATCCTGAGAATTTCTTGCTGCTCTGTACCCAGAAGCATAATCAGGGAAGCGTTCTCACAAATACCAGGTACATCTGCAGGAAGCCTCTGGTGCCCAAGTAATTCCCTTTTATTTAACCCCACTGGCTATGGGGATACAACTCGCTCCCCAGCACAAGCTGCCTTAGGCCGTCAGGGTGCCAGCTCAGTGCAGGAAACCTTGGGAAAGGGCAGCCAAGAGGGAGGGGAGCGAGTTCACCCCCATGTTTTCCCTTGGTCAGAGCCCAAGGAGCCACGCTGGTGTTGCTATTGGAGAGGCTCCAACAGACAAGACACATCTGTGTCCCTAAGGACAGAAGGAGCCGAACGAGCAGATGGGGAACATTTTTTTTCCCCCTCTTTTTATTCCTGTCCCCCAAATCAACACATGATCTGAAAGCCAACCAAACTCACCCACAGATACCAGTACTGCCTGGGAGAGACAGTCCTCCTTTTAAATTAGATCCTTTTAGAGACTCACACAAATCCATAGATATGAGGGCCCTGTAGAGCTGGAGCCAACAAACATCCACAGGGCGATGCTGTAGGTGAAGGAAGGAAAGGCTTGTTCACCATCTCTGCTGGCAGCTCCATGGAGCTTATGGAAGTCAGAACTTTCTGTTCTCACTGAAGGTAGCAGGCAGGACTATAAATATCCACATGGAACATATTTACTGAAGGACTGAGTGCCATACTAAAAGCCAATTTCTTATGGTAGGACCATATTTTAGAGGTACTAACAACATTCTGAAATAAAATCAGGGAATCTGAGAGTAACTGAGGTGAGAAGGGACCTCTGGAAAGCCTCCAGTCCAGTGTCCTGCTTAAAGCAGGGACAACTTTGATGGTAAAGGAGGTTGCCTAGGGCCTTGGCCAACTAAGCTCTGGCAAATTTCAAGGATGGAGAGCTCTAGGGAATCTGTTACTGTGCTACATAACCATCATTCTGATTATTTTTTTCCATATATCAGAAGATGGGCTTTCTCTTGCTGCAATGCATGACCACTGCCTCATCATTTTGCAGCACGCTGCCGCGGAGGATCTGACTCCATCTTCTCTACAATCCCCTTTAGTTTCCCCAAGAGAGCAATTGGATGCCCCCTTAATTTACCTTCTGCAGGCTGAACAAACCCAGCATTCAGCCTCTCCTGATATACCATGTGCTCCTGTCTCCTCAACATCCCACTGACCCTCTGCTGGCCTGGCCCCAGCTTGTTGACCTCTCTCTGGCACTGGGGTACACCAAAAACACAGTTTTCCAACTGTGACGTGCAACCTCACTAGTGCTGAATTGAGGGGAACGATTGACCTCTTGGCTACACTCCTACCTGAGCAGCCCAATGCACAGTCAAGTTTCATCACTTTAAACACACTGCTCCTACTCAACTTATGGTCCACCAGGACCCTCAGGTCCTCTCTGCAGAGCTTCCCCCAGCCTGTCAGTCCCCAGCCTGCAGTGCTGGTGTGTCCCAGAGGCAGGACTTCCTGCGTTTGTCCCCGCTGAATGTCATGAGGTTCTTGTTAGCCTATCCCTCATGCATGTCGAGGTCTTTGTCTGCCTTTGAAAACAGGTCCTAGAAGTTTTGGTAACATCTTCTGTGTGCCTTCATGAAAAAAAGGAGTAAATGTCTCATAAGATTTCCATATGTATATGCAAGCTCCCAGGTGTCATGCTGGTTTACCCCAACACTCTACATTCTTTATAACTCTAATGAAGGACAAGGAAAACCCAAATCCCAACTGGCATCAACTATAGTTTTTGCTGACTGTAATGACCTTGAAAATAGTCCAGTCATGTCAGTGCAACAGCAGGAATTGGGATGTCAGCATTAGCACTGGAATGGAGTTGTTTTAACATGACTTTACTGAAAAGGAGGGAAGATTTAGCTGCTGCTCAAGGGGGAGGATTTAAAATCTATAACCAGTATCCCTGTTTAAAATTCTGTTAGCAAAATTCATGACACACTCTGGAGTCCCATTTTTCCTTGAGTAAGAATATTTCCTTCAGCCATTCATTTTGCATTTCATGAGACACTTCTGCAGATGCAGTGAGCTATATTACTCTATTTCTGCTTATATAGCATCCGAGATCTAGGCACTTCAAAACCTGCGCGTATTGTGATGACTGTATAGAATACCTCAATGAAAGTCTGTTTCTGCATCCTTGATAATTCATTTGTATCCAAGTGGAAATATTCAGTGCAGCATTCGCAAAGGCTGTTCCAAGTCATGGGGTGCACGTTCACAAAACCTAACCTCCTGTGCCTAAATTCTTGCAAGAATTCATCCTGTACATTGGATCTCCTTTATCACAGGAGGTGTGTAATGGCAATGTGTAAAACATCGCCTCTCCCTAATAAAATTTCAATTTTTCCCCTCCCTTATTGCAATTACATATGAATTTTACAAGTACAACATGACTGTGCTGCTTTAATTTTGTTGTAATACTCAGGGAATAATTAGTTCTGCATCTTCTAATGAAGAACAAATCTATGCATTCAAAAATAAAATATTTACTTTCTAAAGAGCCATCATGAGTTGTTGTGAGTGCTTGTCTTCATTATGTGGGGAAAATTAAATGCACTTTGTATAATAATTCTGCTGGTATAATAAAGGATTATGCATGACAAGGGAAAAGTGACCCAGTTCAGTAGGAAAAAACCCATGCACCCTGCTCAAGTAATTTTAATTCAAATTTCAATAAGCTCAAATCTTATCAAATATAACAAGTTTGGACTTGTTTTACTGTGTAGAGATACAGTGGTGGCTCAGGAGGTACAGTACTACCCTAGTTTACAGATTTGAGGGAAACCTTTTCTGGCACCAAATGTCACAGGTGCTATGTGAAACGTGTGCAGCCAGCAGCATTCTCATTCCCTTCCCAGATGCTAACACAGATTTGATTGAGTGGGAACTCTCCAAATAAAAAATAAAACCAAAATAATGAAAAAGCCCAAAAGAGTCAGGATTTACTGAATATCTGGTTTCTATAGAGAGGGTGAACTGAGAACTTGACAGGCGAGGGGAAGTCTAAGTGTAGGTGGGATAGGTAGTCCAGGAAGACGGCTCAAGAGAGGACAAAAACCATTAAAGAGCCTGCTTTGAACCTTATTTTAACAGCTGGTAGTTGTGCACAACTCTCTGACACCACTCCAGATGGACTCAGCGTTAGGGCTCTGTTTTGTAACAGAGGTGCATTACCTAAACACATTTCCTTCCCACTTACTAGACCTAAGACCTGAAAGTTTCCTCCTTTCTCTTTCTTGGACACATCAGTTGTATGTGAAACTACCCAACACCTCTGGAAGCCGAAGCACATAGTTCACACTCCTATACAGCAAGCTCTGTTGTCCTCCACCTTTGTTTGCTGGCACTGGGGAATCTGGTTGTTCCTCATCTTCTCTGGAAACTTCATAATGCTGGAGGTTTTGAATTTAATAGCCTGAAGGCAAGGGCCAAGTTGTTCCAGCCTTTTTAGATTAGATATCCTAACTTCCAACTTGCTTTAGACCTTTATGCAGAAGACCTTTAGCTTTTTGCATCAACTAATCTATGGCTAAATCACCAGCGGTTTCTCTCTCTCTGCAGATATGCTAACCTCCTGTCACTACAGGAAAGAGGTTTAACAGTCTCTAAGATGCAGGAGTGTACGTAAGCACAGGACTTTGAACTGCTTTCCACTGTGGATCTCGTGTACAATAGGAGGCTTGCAAGGTATTACCCACACTGAATCACCACGGTTTTGCTTTTCCAACAAAACTAGCAGTAATTACAAACACAGCATGACCTGTGGACTGTACTCAAGCCCCAGTAAAACCCCCTGTGGTCTGGTAAATAAGGTGTATAAATGCTATCAGAGCTGCCTGGTTCCACCCCACGCCTGGGTCTTCCACTGCTGTCTTTTACACCTTCCAGTGTCCTTCCCAGGGACAACCCTTACACCATCTTCTAACCCTAGCTCTTCTTCTACAAGTAGGCTGTCTCACAGTGGTGTATTTGGCTATCTTGAGTACAGTTTTCAAAACAACTTAAAATATTCAGCAGCCATTTTCCAAAACAACATAGAGTGAAGCCTACAAAATTATGGAATTGTAAAAAAAACATAGATAAATGCACTCATCTGCATCCCCACCTACCTCAGTACTCACTGGCCCTGAGGTGCCAGGATGCCTCAGTCCCAACCTCTCTCAAACCACCTTGGGCTCATAAGTCATGTTGGCAGTTTTGAAAACCAGTCAGTTTAATTAGGCTCAATATAAAAGAGTTAAACTGTGATGTAAAACACCATGGGCAGACACTTCACCAGTAGAAACTCTCTTAACTCCACTAAAGTCAAAGGAATGACAACAGTTTACACCAGCTGAAAATGTTTCCCAGTGTATGTGGAGGCAAAAGAGTTTGTAAAGTGAAAAAACAGTATGTAACTAAATAATTAAGTCCCTAGGGCCCAATCCTCTATTCACCTTCACTTCCTTACACACCCACATATGATGTCAGAGCAGCATTAATTGGTGGGAAGATAAACACAGACCAGATTTAACAAACGAATGCACACACCTGGGAGAGAATAGCTGTGAGGCCACATGCATTACGATAGATCACTCAACACCATGAGCAGCCACAGTATTTTGATTTAAAGCTCAGAATTCTCCCAAAGTACAGGCTGTGCTCACCCACCCGCTGTTTAGCCCCTCTGCCATACACCTACCTCCTAGTGCAAAAGCACATAGGCACAAAACACAACCGTTCTCTTGCCTTACGTGGCACCTCAGTGCGCAGTAGATCTGTTGTCACCCCAGGCTGAATGTACCCGCACGGCGATGAATGAACCAAAGCAGAAAAGCGGCTGCAGTTTCCCTGGTGGCAGCTGACCTTGCTTTCGGAGAGCACACCCCCACCAAGCAGCATCAGTCCCAGCCCCGCTGAAGGGCTCCCTGCAGGGCACCGGCTCCAGGAGGCTGCAAACTCGGCTGCAGGTGGGACCAGAGGGTAATCAGAGGCTCACTCAGAGATCATAAAGGGGACCGGGCCTATTTACTGACTGGGAGACTGAGGCACCAAGCAGTGGGTGAGCACATCCATCCACAAAGTCCTGTGAGAATAAAACTCTTTTCCCAACTCTAACGGGAGCTGGTGCAAATGTGTTCTTTGCTTCTCTTAGCTTATACTAATCCAAATGTTGTTCTTAGAGCCACTAAGACCCTTCTAGGTCCTAATGGTGTTATGCAGAGCTAGAGAGCAGAGCTTGACGCAGCAAGGGAACCGTCCCGTGTCTGCGCTGCCCTCACTGGCATGCACCGGGCAGGAGCACGGCCGGGTCCCTGTCACTGCCCAGGGCATCCTACCATCAACTGAAGAAGCTTCCTAAACTGCCTTTAACCACGTGGGATTGGGTTTTATGCCCAACTTTTCAGACAAGAAGCGTGTTTCTAGATGTGATTGCAATCCTGAAACACCGAGTTGTCTGGGAGTCCCACCTTGATAATGAGTTAGGGACTGCACAGTGGCTCTGTGCCATACGCACAGGGAGCCTTTCCAGGAGCTGGGAACAGCCACACTGTCAGGTTTTGCTCCTTGGACAGACACCTGGGAACACTTTTCCAGCACTACGTCGCCTGCCTTGATCTTACAGAGTTAAGATGTCCTGAGTCCTCCTTACCTTTTACTGCCCAGCTATGGATTTGGCTTCTTTAATGCTGAAAAGGGAGCACATGCAAGAACTATTTAATCTAAACTGGCTGGTTCATAACTGGGAGCTGGACGCTTAAGCACTCCAGCAGTGATTTCCTGGAAGAACAGGCAAATTTTGAAAATTAGACAGGAGACAACAGCTGAAGAGCAGTTATTTCACCAAAAAACTGCCGGTACCCAGATAACTCATAAAAACCACCCTGATATAGTTTGTGCTTATGTCACTTTGGCCCTGAATAGGTATAAGCCTGCAACCACAGGACAAGCAGTGTGGAGCAGTTATTCTGCCTGTTCCAGACTGAATAAAACCCACCTATTTTGGGCTGATATGCTTAATGCTGTGCAATAGATACTTTCAAATAGCCTTTTGGGCTGGTACCCTTCATTAGACAATTCATTTCTGCCTCTTGATCCTGCAGGGTAGTTCTGCTGTGAAGGGATTCGAGCTGCTCACTCGCTTTCTCATACATCATCTCCAGAAGCACCATGACTGTCCCAGCACATTTCTATTATCTGTCTGTCAGTGATAAAATGAAGAACAGAAAGAATATGGTATGTTCTGTAAATTACCTTTTACTGAAAGGGTAAGGAGTGGCTTGAATAGTGTGTTGAACGGCACGGCACATTTTCCACATCAGGATAAATTTTTATATCTCAAGGCTTTCATTTAGAAGGAAACCAGAAAGATAGCATCAGGTCTGAAAGCCTTAATTTATTTGCAGAATAACTATAATAAAACTAGATATCGTAGTATGTCCAAGATGTAACATCTTTTGATTTCCTTGTAACCAAATGCTGCTACAACCAACACACTGATGATGACTGGACAATAGTGGTTTCACCCTCACCTTAGACAATTAAATTCCTGGATGTAATTGCGTGACACATGTTTACGCATTCTCTTCACCCCCATGTGCTGTCTCGAGACTGCACACTGTCGGGATGCACAGTGGTTCCTCCTGGACAAGGGCACCCCTGAGCTGTGACATGCTGCCCTAGACACGCATGTATGAATTATCTGATGCCTGTACAGCGCTCGAATCTGTCAGGAGAGCTGTTCAAATTAATTTCTGATTTTATTCAGGAAGCCCTGAAAATTCTGCTTGTGATGTGTTATAGTGAGCTAGAGACTGGGCTGACACCCAGCGAGGGAAAATGCTTCCTTTCAGACAAGCCTAACCCTAGAAATGCCTTCACATTTCAGGATCTGGCCTTTGGAAACCCAAAATAATGGTACATATTCCAAGTATGCAGAGGGATTTAAACAGCTTGCTCAGGAACGGACTCTAATGAAACATTGCATCTCAATGCTGACAGCCCCTGAGGGAAGAGTAGGAGTTAGGATTTAACCTTTGGAGATGGCAGTATGTGGCATATGTTTGAGATAATCAGTGGAATTGCTGAGTGGAAAACCGTATTATCTTAAAATAAATGTGGCTCACCAAAAAAGGTATTCAAACTCAGCTTCATGTAATATGAACAATTGTTCATGTCCTGTAACATGCAACTGTTAGTGGCTACCACAACAAAAAGGGATTCAGTGCCTCTAATAATTATTATTATACAAACATTTTATTATCAGTGAGCCTGTAGTAAATAATCACGGCATCTCATGAGTACAGCTATCACATTTGCTATCGCTTGCTGAGCTCTTCTGATTAAAGGCTGTAGTATGTCCAGTAAATAAACTTATCCCTCTCTGAGGAGTGAAGGATGAATGAGAACTGAAAAATCTAAGAGAGAAAAAGAAAGGGTTATCACGCGAGCTTCGTTGTGTGCTCAGAATTTCGTGTTTCTGAGTGTATGAAAGCTGGAGGCTGCAGAGCCCTCGCCCCCCGCCTCAGATGGAAATCTCTGGAGAGCGGCAGCCAGCTTGCTCTTGTGTGGCCCATCAGCCACGGATGAACCCGCACCTTCTGCTTTTGGTTGGAAAACAGCTTAGTGCTGTAACGTCAGTGGTATGTTCCTAAGCTGGCACAGGAGAGAGTCCAGGCACTATGTCCGAGAGGTTTTTAGCAATCTGAGCAGTCCTGTTCTTTTCAAGGCTGCTCTAAAACACCTGTAAAATAGGCTGAGTTACTTAAATCTACCCTGATGCTCAAACTCACAGCTGAGCTTTCCAAAATAGATTTTATGACCCTTCAGAGTCAGACACTTAACAGGGTTGGTTTATGTTTACTCAGCTTCCTCTGTTTTTATTTTGGTTCATCAGCAATTTCTGGTCAAGTTTCCAGACCAAGTCTGTAAACGTTTACTCTTTTTTAGTGAACAGGACTAGAAACAACAAAGTAAGAACCCTCTCTTAGAAAAGATTTTGTAAACTCTACACATGACAAGATGAAAGCAGGCAAATTAGGTCAGTTTTCATCTCATACTTTTTTTTTTTCCCCAAGTTTTGAAAACAATAAATATTTTCACAACTTCCTCTGAGGATTTTCTGCACTGCCTTTTCCCTTGATTCTTCCTGAAAAATGTGGTGACAAAAGAGAAAGAGAAAAAATATTCCCATTCTCTTTTGGCATCTCCTCCTTGGCCTCCACCGCACTGTTTCCAGCAGGATGCATCCAATCTGCTCTGCCTTTGTGGAGGCTTGGCAGGGGCTTTCCGCTCCTGCATCTCACCTTTGGGCCCGTTCTTCCCAGCCTAGGGCAAGAACAGACATCAGCATTTCCCACGGATTAAAATGCTATTGCCTGACCACCGCGTTGCATCTAATTACCTAATTACACTGCTCCACCTCAGACCCTTGCTTTGAGCCAGTTTCACTTTGATCCCATTGACAAGTGGTCTTTTTTAATCAATGTTAAATATTCCGGTGATTCCCTTGCCGCTACCCTCCCTCCTGTTCAAAGCTCTTTCTCCCTAGGGAGCTGCCCCCTCTTTTCCCATCCATTACCTTCCATGGATCTTCTGTGGAAGCCAGTAAAGCCTCCCAGCAAGTTGTATTGATTTCATTTCACAGTGGTTTTGAAATCTGCGTAATAACTAGAATGAGAAAGCAGCCCCCTCATCTGTATCTGGCGCTCTACCAAATTCCCCGAGGTCTGGGAAAGTACAGAACTTCGTGGAAGCCTTTCCCCAGCCTGGGGCACCGACAGAGTCCACCTGGATTCTCCCACATCAAGTGAGAGCCAGCTCTGTGCCATCTTTTCCTCACCTTAGGCAGGAGGAAGGGTTTAACTGTCCCTCTATTGCTGTGAATCTCACAGGAACTGTATCTTTGAGCCCTATCGCTCTATCAAATAGTGTTGAAATTGGCTGACAGTGTCAGAAGCCATTAGGAGGGACGAGGGAGGGTGGACAGACACACACAGAGTCCAGACAAGCAAAGTCCAAATCTGTATTTTGGATCTGAACTCTTGAAATCCACTCTGTTTGGGGTATAGAAAGAGGTCTTGTGGGGTTTCACCTCTTTTTCTTTACGAATCAGCAAGGCTGAGCTGGTTTGTAAAAGTCAATGTTTACTGTTTGCTCCTCCAAATAAACTTTTGCTTCCCTGCTCCGTGGTGGTAATCTACCTCTGGCAAATAAAGTGGCTCCTGATGATCTCACCGCAGGGCTACTTCTTGTTGTTGTAGCAATCAGCGCAGGAGCAGCAGGAGGGTGCTCAGACAGCTTGTTCCCAGCACACACAGCTCAGAGAAGGAGAATGGAAAGAGAGCAGGAGAAAAAGAGGGGAAGAGAAGCAATAGAGAGCCTAGAGGGAAAAAAAGGGGGGAAAAAAATTAAAAAGAAGAAGATAAGAAAAAAGAAGAACAGGCTTTGTATTTCTCCTAGATGTTCACAATTTCCCAGAAGGGACTAAAGCCTGTTATCCCAGCTTCCCTCTGACAAACACAGCACAGTACAGATGCAGGGATGCCAGGCTCCTCTCCCACTAGAGACAGCAGTGCTAAAGGCAGCTGTTTCTTGAAGACCTACAAGAATCCGTTGGGCTGTTCCTCCTAACAGCTGGAAAGGACTCTGTGAGCAGAAAGGAGGTCCCTCTGGTGGATATTTCATTTTAATTTTCCATCAAGCTCTTTGAAGTATCCAACAGCAGTATGCAAAAACTCATTCCTCGTAGCCAGGACAGAACAAAAAGCACACAGAGCTTTCAGAGAGGCTGGAGAAATTTGAGGGGAAGGAAGGCTTGGGAGAAAGGGAAGCAGCTACTTTTCTTGCTGGAGTTTTCTATCCTGTAATTTTATCCACAGCAGAGCTGTGCAGATTTCCAGTAATGTCTGGGAGACCCATTGTGAGCTACTGAGCCTTGTGAATTACAAAGTAATTGGAAAAACACAACGCAGACAAGGATTTGCACCATAAAGCATTCCTAGTTGGTTTACTGGGATGGCTATAGGTCTGGTTATTTAAAAGAATACTTTGCAATATGTTGCCATGCTTGTGAGGGGATGTTGAGTGAAGGACACAAACAAATGATGAATTCCTAATACAGAGAGGTTTCACTGTAAGTGAGAAGGGCAATGTTATGACAGTGGTAAAGATTATGTCTGTGAAGAAATACACAGAGACACGTGAGTTGTACCGGATTTCATAAGAGGGCAGATTAATGAAACGACATTTGGGGTTGTTGTACAAATCCTCACTTAGTCCTCTCTGTCCTGGGGACGCCACCTCCGCTGTGCACCGGTGGCTCAAGGCAGAGCTCAGGCCCCTGCAACAGTAACTCACACAACCAAGGAGCCTCCTCTGCAGCCACTCTCGTCCTCCTGCAACCTGCTGGCATCCTTTTCCCCTTCCAGTCCTGGCAGCCTTCCGTCTCTTGTTGTACAGACCTGGGCAGCTGGAGTCTAGCAGCAAATATAATGCTCGGCGCTGGAGAAGACCATTAAGCTTCCCTGGTGGCAGCACATCCATGTAGCCAGGGGCAGGATTGAGGGTTTCTTCTGGGAGGACTCTGGGTCCAGAGGAGGTATTCTGTCACAGTTGTCGCCTCGGCAGAGTTACAGCCCTGTGTTCACTGCCCCCGGGCTGGTGGGTGGTGTTCAGGGTAATGAACAAAGAGCTGCTGGTACTGACTCTGCTTCTGAGAGATGGATGCTGTTGAGGATGCACGGAACAAAGTCATTCAGAGAAGACAAGAGTCCTCTGACATAACACTGACAGACCTCAAAATGAGTAGAGACCTTGCAAATTCGCAGCAAGGGGCAGAGCTGGACCCACCATCTCCCTGATGGAGCACCGTGGGGCTGCAGGGAGCAGGCTGCACCGCCAAGCACATCCCGAGTGCCCTAAGAAACCCCAGATCCATTTCAGAAAGTGGAAAAGGTTGCCCTTTGCTTTGTCATTTCTCTCTACTTCCAGCTGTGATACTGATACTCACCCTTCACACGCTCAGTAATAAATGAGGAACAAGTACAAGATGATAAAAACGTTTATCTTCCCCCTCCCTTTTTTTTTTCCTTTCTATGGATTTGCTACAGATGTGCTAGTTAGTGATGGATGAGGTTAATCCTTGCCCTTTTTCTAAGGTCTGTCGAACATTTGCTGCTGTTCTTGTAGTTTGCTGATCTTTATCTACAAAGGGAATTTGGTAATATGTAGTGCCTGCATTAATGGGATTTTGGGCCTGTATAAATCATCCAACTCTGATACTCATTGTTGAATAAATATTTCTGAGGCAGATAAGTTCCCACAGCCCCTTTGAAAATCCCACATTGTGCTTTTTAACCCTCTTACTTTTTTTAAATCCTCTCTGAGGAGCCTCCCTCTTTTGCTCCCTCCGAAAAAACAACCGTGAATGCTTTTGGTATTTGAAGAAACCAATCCCTCTGGTGGATTTGCAGTTGATTTGCTTTGGGTTATAGTTCAGCTGCCCTGAATTTTAAGTTTTTAGGTTATTTGTGTTTGTGCTGCATTGGTCAGAAAAGGCAGGCTGACCTTGTCCCTACAGATGTCTGACTCTATGAGGGTGGGGTTTAGCTTTGAAATTGTTAAGAACTCCCGTAAGTCCATAACATTGAAGATGTGCCAATTTTTTCCTACTAATTTTTCCTTTTATTATAGTACTATAAATATATTTGGAAGTTCAATATTTGCAGAGATAGAATACTGTCCCCAGCCTTACTTAATCAGCACTATTAATATTTGGACACAATCCTGGTCCACATAAATCACCTGAGGCAGGCAGTCACTCTCAACCCTGCTGTGCAAATATGGCAGTCTGACCCTTGAAATAATACTGCAGTAATCACTTTTTACATTTATAGATCTCAGCTTATCCCGAAGGATCCCACATTGCCACGAGATACACCAACCGCCTGCCAGGAAGCAAGGATCTCCAGTGTGCGAGCTAAGGGGCATGCAGCATCCTCCACAGCACAAGGGAGAAGCAAGGTCCGGGGGATGGGAACCAGCAGGACCCAAAACATGTCTCTGAACCTTTGATTCGGTCTGAGCAGAAATTAATTTCTCAAGGTTTCTTTGGGTAACTTCCACTGAACTCATCTCTGTGAAGCATAAAGGGGATGAAGATGAAATGATGGTTGATGGTTGGACTGGATGATCACTTTTCACCCTTCCTACCTAGGCAATTCTATGAAAATAAGAGGTAAAAGCCAGAGTTGGGCACACTGGAGAAAAATAACGGCACTGTCCCAGGTGAAGGCAGGGAAGGAACTGGGGAGATGAGTCTTCAAACATCAGCATAGCCACTCACCCTAGATCACCAGGTTCAGCTCTCCTGAAAACATCCTCACCTTCACAGCACAAGGAGATCTCCGAAGGCTGCAAGGGGAAAAGAGAAATCCGCCTGGCAGGTAGACATAGCTATCCTACAAGTTATGCTGTCCCCTGAGAAACCCTTGTGCACCCAGACCTTTGCCTAGTCTTTCTAAATACGACAATGAAAGATATTACCACTTCCCACACATCTTACTCCAAATAGAAAATAACTGAAATTGATTGATAGGAGATATGGTTCTCTTACAACATCAGGTTTGCTGCCTGACTCATAAAGTGGCAATACCTCTTGGATAAAAAGTTTGGGGAGGAACCATTTCTGTCAGATGGAGAAAATTCTGGCTCAGGAGTCAGTTTCTTCTGTGGAAGCCCTTTTATCATTTAGCAAATAATTCATGTTTAAGTAAAGCTTAAGTGGGGATG
Organism: Rhinoptilus africanus; assembly: GCA_013400135.1. Taxonomy (NCBI): domain Eukaryota; kingdom Metazoa; phylum Chordata; class Aves; order Charadriiformes; family Glareolidae; genus Rhinoptilus; species Rhinoptilus africanus. Next base: position 202,054 of record VXBO01000644.1, read on the forward strand.
ACCTTGGAAATAATGAGAGGAGATCTAGTCTCATTTTCAGTGAAGTTTGTTACCTTCTCAAAAAGTCCACTGAACATTCAGAGATTCCTCATTTACACAGCAGAGACATCGCCCTTCACACAGAGGCATAGTGGATGCTGCAAGGGTAAGAAAACACCTTTCCCAGCCACCCACAGTGAGAGTTTACTCAAGACGCCCACACGGTGGGAAGCAAATGACGGGTTTCCATGTTTCTATTGGTAGTGCATCTGAGGGAAAGCACAAAGAAAAGCTATGATAAAGGCAGGCTCAGCTGACTTTCTGAAGTGATGGAGTGCCATTACAATAAACACTTCCTCAGGAAGCCCCGTGCAGCATGGGGTTTGTACAAATGGAATTAACCAGCATTAAGACATGAATATAAAACCATACACATGCATGACCAATGGCACTTTCTCCATCAGGACACATGAGACTGCAAGCACAGTCCCATCCAACACACTTAACCTGAATGTGCACATTCCTGATGCTCCAGATGTTCCTGGAGCTCCTGGTGTTCCAGAGCTCCTCCTCTCTCCTGGCGAACTAGAGCTGGTCCAGCCAGTCAAAGCCATGCAAAATGGAGCAGGTTCCAAACAGCTTAGAAGTTGTCTAAGCTGTAGAAAAGAAATGATATAAGTAGTGCTGCCTGCTGGGTGTGATTCGGGTGGAATATATTTCAACATCAAGCACAGAGCAACTTGATTTTGTCTGACTGGAAAATGTAGCCTTCGGAATGGAAGATTACAAGAAAAATACATGGCAAAGCAGGATATCAGGATATTAGGATATTCATGATATCATGAAACATCTCCCTAGTATTAAAAATTGTTTGAGAGTTGTTATTTTCATACATCTAGACTCTAACAAAACCACAGTGATTTTCTACCCTGAGAGAGCAGAGTGGATGTACGAGACAGGCACCTCCTTTTCAGTAGAACATTAGAAGCAGGAATGTATTGATTTTCACCAAAGTAACATTAATAGCATGCATCTTTTCTACCCAATGAATATAGGGAGAAAATAAACATGATTTGGGCTTTCCAAGCTACAATGGAAATGTTATTGGCCTTGAAAATCTTTTGAATGCTTATAGAGTTTTGTCCATCTGAGCAGGCAGAACTGCCATAGTCAGTATTTGTGTGAAGCTTTGCAAGATCTGTGTCTATTCTTCCAGGCTCTTACAAATTCATATAGATTAGGAGGCAGAGGGTATTTCTGACAGCTAGAAAAAGTTTAACTTTGACTGAAACAAGCACATACATTTTTGGTGAGAAACAAGCTTTCTTGATAGCAGAATCACTTCTAAGTTTTTCTGTCCTGCTGTTCATCCATGAAACCTCAACTAAAACTTCATCTTTTATGCTGAACTACCAGAAAAGACAGAAATGACAATAATTCCTGTTTGTTCAGATCACACCCGCTTTCAAGATGCACAACTGAGTAAAATGAGAGCTGCCTTCTTTTACCACCCAAGATGCTGCTGCATTTCAAAGAGGTGATGGTTAAATGCATACAGACGATAAGGAAGAACTGTTCAAGGAATGATTCTCAGAAATGACTAATATTCGATAATAACAGCCATGAAATGAAAGCAGCGTTAAGTTTTATTAAATAATTTTCCACTGCCTCCACACTGAAGCATTAGCATGTGCAGCAGAGAGCTTAGCTAAATTATCGGTTGAGAAAGTAGTGTCAGAAGCTATTACAAAATGTATCAGCAGTAATGAAATTCAAAGCCCGTGATTGCTCTTAGAGAAGTTGTTTTATAGATGTGGAAGGGGAAAGAAAGGCAATCCTAGTTAGTAGCCAATGACAACCGTAACTGCCAGCCTCCTCCACTTCATCCACCTTGGCAGAGTCTCTTGACCGCACACTTACTGTGCCTGGGTCTGAGCACAGGACAGACTGGAGGCTGAAATGCCGAGAGGACCGCGGCTGTGCCTCGCTGTGATCAATCCCAAATCCTTCCCATCCTCATTACACTTCAAGGCTTCCAGCACAGAGGCCTAAGGGCTCATTGCTCATTCAGCGGGCAGTGCCTCAGCAGGGGCAGACCTTCCCAGTTGAAAAGTGCTTCCCTAACACACCATAAAGAAGAAAAAAATTGTAGCCTAAGTACATGTATTTCACAGCCAAATTGCTTATTGCAGATCTGAAGGAACCACTGGTGGTCCCGTGGTGCAGGGATGTCGGCACGGCCAGCTCTGACAGCGGAGCGTGACACCGGCGTGTCTTACAGCCCTGGGTCCTCAGCTCAGGTCACAAAGACCCCAGAGAGACTTGGTTCCCCTTTCAAGAAGGGAACTGCTCCTTAAGCACTAACTCTAAGTAAAACACCTTATGGCTTGGCTGCTCCAGATGCCATCACCCACAGAAAAATTTTTGGCCATCATATCCCTACTAGATACAGCCCTGTGACCTTCTTAGGACTCATTTGAGTTTCAACACACAAAGGTCTAGAGAGTCTAGCTTTATTTTCATGACATGCTGCTTTGCTGGCAACTTTTTTAAGAGCTTTTCCTCCTTCCTCTTCCTACTTGGATGCTAGCTATGGCATCTGAGAAGAGCAAAATGCACGAATATGAGCAGCAATAGTCAATCAAGCCAACACACATTTAAAGATACACAGTAGACAGATAAATGAGAGGATTACAGGCAGCAAAGAAAACATATGCAATCATGTATAGAAAAGAAATTCACTGAAAGGTTAAAAATATCCTCAAACAAAAAATCACCAGTTGCATGAGGCAGTTGGGCTGGAATCCATTTTATTTCTACAGCTCTCTCCAAGTTTCTGTTGAATTGTAGGATTAGTAATTATTGCTGCTGACATGGTATTCCTGGCATGGTGCTGTGCTAAATAAACATGGCTCACAAAATGCAAACAATGCTCCCACCTGCCTATATTTCTTCACCTCTTATTCATGTCCCTTGGAGTTCCTTGTACAACGTCAGTGCTCACTACAGCAGGACGAGAATATCACCCATGCATGACCGGTGCACCAGCTGAGTTATAACTGAAATGAGGTGAGCAGTTGAGAGTCCTTGAGTAAAGATAAATTTAAAAAAAAATATTAAAAGAACATGGTGCGAATTATGTGGCCCACTCACTTTTTTTCCTTCTTGTTGGGGCCAGTGCTGATACCTCCTGACGTGCTGTAACTCCCACTGTTTAGTCATCTCAGAGCTAATTAAACATCTGCTCCTTAGTTTCTTTGATCTGTTATTTTTATGAGAAACTGAAAGAGTTCAGTCTAGCACGATATTCAAAGTGAAGACACATTGTTCATGAGCTATAATTATCAGCCTAGAGAGGAGATATCTGAGACTAGAAAAACTGAGGGAAAAAAAAAGAAAATTAAAATCAGATGGTGTGTCTGAAAAGTGGTCAGCCACATTCACACTGAAAATAAAATCTAAACTTCGTGCAACTAAACGGTAGTAGACCACTCATGGGTATTGTGGGTTTATCAGCAATTGAGTCTCTAAATCAGAAAGCACGGTGTTCACCCACAGGCGGTTAGCCTTCAAGTAGGAAACACGGGCTGGAACATGAGGTCTATTATTCTGAAAGTCAGACAAGACAGAACTCTGACTTCTGTTTTTAAAATCTTTAAACTCTTAACAGCATTCCCTGCCCAATGCTCCTAGCCTTACTGGAGCCTCAGCAACTGGCCCAATGAAAAAAAAAAGGCATGAAAACAAATGAATTTACCACCCAAAAAGATAAATTAGAAAGGCTGCTAGGACACTGCAAAATATAGTCATATTTTGCTAAAATATGAAATGCCAATTACCTTTTTTTAGCTGCTCAGCTTAATCATTAATACCTGCTCTGGGATCACTTTATACCATAGCAAATAAAGGAAAGGTGGGAAGTGAACTCCAGACACGGCAGCTGTAGGAAATGATAGGCTTTGCATCACTTGGCTTTCTTCTCCTTCCTACTTTCTCTGTGGGTCTGAACTCCCAAGTCTCCTTCTGATTAAAGTCCACATGTAAATTCCATCAGAAGCACCAGTTTGCTCATATATTCTTGGTGAAAGAATGAAAAACCACACCAACCTGTATATATATGTAAAAATATAATAGCAAAATTGTAATTCATCTCAGGCTTATGACTGTGTCAGACCAGATGAGACAGAGGAGCTTACAGATTTGGACTGAACGTGTCTGCCCAGCTCTTGTGACGGGACATGCAGCCCTTGGTGACTCCCTGACCTCCACGTCGAAAGGATGGATCGTTCTGCAGCCTCACTCCTCACTCTTGTATCCTTGCCTCATCTGAGCTGTCATGTAAGCCATGACTCTGCCTCGTACACTTGTGGGGTTAATCGTCTCTCCAGTGCTACCCACAGTGGCTGCGCAGTAATTTGCATGCAGCAATGACAAAGTGAAAGCACTAACCAGCCTTGCTACCAACAAAGCAGCAGCTGAGTAAGTGTGTTTCTCCACAACACACACAAAAAAAGGGATGCCTTCGAGGTGTTAAGAACGTTTGTAATCCTTCTTCATAACTAATAATTACTTGGAAGTACAAAAATGTAATCAGCTTACAGAACAGATCTGTCTTGGCCTATTTACCTGACATGTTCTTTGGCTGCCAGTTACTGTGCCTGAGCTGTCAAAGCACATTTTCTTCCCCATTCAAGTACGGATGTGCAGTGACGGGCATGTTTGTGCTGGAGTGTTACTTATGCAGGCCAGAAGTTCTCTGTGTCCCCTCCACTTCTTTAAGAGCTTCTTCGTTTCCGCTATAATTTGGCTGTGCTATAAATACTCAAACTTGGACTCACTCTCCAGCCAGGCACAATTATTGCCAGGGTATCGTTAGAACACACAAAGGTATAGAATGCAGACCTGAACAGACGCACCAACTTATAGAATGGCTATGCACCACTTGAAAAGATGTTTAATATTATTAAAACTTCAACTCTCATTCCCTTCAACTCCAAAGCATCATGGCTTTGTTTCCAACATCACAAGGCTGGTACCACCCTGTTCCCAAACACCATCATCACTTAAACCCGAACTCTTGGTAGATAAAGTGTGCAGTCCTGCTGGATGTTAGCACTGGGCTAGCATTGTTCCTCCTGATACTGACCACCTCCTTTTAGCTCCATTTCACAAAATACAAGCACTAAATCCAAGCTGTGAATATAATTTTAGCCCCTAGAAAGAAAATAATCCATTTCACCCAGAACGCAAAACATCCATTTTACTGCTTCCTCCTTCTTGTCTGCCACTGACGGGGGAAGGTCTCACAGTAAGCTCACGTCCTGGCTTGTTGCTTCTCCTAAACAGCCTGTGCTGAGAGATTGTCCATCTCAACTGCCAAGCAAGTAAGCAAGGTTGCCATGCCTTCGGGAAGGGTGGCCACACAGGCAAAGACGCACCTGAACAATTGCTGAACACTAGACTGATAGGAACGGGTCATTAAAATCCCACCTCTCCATTAAACAGATTGTTGCCCTATCTTCTGACAGATCTGTTCAGAAGAAACAGACTAAGCTCTATCTTTTAAAACTAGGGTGTACCTTCTTTGAACAAACTGAAAAGAAGAATTCAGGGTCACCCAATGGGGAACACACTGCCATTCTTGCTCAAAACTTTGGGGTTTTTTTGGTTTCATTGGGGTTGGTTTCATTACAGTTCTTTATAGAGGCTGGATAGATATGGCTTTTTCTATGCTCTCGCAGCTCTTAAGTATAAGTTTTTCTTGCCCTCTCTTTGTATTGCTATTTTGATTAGTTATTTGGGGGAGCTACAGAGGTCTCTGTCTAAGGTATGTTAGGCTTATTCAAGCACCTAATTCAGCCAAAACCTAGCCAAAATCAGGTACTCTGAATTTCCATTCCTGTCCTTTCCCAAGCAGCTACTTCTCTTCTTGGAGTATATAGAGAATTTGCAGTGCCTAAATCAAATGTTTAAGACAGTGGCATGAAAACCCTCCTGTCTTCCTCCATGTCCATGCCTGGCAATGGTGTAGGCTCGATATGAATCAGGAACCCTCAGCACAACCATCATACAAGTGAAAACTGTAGTCTTATTTCCACAGAAGCTGTTTTTCCTTTCACAGAAAAAATGCATTGGCATAAATTTGTAACAACATCAAAACATTTATGAGAACCAACAAAGAGGTATTTTCTCCCCTCACTTTGGTATACTTACCCTTTCCAGGAGATTAACCTCCATTTGGCTTTACCGTACATCCCATTGCATGGTCAGCTCATTCGCACATTCATTTCAACAGCCACCAGATTGCCTCCCAGCATTAGTTTCAGGTTCTCCGTCACTTCACTTTATGATTCCCTCTCTGGACTTGGCTGCTTTGTACCTTATGAAAATAATATGCAATTCCCTAAAATCTATGTCCCAATTCTATCTGAATTAATCAGCAGGCTTTATTCTGTTAGTTTGCTTTTCCCTCTTGGAGAATGGCCTCGTCATACCCTTGATTCATGAAACAGGTATCATCTCCAGACCCAGAATGTCTTTACATACAGCAATATGTTTTACCTCCTGCAGAGCTCAAAAAATCAGTAGCATTCTCGGTGGGGTCTTGGAGCAGAGCTGCATCGTTTTATAACCCCGACTCTGGGCGCACTCTTCCAGCCTCCCTGCATTATTGTACCATCCCGCTCTTCTGCATTGTGCGGAGCACACGCGGAGACAAACAGTCATGCACGCGAATGCTATTTGCTGGCACGTCTGTAAACAGATTTCCAGATAGCTGTTAGAGGCAGAAGACATCATCGCTGGGACAGGGGGGAAATGAAAGGCTGACAGGGTTAAATCAGTTTCCAAAGCGATGTTGGTAGTCCATAGCTATGTGAGTGTACTGGCTGGGCAGCCTCCTGTTTTGCCTAGACAGCTGTGGAGTCAAACTTCTCCAAAAGCCAGTAACAGCAGATGTCTAATTTTCATAGGACCCTTGAAAACACTACCTGAACCCACCGTACAACTTTGTGAACTGAAGGAGTGATGAAATATTGTGAAATGCTTGGAAATCTGATGCTTCTACAGAGGAAAAGCCTGCCATCTCCTAGGTCTTTTATCTTGTGGCTAGAGGAGCGCAGCTGACACCATGTATCTTCCCTCAATATGCAAATGTTTGCAGTATCTTTTCATTAGCTTCCACAAGAAGAGAGCAGCCATGGCAATCTGAGCCTATCTATATGTTTTAGCTGCTCCTACCAACTGTTCCCAATGTTCTAGGTCTTCCCGCACCCCATCTACAAGAAAAGTTACCCCCAAAATAAACTTGGTACATCTGAGAGATTAAAAGATCCTCACTTCCAGGTGCTGCTGGAGGTCGGTACATCCTGTGGTTGGGAGCTGTTCCATGAATTAAAGTATCTGAACTCCACCCCTGGCTCTGCTGGAGATCTTCGTGACTTTGGGTAAGTCAAGTTGCTTTTCCTGTGTCTGCTGTACTGCTTTGTTTTTCAGGTGAAAGATCCCTGGGGAATGGCTTTGTCTCGCACAGTGTGTTGAGATACTGCCCAAAGCAGTAGGATCAGTCTTGACTGAGCAGTACACTTTGTTAACAAAGGAAAATACTGCAAGTAAATATCTCCTATCACAACTTGCTTAACAATTAAGTTTTTATAACACATGCTTTTTGCATCAGAATGATCTTTTTCACTTGAAGTTAAGCAAAAGAAAAAAAATGTCCTGAAGCTCAAGAGATTTGGATTGATTTGTCATTAACATCCAGAGGGACATATTGCAAGGTCTGGTTCATATGTTACCTATCATCTTCCTGACTGCTGCGTGTTTACAACAGATGGGCTGGACTCCCTTGAGACTCACAGCTATGTTGCATGTCCTGATATAGCTATGACAATTGTTCCTAATCCTCTAGGATACCTTTGCCTCTTGCCTTCTAATGTCTTCTGAGAGAACATCATCATCTGCATATCTGTTTTCTGTAGTGATCTGACAATGCAGAGTATCAGTCCGTGTCCTCCCTCCTGTTTGCAGAGATTTCACTCTGAGGTCCATGTTCTGTCTGGTGATTTGTTTCCGTCAATGCTCTTTTGCTTACTGCCTAGGAAAAATGTGCAGGGCAAAACCATCCTATTTCATTAAAATGTAGGGAGTGTTAGTCAGAAAAGGGCACAGTCATTAAGCAAAATTATTGGAAATATGTTCATCTCCCCCAAATGCACAATAATTTTTTCTTACTGAGACTTATGCCTTATGAACATTGCTCATGGAACAGGTTCACACTCATTTCTCCAGGCATACCTTATTCCAGTTCACTGCAGGTGACTCCTGAGGCTCTTGAGGGAGGAAAAAATTAGATTTCAAGGACATTTTGGGAAGATATCCCAAAGTAACCTAAAGGCCTTTTCCTTCTGTGGATTACCACCCTGACACCAGAACCTGCAGGTTCCTGGTTTAATGCTCTCTGTGAAGACAGATAAATTGCAGACTGAACAGAAGAAAGCAAAACTTCACAATTATGTAGAGGAATCACTGCATAGGAATAACCAATATATAGGAACAAAACTCTAGTTTAACAAGATCGTTAATTTCACAGTATAATCTCTACAGTTTACCTGCAGAAGCAGATGGTGGTAGCTCTCTGAGTTGGTCCCTCGTAGACACGCACAAATATCACCTAAAGCAGGTACTATCCCGACACAAGGGAAGAGCAAGCAAGAACCATTTTCTTCCCCGAGGCGTGCGGGGTGTAGGCAGGTACTTTAGCTAGTTACCTTTATGTGAGCCTTGATGAAACTCTGAATGCCCGATCTGGAATCACACCTCTGGAAGACTCTTTGTTCACACACAAGCAAAAGAATAACCATTTCATGCTCTTTCCTGAATGTGATAAATGAGGAAAACCCATGCTTACATCCCCAGGGACCTCCTTAACCAGAACCAGAATGGCTGCAACAGCAACATCACTACACGGTGTGTGTAATCTGCTTAAGCACTGTATAGGGACTGTCTCCGATTCAAAAAAAAATGTTCTTGACATAATTTACAGATATTTTAAAGATTGGTGCCAATGTTCTTGAAAGGATTATAAAGTATTGCTGCCTACAGCTTGGCATTTACCCCAGCCACGTGGGAAATCTCTGTCTGAAGGAGATTAGAAAAAAATCAAGAGCAACTCGGTTGACACATTCAAAGCTCATGGAAACTAGAGCCAGGTAAATCCAGGACAGCAAGGCGAGCTCACAGTACAGTTATAACACCTGCACTGCTGTGCTTGCTGCTCACCTACCCTAAAGTAGCTCACTACCAGTAGGATACAATAGCATAATAGTTAGTGCAGGCTCTACCCTCACCAGGGCCTTTCTTGGACATGCTGCAGTGTCAACAGAGTCCAGTAATGTCTCATGCCACCGGTGTGCCTCAGGCATCTGAGTCCACCTACCTGAGCTGCAGCCTCAGCCGCGACCACGACACAGGCACCCCTTCACATCAGTCCGGCAAGCAGGCAAACACCCAGGGCTGGCTTAGCACGTCACTTCTTCTGAGACAAAAACATACACAAGTGACTCAGACATTCTGCCTTCTTTTCTGGAGTCCCTGCTCTCCTACCAAATCCCCTCTGAGGGCATCTGTCACCCAGCATCAAAAGCAGTGGTTTTATGTACCGCTGTTTGCAGTCAAAAGACCCAGCATGAGATTTTCCCTTTGTCTACTCCAACTTAAAACCGAAAGGCCAGATTTCCCCAGCGCCTTGGGACAAGTCAGAAACTGTTACCTTGATACCAGTGCAATT
>VXBO01000645.1:0-14546 GCA_013400135.1 Rhinoptilus africanus
AAAATAATTTCCAGAATGGGAAAAAGATGACATTATTTAAAACTTCTGATTTAAATACTATCTATCAGATGATATCCCAAGACATGTCATAGGTCTAATATATTTCCTCTCTAGATGGTGGAAAAGTGTAAAAGGCAGATCATTTTTTTATGAAAGTTTTACCCCTATTTGCTAAGCTGTATTTATTTTGTTTCATTTCAGAATCTGAAATGCAAAATACGATTTCTTGTAATGTATCTAACAGTAGCTGCAGTTCTAGTTAGTAGAAAAACTTTTTCACAACAATAAACTGCATTGTTCAAAGAGATTGCCTGTCGAAAATGAACTTTGACGTGTATTTTTACTTTGTTAAGAAAAGAAAGCCTATACACAAAAGCAATAAAAATAAATGTTTTAAGTAAAAGAAGAAAAAAAAACAACAAAAACCCCAAATATTCACAATTGCCACTGTTTTCTAAGTCAGTGAAATATTTGCCATAATTCTAAATAATTACTTTTGCCATAAACTCAAGATAGTGGCAGCATCTTTGAATAGATATTTGTGCGCTGTGTCAGTCCTGACAAAGTCTAGTGAGCTTGAATATCAGTGGTTTTCCACTAAACAATGAAAAAAAGACACAATTTTATCCCTAAATTAATATAAGAAGATCATGTCTCTTGTTAGCATACAACAATATAGAAGCACATAAATTATAAGCATAATATGCTCAACGACAATTCATAGTTACTCTATAATTATCTTTCTTTGTCTTTCCTGGCTTTGAATGATATCTTTTGGATTTTTATGTAAAACCTCTTTCAAGATAGATTGCAATATGTAAAAACTTTACCATTTTATACAAACTCAGTTTAATATTAAAACAAATATATGAAAGTCACTGCATTGATGATCAATAATGTGGTTATCCAAAATAATTACCAAAATAACTATTTATAACCTTGGAAACCATATAGTGAAAATTATAGGAGGGTACAGACTCAACAAACATGGTTACTTATAATTCATAAAACTAATAGAGTTATCCAAAATCCATTCTTGGAATCAAATGATCAGTGACAGATATTATTGTTTACTTTAATTTTTAGTACTTTCAAAAGCTCATAACTCTCCATTTTTGCTGATTTAATTATCAAAAATATATTCTTAGAGACAAATACCATAATTTTGGAATAGAAACAAATGTTTTCCTGCAGAATGATTGAGTTCGAACAGTTGGAAGAAAAACGCAGTTTCTTAGAATTTGTCAGTGGTTTAGAAACTATGGTGAACTACTTCATGGGTTTATGACAGTTATGGTCAACCTAATTGTCTTTAGATTTGATGAATAGTGCCAAACAGCTGCCATGTCTATGTAAGATATACAGTCCTCTTTTTATGCACTCAAAATTTAAAGAAGTGATCAGCTGTGTCAGCCAGGGAAGAGAAGTAAGTATCAGGCAATATTATTTCCAGATCTTGTCTTTACATCTCATTCTCTTTTCAAAAAAAAAGTAAAAAACACAAATCTGATTGGTAACTTATTAGGTGATAATTTTCATTAAGTTTAACATAGCTTTCATCCATCTGGAAGTGAAAACAGCTTCTCTTCCGTTTTTATTCTTAGGCTATATGACAGTCACATAGCTGCTAACCCCTTGCAGTCTGCAGTGCTGTTACCTTGTCATATTGTTCACTAAAAAGTGAATGAATAAAAAATGAGAGCTAAAACATGTAAAAGTTTAAAAAATAGCTCAATAATATAAAAAAAAGGCTAGTCAGAGAAACAGAGAGAGGATCTGGTTTCTGGAAAGAGAAAATAAATACATTTTTTAAATCTTTTAAATCAGAATGTAACTGAAATTTTTACTCTAACAACTCCAGACAGCCCAAACAAATTGGCAGCATCATAATAAAACAGCATATGAGAAGACACACTATCATTAAAAGTATAATCAAGAGTAAATGACATAAACACACTATGAACTGCATTGTGGTGGATAAATGGCAGTTCAACTACAAACTGATAAAGAACTAGAAAATTCTCGAGTGTCTCTCGTATCAAAGTTTTAAATTACTTCACTATAGATTTTTTATATGCTTTTATCATTTGTCTTTCACGTTCAGCTGGTAAAAATACAGCACTATATTCTTTTAGCAGCGTACTGTTAGCTGGCATCATAAACATAAACAGTAGGACATGACTTGTTTACCTTCTTCCCAAAACAAGTGAGGTCAAACAGAGAGTGATAAATAATGTGCACTATTATTTCAATTTTCTGCAGGAATTTATGATCTAGCACATTGGCAGAATTGCACAGAAAAGACAAAAGCATTAGTTATTACTAATCAAGCCCTAAAAAATCAGATTCTGGTGGTTTGATTTGTTGAATTTTAGTTATTGACTTAGTTGTTGCTCTTGTGTTAATAGTTGTCTCTGTGCACTATAGATAGATTTCTTCAATGTTTAGCTTCATTTTAAATTCAGCTGTGTTAGAAAGCATGTTTGTTATGGAAACCTACCACCTTCAGCTGTTGGAAAAAAAAAAGAAAGAATATTTCAGAAATGTTTATGATTTTATTAAGAACAGCAGACATTGGTTGCTTATAAGTTAGCTGGTTTATATTTTCTGATGCTTATATAAGCCATGTACAATGTATTTCTCACACTTCCTAAGCTGATAAACAGCTCAGACAATGATTAAATACACTTTCAGGTGTGACTAGTTGTGGTTTTTGAGTTGTTAAACTGTGAAGAATTCAGAGCAGAAGTGAAATAAACTTAGAGAAATAACAAAATACTATGGACCTGATTAATTACTCCAGAAATAAGTTTAGGACAGAAGTGAAAAATTGTATGAGGTGAATGAATTAGTATGCAGTTCTGAGAAAGAGTAAGATTCTAAAACAGACCAATTTGATTAACTGTATAAGGAAATTTGAATTAGAAGTTAGATTAGAGATTATAAACATGTGGAATAGATTCCTCTGTTAGAACCGTAGCATAGGGCTTTCTAAAACTGCAGATTTAAGTAGTTCATTCCCTTCAAGACTTGTTGATTTCTAGACTGAATGTTTTGACATTATATCCACTCTTCAATGAGTTGTCAAGCTAAACCTATCTTGTCACATCCTCCTAAGGTCCTGACAAAGAGCTGTAACATGCATGTTTGCTGTCATTTTCCAGGGGCATAGCAGTACATTGCTAGGGTAGAATGAATGGGCAGCAGTAGTGACTGGAGAGAAAATGCTGACCCAGCAGGGGAGGCCAATATATATTTTGCCCAAGAAATATGAGACAGCTGCCAGCAGTCTCTAATATTCAGAAATTAAACTGGTGCTTGCAATCACTCAAAATTTTTCTTTGTTCTCCTGGAAATCATTCACCAATGCAGAAGGTTTTCTTGAGCTACGCAGGAAGGTGTCTACATCCTGCAAACTATAAACTACCTATGAGGTCAAAGATTGATTATTTAGTGTATTCAAGCAGAAAATATAAAAACTTCACTTGGCAAGAAAACTCAGCTGTGATTGTGGAGGCTTTGGCTGGTTTGAGCAGAGGTCTTTTTCTGTTATTCTGTCTCTAGAAGGACTTTTGTAGGGACAGGTCAGATGGTCACAGGCATTGAGAGTCTGTGTATCACCACCATGTCCCAAAAGCATTTAGGGTATTTATTGGTATGTTGAGACAAGCTGTAACTTCCAAGTGACACTTTTCCACAACTATTTTGTCAGGCATTCACATTCTAGCTGAAAAGAAACCATATTTGCAAACCAGCTAAGGGTCATTTAGAATTGTCTGATGTTCCTTCTCTCAACTTTTTGGAACCTTCATTCTTTTATTTCTGCTGACAAAGACTGCCAGCTCCCTTGTGGTGTCCAGTGCAGGATGACTTTACAGAGATCAGATTCACAAATATTCAAAATCTGTTATTTTATTGAGAGAAATAGTCACAGATTCAAGATTGCTGTTGATAAATTCACTAAGTACAATAGCACTAATTAATTAAGGTTAATATTGCTAGCAAAAATAACAATAGTACAACAACTCGGGGTAACATTCACCAGAGGGTGAAATGCGCGGTGCTTACCCAGAAAAGTGTCCCTGCCTGGGGTGGAGGAAGAGAACGCAACGCATCAACTGGTCCATCAGGTATCATGTTTCTTCTCTCTCAGTTTCACAGTTATTTTCTCCATCCTTTTATCCCCAAAATTATGAGGTTTCCCTCCCCTAGCTGACATGTAGTATGATTTGGGTGGAGAGACAAGTGCTATAGTCATATATGTTTAGCACGATCTCTAAAATCTTCATTAGCATATACAGGGGGGTCAACTTTAATATGCATTTCACAGGTAAAGGCAAAGGTCAATTATCAGGCATGGTAGCCTCTCAAGGAAACAAAGAACTACACAAAATCTCTATTATCTTGATTTTACTGTCTCTGCTGATGAAAAGCAGGGCTATCCCTGCTCCCCAAGACTACCCCATTATTTATGTACCTTGTGATATCCAGACAAACCTTCACTCCCCTGGTTTGCACAAGAGATAGCAAAGCCAGTCTTAATTGCTCTTTGAGCACAGAAACTTCACCTCATTATCCAAATTCCACACTCCTCCTGGAAGAAAAACTTTAATTTCAGGGTCAGTAGTAGACCCTTTCTGTGCACTGGATAGATGTCCATGTTAGATGCCCAAGCAATGTGTCATTTAGAGATAGTATGGGAGGGAAAGAGTACAGTAAATAAGGCAATCAAAGCCTTCTAAGGATAGCTGTTTCTTTTGCTACTGTATCAGGAGGCTACCACACAATATAGGCCCATAGCGTCTTAAAAGACCAAGCGGTCATAGACAACAGATGCATATTCTCATCCACTACATATATTTATTTGGGTACTATTCTAATATTCCACTTCACAGGTGTGAGCAAGTTACCAGTCTGTCTCAGCATATTAAATATTTACTGCTGTTGTTGCTGACTTTTGGCATCCAGGAAGCAGAAAATAGCTGCTGAATCCTTCTAACTTAATCCAGTTTTTTGTGGAAGGGCAATATTTGGTGATGTGGATATCATCTACAGCCTTTCTGTGGTGCAAGTGTCTGAGGTAGTTGCGTAGAGGAGATGCTATAGAGACTTCTGAAATTAGCCACATAGACAGTAGCTGTATCTAATGAGCATGTATTCTTCATTCTGACCATAAAAATGGTGTTAGCCATTCTTAACACATTTCATGACACAAGTTGGTAGCCAGACTATTCCACCTATTCTCTCTCGCTTGAAAACTGGAAAGCGAGTGCTGGGTTTTCTTGAGAATGGATAAGCTGCAGACTAAAACCAAAACATATTGCAAAGATTAAATTTAAAGGGAAGAATTAATCATTGGCAGTAAATTAAATCAGTGTTTCTTAGCACACAAGCAAGTCTGTATTTAGTACAGTAACATAGTCCAGCTTTACACTTGAAACAAATAACTGGTCAGTAGTAATATAATCAGATTAAATTTAAATGTTTAATTTATGTTATTATTGTTGTTGCTGTTGTTGTCAGTATCTGAGAGACCAAATCACTAGTCCATGGAACACTGGAAGATCATTAGCCTCCTGGGGCATACACTGCCGTACAAACTTTTCCCAGTTCTTTCAGAAAAAATTTGCAGGATAACAATTGTGGGAAAGCCTGCCACACAAAGGCAGCTTATTCCTGTTTCATCTGTTTAATTGACTTTTGCCCCAAAGCAAGCACATTTATATCACGTCTACAAATCTTTGTCTTTGACATAAGAATAAATGTTTCAATTAATCATTAATGTAGCTGACCCCTTCTTGAAATTCTATCCTGTCCTCACTGATAGGCCCTACAGGAAATAAGAACTCAATTACCAATGCAATTGCTATCAATCAGGTTTCTACAGAATAAGCTGCAGTTCGGACCCCAACAATTTCACAACAAATGTGTTACTGCTCTTCTATAACAGTAGGGCTAAGTAGGTTTTATGAGTCCTGTTGTGGTTTGACAATTAACCATTGGGATGTCTTTAAGAGAATTGCAACTTCCAAACTAATCCATCGATACCTGGTACAGTATTAAGAGATTCATTTTTCATCAGTTCTTGAGACAGCAGTGAAAAGAAGACAGTGCTGAGGCACACACATGTCTGTGTAACTTGCCTTTTTGGAGTACTAGCAGCAGTGCACATTCTCCATTGATGTGTTGAACACATTAATTGCTAGCAGGGAGTAGCAGCACTGACACAGGTGCGAAGTATGGATGAACATACAGCCAGCTTCGTAATGGCTGATAATTGCTAGGAATAGAGTGTCTTCCTGGGTTGTGTGTCCCAAGTTTTACTTGGTACTCTGGTGTCTGAGGGAAGTTAACTGGGAGTCCACCATGTAGGACTCTGATGAGAAGCACTGGACTTTGACTGATCTTAGTTTGATCATTCATTTTCACAGAATCACTGAATAGGATTAGGGATCTCTGGAGATTATCACTTAGTCCAATCCTGCTCAGAGGATGGTCAACTAGAGTAGGTTGCTCAGGATCATATCCAATTAGGTTTCAAATATCTCCAAGGATAGACTCAACAGCCTCTCTCAGCAACCTGCTGCAGAGTTTGCTCACCTTCATAGTAAAAATTTTTTTCATAAGTTTAAATGGAATTTCTTGTATTTTGATTTGTGCCCACTGCCTCTTGTCCTTTCCCTGGGTTTAGCTCTTTCTTCTTTGTTGCCTTCCATTGCATATTTACACACACTGATAACCCCCTTTCCGCCTAAGCCTCCTCTTTTCCGGCTTAACAGTCACAGCTCTTTCAGCCTCTCCCAGTTTGATGGTCCCAAGCCGTTAATCACCTTAGTGGCCCTTTGCTGGACTTGCTCCACTATGTCAATATCTGTCTTCTACCAGGGGCTCCAGCACTGAATACAGCACTCCAGATGTGTCCCCACCAGTGCTGAGCAGAGGGGAATGATCCCTTTTCTGCACCTTCTGGTGATGCTTTTCCTAATTTATCTCAGGATACCACTGGATAACTTTGTCCAACAGGAACTTCAGCTCCTTTTCTGCAAAGCTTCTTTACAGACTGTGGGTGCACGTGTTCTGGTGCATGGGGTTCTTCATCCTCAGATACAGATTTTGCATTTCCCTTTCTTGAACTTCATGAGATTCCTGTGGCCCATCTGCTGGATTGTCAAGGTCTCTCTGAACAGCAAGACCCCCATCTGGTGTTTCAGTCAGCCCTCTCAGTTTTGCATCACCTTCAAACCTGATGAGAGTGTTCTCTGTACCATCGTCAATGACATTAATGAACATATTAAATAGTATTGGCTCCAGTGTGAAACCCTGAGGTAAGCCACTAGTGACTGGCTTTCAGCCGGACTTTGTGCGGCAGTCATTTTGTCCTGGCATTTCAGCCACTTTTCAACTCACTTCACTGCTCATTTATCTAAGCCATTCTTCATCAGCTTGTCAATGAGGATGTTATGGGAGATAGTGTTGAAAACTCTGCTAAAGTCAAGATAAACATCCACTGCTCTTACATCATCCACTGATGAGTTATCACAGGATATCAGGAATGACTTCTGCTTTGTAATTCAATGCTGCCTACTCCCAGTCACCTTCTCTTCCTTTTTATCTTTGTTAACAACTTCCAGGATTTGGTCCATCACCTTCCCAGGGATCAAGGCCAGGCTGACTGGCCAGTAGTTCACTGGTTCCTTCTTCTTGCTCATTTTGAAGATAGGAGTAACTTTTGCTTTCTCACAGTCCTCTACTGACTGAGAGAACCTTTCAACGATAATCAAGAACCACCTCACAATGACATTGGTCAGCTTCCTCAACACTCATAAGTGCATCCTATCATGTCCCATAGACTTGGTTTTGTTCAGTTTGTTTAAATATTCCTTTATCTGATCCTCATCTGCATAAGCAAAGTCTTCCTTGCTCAAGACTTTCCCGCTGGTCTCAGAGATCTGGGATTCCTGAAGGAAACTCTTACCACTAAAGACATATATGAAAAAGACATTTTCCATATCCCTTCTCACCAAGTCATCTGCCCCATTCAGGAGTGGACCCACTTTTTCCTTAATCTTCCTTTTCCTGCTGTGGAGAACCATCCTGTGGTTTTCCTGTGGAAACCCATCTTATTGTCCTTCACATCAGCTCCAGGTAGGCTTTTGCTTTCCTAACTCCATCATCCCTGCATACTTGGAAAGCATTTCTATATTCCTGACTCTGTTTCCATCTATTGTATACTTTTGCTTATTTGTCCTAATTTTGTCAGGATCTGCTTGTTCATCCATGCAGGCATCCTGTCATTTTTCTTGACTTTCTACAGGTTGGGATTGACCACTCCTGAGTTAGGAGATGACGACCCTTGAAAAATCAACCTGTTATCCTAGACCACCTCTTCTCTGCAAGACTGTCAACTGTGGCGTTCTTCAAGGCAGGTCTCTGAATAGGCCAAAGTCTGCTATTCTGAAATCTGGGATTGTGATCCTGCTATTTGCCTCATTCCTTCCTCTCAGAATCTAGTGCCTCATGATGTACTGAGTCTGGCTTGGATGGAGTTAATTTTCCTCACAGCAGCCCTTATTGGTGTTGTGTTTTGGATTTGTGACAAAAACTGTTGATAACACATCAACATTTTAGCTATTGCTGAACAGTGTTTGAGCAACTTCAAGACTTTCTGTTTCTTACACTGTGCCCCACAGAGAGTAGATTATCTGGGCAAGAGGCTGGGAGGGGACACAACTGGCACAGAGGACCCAAATTGACCAAAGAGATTCTATACCATATTGTAGGATAATTACTAAAATTGGCTGAAAATGTAAAGGTATAACATTGTTCATACATTAAGGAAAAGCATAAAATCAAGAAGCTTCTGAGGTGGAAAACAAGCTGCACGTGGCACACAAGGAACACAATATCTGCAGTTCCTAGACAAAATTACAGGAGGGATGGAAAGGAATGTCGATTCCGTGGCCTTGCCTTGTGTCGATAATGGAAAAGAAGACGGCACTGAGACCAGATAAAGCAGCTTGCTTGGACCCAGAGACAGCGTTCTGTCA
This sequence comes from Rhinoptilus africanus, assembly GCA_013400135.1. Lineage (NCBI taxonomy): Eukaryota > Metazoa > Chordata > Aves > Charadriiformes > Glareolidae > Rhinoptilus > Rhinoptilus africanus. Next base: position 9,048 of record VXBO01000645.1, read on the forward strand.
GATTTTGTTGAACTGCTGTCCTTTGCATGAACTCCGCTCATTATAATATCATTCTAATGGATTTTAATACCAAAACACACCTCCATCCCGAAGGCTACCCACCTCCAAGGTGCAACCACTCCTCTTTGAGTCTGCGCCCTGAATTTTTCGTAAACTATACCTTTAATTTGAAGTGAGAGAAATTTACACCAATCACAATAAAGGTATCTTTGACTAAAGTCACTCAAACTCCACCTTGAAGATAAAAAATAGTATTAAAATAGCCCGAGAATGGGGGGATGTTAGGGAAGACCCCATCGGGAACAAGTCAGGGGAGAACTCCATCACAGACTGCCTTTGACTCCTGGGACCAGTCGACGGGCTGACCCTTTCTTCCTCCCCATAGGGACGCCTTTGGGCAAGACTTAGATTATACCAAGCGCTTCTTCAGGAAACTTACAAATTTCTCTAGAGAATCTTTTTCCTACAGTTGTAGTCAGGCTGTATAGTTTGTAACTTTGTCGCGTGTTCTGTATAAGTAACATTACTTTTATTTGCACATGCTTTGCAGTGTATTTATCATCAACAATCCAAAGAACCTGTGTTTCTGTTGCTTAAATAAACTGCTCTGTTCCAGTAGCTAGTCATTTCAGTTTCTCACTGAACGCGACCACAGACTTGAGGATGGCCGTGCTAGTTCATGAGCACAACTGGACTGAAGGTGCAGCCTACTATTAGTGTATCCAAATCTCAATAGTTTAACACTTTTTATTAAATGTGATTGGACTGATAGTGGCGAATTGGGCATCACTCAGAATTTAAGTCTAGCCGCACCTAGCCTCCCACCTCGGTGAGGAGTGTTAGGACGCAAGGGGGTTTATTTTCTGCCAGAACTGTTTTGCACCTCTTACACAACACATATAATGACATGTTCAGCAATAAAAACTGGGAGAGCAGTTTTCTAGGAGTGTTGTTGCCCAGGGATTGGCTGGGCATCAGTTGGCTGGAAAAGAGTGATTTCTTTTGCACTACTTCGTATTTATAGTTTGGTTCCCCTCCACTGGCCCTTACATTTACTTATTAAAATGTCTTTATCTCAACCCACAAGTTCTCTTAATTTTACCCTTATGATTTGCTTCCCCATCCCACTGGGTGGGAATGAGCAAGCAGCTGTATGGTGTTTAGCAGCCTTTAGCTGGGGTTAACCCACAACAGAGGGTCACTGCAGCCAAGGCTGTTCCCAGACTGCAAATCCCCAACCAGTTCCTTCTTGCTTGTAAATATCAGGTCCAGGAGTGTATGTCCCCACATTGTCTCTTTGATCATCTATGTCAGGATATATTAACCAGTGTTCTCTAGAAACCTCTCCAAATGCTTATGCTCTGTTGTGCCCTCCCCCCAGCACATGTCAGGGTGGTTGAGGTCCCCTATGAGGACCCAGGCCCATGATAAAGAGGCTTCTTTCAGTTATCTGAAGAACACCTCATCTGCCTCCTACATAGTGCTGTCCTGTAGGTATTTCCTTACTTGTGTGGATACATCAGAGGTGGGCCCCTTCACCCCTTTTTCATTGGTGTCTTAGTTTCATCTGGGATAGAATTAAATTTCTTATCAGCAGCTGGTATAGTGCTGTGTTTTGGATTGAGGATGAGAATACTGTTGATAACACAATAATATTTCAGTTGTTGCTAAGCAGTGTTTACACAAAATCAAGGACTTTTCAGCTTCTCATACTGGCCTGACAACAAGAAGGTGAGGGGTGCACAAGAAGCTGGGAGGGGACACAGCTGGGAGAGCTGACCTCAAATAACTAAAGGGATATTCTATTCGCTATGGCATCATGCTCAGCATATAAAACTGGGGGAAGAAGAAGGAAGCGGGGGAATGTTTGAGGTGATGGTGTTCATCTTCCCAAGTAACCGTTACACGTGATGCAGCCCTGCTTTCCTGGAGATGGCTGAACACTTGCCTGACGATGGGAAGCAGTGAATGAATTCCTTGTTTTGCTTTGCTTGTGTGTGTGGGTTTGCTTTACTTATTAAACTGTCTTTATCTCAACAGCTGATCTCAAGAATTCTCAATTTTACTCTTCTCTTTCTCTTCCTGATCCCACCAGGGGTGAATGAGCAAGCGGCTGCATTGTACTTAGTTGCCTGATGGGGTTCAACCATGACAATTGGTTTCACAGACTCTCACATCCACATCTGCCTGCACGTTTGCTTACCAACCCAGTTCACCAATTCCTCTCCTGAGGAGAAAAGTTCTAAAGTTCTCTTCACTAGACTGGCAAAGATAATTTTGCCTCAGCCAAAGGCATTATCTGGAGGTTTTGTGGATATGCTTTCAGTTTCATGAATTTTGAGAGGTATGTCATTTACCACAGCATGAATACCAATATAAATGTCAGTGGCGGAAGGCAATTCAAAAAATATCTCTCTTCTTGGCTGATGTTCAGAGTATTTTACATTTTTTATTTGTAGAGATTTGAGACCAAGCAGTGCTAAGAAAAATGTCCTTTTTTTTGATGCCTGTATCATATCTTCTCAATACCTATAACACGTTTCCAATTACATCATGAAAAATTGTGACTGCAGATTTTCCTTGTTTATTGGAAAATTATCTGGAACTTATGCAACTTGCAAATGTTTGTCGTTTAGTGAAATAAATCTTTGAAGTATATTAGTATAAGATTAGAAATATGCAGGCATGAAACTCATAGCTACTGGAAGTATAGTCACTCACTGCACTGGAAAGTTATTCCCAGAAATAACTTATAAACTAGTAGATGCTTGCAGGTACCCTTTTACAGTTACAGACATCAGCTTTTCCTTTCTGATGATAATATTTCTGTAGGTTCCCAAAAGAAACTTTTTCTCTGAACATAAGTGAAAGGACAAGCCAGAAAATATTCCTTTTTTTGTTTTTTAGTTGCTTTTTAGGCACAAGATTCCATGATTGGCTGAAATTATATCAAAATTTTAGTGAGATCGCAGGAGACATCTCTACTAAAGTTAATACTTCCCTGAGAGCATAATATCAGGAAGCCTCAGGCAATGCTGTGTAACCCCCTGAAGCTTCTTGTTACCAGGCTGTATATTACATTTTCATAGTTCAGTTAACAAGTCAAAGAGACATTGGTACCTTGCACCTAGTTTTGCACTCCATTAGGATAGCTTTAAGTGTTTTGGTTTAGACTTTAAGCTCTCTGTATCCAATACTATTTGCAAGTATTTGGCCCCTAGGTTTCTCCTTGAATCCGTCCTCTACTGTCTTTTTCTGCTCTTGTTCCCAGTGACATTTTCTACAGCATAGCTCCCAGCTATCCCTCAACCACAAAGGTAGTGGAAGCAGCTTCCAAAAATACCAGCTCCCAGGAGCAGCCCTTCTGTGCTTAGAGTATAAAACAGGTCTCCGCTCTGTGTAATAAATGAATTTATGATTCTCAATTCCCAGCTGACATTAATAGCAGCAAGGAGCAAGAAGCGAGTTAATGTTAATTTCTGCAGGTAATGCGTGAGAGCAGATAGGGAAAGCTTGAAAGGTTAACATCTGCTGTCATGCAGGAAAGTTGCAAAATTTGATTGGCCGGTAAATGTCAACACCATGTTCTAAAATCTACATGCTATCCTTTCAATTTAATCTTAGCTTGCAGCCCAGCTAGAGATCATGCAGCATGTTTCAAAAACCCTCGAGTTTGAAAAAGGAGTTTTATGATTGCCTTGCCATGGCAATAAGGCACTTGTAAATTACAAACTTGTCATTTAATCAGCATAGTAGGTAGTACAGCTCCTGTGACTTTTTATATCAATTTTCAGGGAATGCTGAAGAATCCATAATGATTATATACCATAAAGAACTGCAGTTCCAACTGTTGCCATGGTATTATGTACTCGTCTTTTTTAAAAGCAGTGACTAGAATGTAAAGCAGATAATGAATCTAATTGATTGTCCCCTGCACCTCACAGAGATGCTTTATTTTTGTCTCTGCTTTGTTCTCTGTTTTGTCTCACAATATATCAGATGCAGAACTACATTGTTTAGCACATTGATGGTATTAATTTAGAAGAGAGCAGATGCACTTTCTAAAGCAGAAATATGACAACCAGCTCTAAGCAAAAGGGAATGAAAATTTTATCTTCTTTGTCTAGATGGCAAATAGCAGCGGCTGTTGGAAAACATATCCTCAGCTTATATTTGTGTAAAATTTTCTATAAAGTATAAGGCAATGTTGAACCAGAGGAAGCTCGAGACAGAGAGGGAAAGAAAGAGTGTGTGTGTCCACATCTGGATAGCATAGATGATTATGTATAGCTTCAGCAGTAAAATGTCACTGCAAGCTTGTGGTTCTAAATGTACCTTAAATTAACGTGCTAGATGTCATACTGTAATAATTGTAAAGTTGCACAATAAGGATGATTCTGAATTTTTAGGTGCAGGGAGTTCAGTGTTGTCTAAAAAAATGCCAGGCCTTGTTATACCCAGCCTTTCTGGGCTTTGCTCTATATCACCGAGCTCTGATGTGCCTTTTCACTACTATGGCTTGCCTCAAATGTACCATGATATAAGTTACTCAATCCATTTGACGTAGTGGGAAGAAGGGTAGCTAGAGGAAAGCTACATTCCCTTCTCAGTGAGCCAGAGACAAATCGCTTTGTGAGTCAATGAGGGGAAGGGATTAGAAAAGAGAGAGGACTAATGAGTCCCACATGCACTCACATGAGAGTTTGGTGGTGCCATCTCCATGGTGGTCATGTCTCCATGGGGGAACCTAAACATTTTCAAATTTCCCAGCAAGTTCCCAGAAGCTGGGGAACAGAGTGTACTGAAGTAAGAGAGTCACAAACCAGCTTCCAGAAATTTCTGAGNCGGCTTAAAGTTATTTTTAAAGGAAACCTGTTAAATAGTTGTATTTTTCTTACAAAAAGCATATGTAAATTCAATAAGAAAATCACAGATATAACATTTGGGAGTTCCAGAAAGCAAGGATATCACTTAACTGGTTCCATCTCTTTATTTACTCCTTCATTGCCCATTGCTACTCTATGTGGGATGTGGTGGTCTGTAAAAAGATATGAAAAGCCAAATAAATTATAAAGGCCTTTAGAATTCTAGTACTACTACAGAAGATTCCCAAAAATTCCTACTTCTTTATAAATAAATGCTTAAAGAATGATAACTAATCCAATATTAGACAAGATTACATATTGTGAAAATAAATCATGATGACAAAGTGGGAATTAAATATACATTTTTGTGGGCACATTCTTGGGAGACAAAATAGTCTTCCACATACCCCTGGTGCCTCTTTCTGAGGTCACCCTGAGGTAAAATATTCCCCACCAGTTATAAATCTCTGCATATCTTGTCATCAATATGACATTGTGCCTGAAAGAATCGTTTAGCTCCCATAAGATCATTCTTCACAGAGTACCTATCTATGGCAATGCCAGTAATGTTCTTGAAAAGATTACAAAAGTTATACTGCTCCTGTCACTGAACACATTGCTTAATAGGTAAACA
>VXBO01000646.1:2461-84090 GCA_013400135.1 Rhinoptilus africanus
TTATACTATTTGCTCCATATGTGCTGGAACAGTCTCTTCCAAATTCTCTTCTGCCCTACAGAGAACTTCCATAAGAACATTACTAGCTCCTGGGGTCTAGAACAGAAAATAAGAGCTCAAGCAACTATTGGAATCCTTCCTGTTACTGAAATACCAAACACCACATGTTTAAAGAATAAAGTCAACTGCAGGAAAACTTTACTACAGAAATTTCATGAGAAAAAGATACTCAGAAGTAAAAATTTATGCACTAGATCTGTAGTACTAGTCAGGAAATAGAATCTGAAAGCAGTCCACAACAGGAAGGGGTATAAGAGTTTCAGAGATTTTTAAAAATTCTGGGTTTTTTAGTTACCTCAAAATAGTCCACGTAAGAGCCACTGGTTCAGTTCCTTAGGTTGCCACAGCTTTGATGAATTAAAGGGCAATTTTTGAAAGCCAACAACCTGCCCAACTACTTATTATGAAGTCTTGGAGGATCTCTAAGTCATTATTTTTCAGCCACTGATGTTTACCAAGCTATACAGTTTCAAAAAAGCTATGAGATAATATGGGTTGAAGAATAAGGTGCAATCCATTTAAATCGCACAACATGTCTTCCTCCTTAGTACCTCTTAGTTGTGTGTTTTCAACTACCCAGTTTTATGGTGTTAGTTTTGTTAGACAATTTCCTGTCTAGGATTACATTCCATTGGCTTCTTGCCAAAAACGTTTGGGCTGGAAGAGCTGAAGTCTTCAACCATGAACTAGAATAGTGTAGTTGACATGTCGTCAGGCAACTGCAGCGTGACATCTACAAACAGCACTGTGCTAAAAGACGAATTTCACTAATCTTAAACAACACTTCATGTTGCGACTCAGATATTATACCAGCAATGAACATAGGCCAGAACTGTTGTGTTTAATGCCATCTTCACAGCAGGAACTCAGGTTAACCTCAACCATAAAACAGTGCTAACCACAACAGCCTTTTTCAACACAATGGGGAGAAGGGCAAGAACTTCAGCTGAAATAAATCAGCATAGATCACGGGCACTGCTTCTCTGTAGCTTTTAACAATATAGTTGTTTGAGCGACAGAAATTCTGCTCAAGGCTCATGCGTTACTTAAAATAGCCTCATGCGTTCTCACCGCCCAGGGCTTGCCTCAGCAGAATTCAGTTTCTTTCACCAGGGTGTTAGAAAGGTTCCACTGCATACGTTTCAGAAATAAAGTCTTCAACTCTGAGAATTAATGTCAATTCTTGGTGGGCCACTAATGCCATGGAAAAGCAGTGTAAAGTGTCACTACTAGTAATTTCCTAAGTGATGACAGCACTTCCTCCTCCTGCATCTGGACTTCTCATCTGAAGTCCCTCAGGAACAAGATGGCACAGAATCAAGATTCACATACTGATTTGCATGGTAAACAATCCATACAAAGAACATTTTAAACTCTTGCAGTGGAAAGTAAAGAGCAAAGGATAGAAAGAAGGTGGAGGATTATGAGAAAAGATAGGAAAACCACTCAACCTGTAAGCAAAGGGAAAAAACAAGGTCCAATAAAAATTTTACAGGTAGTAAGTGTTCAGCAGTGACACAAGATACAACTCTATGCCTTATTTTTTCTCTCAAGGGAAGGACCACTGGAAGGACTAAAGAGAAGCATATCATCCGCTGTTTATTTTCTGGTGATATGAATTTATTTTACTTCTTGCTGTAAGAGACTTGGGAAAAAAAACCCAGCTATGTTTCAATGTAATTTTTTCCCCCAGCTCAAGCAATTTCCACCAGTTTTAACTTAGATTTATCTATTGCATGCCAAGCATTATTTCATTAAAATGCTGCGTTCTGAGGATGACTCATCAGTCAAATAATATTTCTGTAAAATATCTGCAGAACTCTGTGATACCCGGCTGCAGAATTCACTGCTAGCTGTTAAGAGCAGTAATAACTCTAGTCACCATTTTTGAAAACTGGAAAAGTAAGTAGCCATAATTTGGGAGTTATTATCATTGTGGGTTTTGTTAAGCAGAACCTTCTGTTTGCTACACAGAATCTGAACACAACTTCATCACTATCCATTTCTCTCAGCAGGTGTGTTTTCATGCTTGTAAGTACATTCTGATCCTTTCTGATAATTAAATGGCATTTGAAACACTCAGAGTACAGCGATAAGGTGACTTTGGTGTTTTCTGACAGGACATGGTTGGTAACCGATATCTTTAAAACAGGTAACTGTTTTAAAGCCAGTTTGTGTCACAGAGAACTCACAAGACTTCTTCTGTGGTGCTAACAACTTAGATTTGTTGCATTTTCCAGAAGAGTGAAACTGACATCATCCTGTAATACCTCTACCATCTTGAAAGTTCAATTGCAAGGTCCTTTTTACAAGGTCTGAGCATAGAAGTTAATGTCCTTAAATCGTCAAAGGCAATATAAATGTCAAACTCCTCAGAAAACTTTAGAAAAAGTGAGCCAGGCCTCCTGGCCTCACTTTCATAATTTTCTTTTTCTTGATTTATTATTTTTTGTTATTAGGAATTATAGGAAATAACTTTCCTTGTTATTTTTCGTTATTTTCCTTAAAGCAAAACAACTTAATAACTATGACAAATGCAAAAGGAGGAATAAAAGTAAAGTGCTGCAAGCTTCTTTCATTAAAGCATGTTTTTCAGTTCTCTGTGTCTGGTAAAAGAGCCCAGGAATATCTCTACAATACCAACATTGCCTCATTGTTTTTGTTTTGTTTAAATGAGGCAACATACATCAATCCAGTAGCAAGAAAAAAAGAATCATCCTCCTCCTCTGATGTGTGGTTATATGCATGAAATACCTTACATTTTGGCTCACAGATCAAAATTTTATCATTAGCACTGTCATCGTGAGATAAAATACCACTTTGTTGACCAAAGGCTAGAGAATATTACTACTTTGGACAATAGGAAGTAGAAATATTTCAAACTAATTCATGCCCACTGTTAAGAAGATAGTAATTTATTCAACTCAAAAATGAGAAAATAGACACAAATATGAGTAAAATAACGACACTCTTTCTTTAAAGCCATTAACTTTAGGCAACATGCACGACAAATACAATGAATAGCTCATTAAGAAATATTAATTTCTTCCTTGAGAGATTTTCAACAAAGATGAAAAGCATTCGCCTCAAATCTGACTTTAAAGCCTTTGCTTAAAACCTAGGTGTGGGGTTCCCCCCCCCCCAAGGTTTTCCCACAGAAAACATTCCTTTCTGTGTGAAAAGGCATTTTCATTTAAAAAAAAAAAAAAAATACCAGCATGCTAACTTACATATTTTTTTACAATTAAGTGGTATTTTTAATGCTGTATATTTATGCTGTATTACCTCTAAACTGCTCAACGTTCTTACAGTGAAATAAAAAGAAATCAGTCAGTTAAAGGACATAATTGTTTGAAATAAAAAGAAAAGAATCTGTGGACTAGTTTAGAAAGAATCTAACCCAAGAGTAGGTTCACAGCCCTGTAGGATATTAACAAGATTTTTTAAAACTGTAGTAAGTCTAGCGTGCTCTTAAAAACAAAACCAAAACAACACCACAAAGCGCTCCTTTCCTGTATCTCAAAACCTAAGATTTTAGAAAATAACTGAAACATTTACTTTTAACCTTTGAGTCATCTTTAATGGATACTCTAATTCAAGACATAAGATGCCACATGATTCATATCCATTTTCATGAACTAGAAACAGGATATCTTTCATATAAAATAGGATATATAGCTCTTGCACTGTTTCTGTGTTGGGGGACATTATAAAGCTGAATACATTTTATTCTGCACCTGGAGTTTAACTAGTTTAAATCAAGTTTATTTCCTTGTTTAGTTTATTGGACAAAGAATTATGACTCCTCTGATAATCATAAAGCCACTCACAATCCATGGAAGGGGTCACCTTGGACAGGTGTTCCCCCATGCCTGTTCCTTGTACCTGGTTGCCAAGCAAGGTATCTGGATCGGATAACTAAGGTAAACCCCCTCTCTAGTCTGTGTGTCAGTCCGTCCCTCCCTAATGATGGTACTGCCTCACGGAGAGATTAATGAACCTGCTTACTGCTTTGATCAACAAAGCAGGCTCCTCTCCCTCAAGCAGCAGGGGCTCAAACAGCTCAGTTTAGTTTCTGCTATTGACTTAGTGAAGGAGTGTTATATAGACATCAGGGCACAAGAATAAGATTTCTTTAAGACACAGCTTACAACTAGAAGAAAGAAAAAGAAAAGAGGGAAAAGCTTCTCCAGGTTTTTGACAGGAATTTATAGAGCACTGGAGTTTGATGCTGCAGTAGGAAAATACACAAAACCCTTGTTAAATGGGCCTATCTCAAGAAGCACTGAGGAGAAATTTATCCCTACAACAGAGAAAGGCTTTACTGAGTTCTACAACCAACAGCACAAACCCCCAAAGTATTTATACAGGTATAAAGAGTGCTCATGGGAAGAGATGAGGAATTCCTATGGCAAGACTCTCATTAAAGAAAGGAAGGAAAAAAAAAATCCCACTTTTGCTAATAAACCGGAGAGCAATTAAAAAGCACCAATTAGAACAATTAGAGAGAGGTGGCATCAAGACTGGGGAGGAGATAAAAGATCCTATTTTGGGCCATGCAGGTACACAGTATGCCAAGATTCAGTCCCAACTAGAATATTCATAACAACAAAGTCGTGAAGTTTCCTTGAAATTTGTTTGAATCCTCCAGTGAGGATAAGTATTTGAACAGAGCTAGAAGGGGTTTTTGTCTTGACTATCTTGGGTGGGGCAGGGGTTGTCTAGGACTTTTTTTTTTGGTGGGGAAAGGAGGGAGCATGCTGTTTTACGATGGCAATCATGGCATATTGGAAAAACCCTCTTAACTGCAACTGCTTATTGCTCTTGGCAAAACCATCATAGTGGCATGAACAGAATCTTTTACGCGTTATTTACTGTTGTCCATCAACGCCACTAGGTGCGTAGGTTTCAAAAATTCTGGAACAGCAGAGAGAAAGGGTAAAGTTGGTAAGCAACAACTCTTAAAGCTGACACAGCCTTGTTAACCTGAAGGGACCATACTGATCTTAAGCCAGTAGACGTGGTCCACCTCTGTGAGCTTTCACGGAGGTGTGGAAGGAACACCAGCAGAAACATCCCAAATTGCAGACATGATAGCGAGTGTTTCAGACCAGTTATACCACACACTATTCTGATCTATTAGTGGACACTATTCTGAGAGCACTTACTAAGAACAACAGGGATGAGTGGCCTCAGCTCATGATCCAGCCCCACACACCACTTACACAGAAACACTGTATTACCAAAAGGGGCACATCTTTAGGAGGGGTCAGAATTAATTTTATTTTTTTATTCTTTTTTTTTTAATTCTAATGTTAACAATGAAGGTTTCCTACCACAGCAGGCTTGATGGCCTCACATATGTAAGAAACCATGAATTTGACTATTTACCAAATCTTCAACTGTAACCCACTATTACAGGAATGATACTCCAAACAAGATTAATATATGGTATAGTAGTACTGTTAAATGTTAAGTAATTCTTTATAGAGAAGAGAGTTCTAACACCTAAAATCTTAACTAAAGTTTTAGATTTGACAAAAAAATTGCGCTTAGGGTTTCAGTTTCCCTTCAAAAAGATGACGACTGCCCTGAAAACTGGAACAAGCTGCCCAGGGAGGTGGTGGAGTCTCCGTCTCTGGAGACATTCAAAACCCGCCTGGACGCGTTCCTGTGTAACCTGCTCTAAGGTGGCCCTGCTCTGGCAGGGGGGTTGGACTAGATGATCTACTAAGGTCCCTTCCAACCCTAGGATTCTATGATTCTATGATTCTATGATTCTATGAAAATACTTGATCTGTTCCTCTCTCTCTCTTTTTCCTTCCCTTTGTCCACTTGGCCCGCCACCACCTCAATCTTTTAGAAGTTTTAATGAGTTCCAGTTCAGCTGCTAAATCAGATAAAACCTAACTATAGCAATTACTATGCCAAGTGGAGACAAATTAAAATAAATAAACAAACCCAAAAAACAGGGAAAACCTCTCAACCTCTGCAACTGCAATTATATCTACTTTCATTCATTAAATATAAGAATGACTGAAGTTGCTATAAATGCCACCTCCTTCCAACTTGTGTGACTGTCAGTAGAAATCTAGAACCCCTAACGGAAATTTTGCTAGATGCCATTGCCAAAAGCTGCATTTTTTTCTTCCTGATAAATAAATGTCTAGCAGAGCTGAAAGAGAATACAGATGGAGGCTAAAGGAGGCTTAACACTACTAATTCATGCATCACTGCCGTTGGGCTTTGCTGAGCATTTCACTAGACTACTTTCTTTCCAATAGGCTAACACAATGAATCTGCATCAGAGACCAGTAATTTCATTAACTGGTTGAAGCTGGTTGGGTTAGAACATGAAAGACTCAGCAAGACTGTAAATGAGAGGTCATGTATTTACACAGTTTTCTCCAAATAAAGTAGAGTTCATTCATAAAGAAACTCAATGGACAGTAAATTTTATTGCATCTATTCAGGAAAAAAAAATTCCAAACATATTTATCTGAGAGCTCAAGCATGAAGAAAGGGATTCTGCAATCACTACACTGCAGAAGTACCATTCAGGAATCTCAGGTTACATGTTTGTCCCTCACTGCTTACAAGAAAAATCTTCATCTCATAGCACTATCTTTCCCAGAGGGCAGTTTCCACTAGCCACATGTAAACATGAAATCCATGTACACTGGCTGTAAACATTGCCGCTTTTCTCTCCTAGTTGCAGCTAGAAACAGGAACTTTTCTTATTTCAGACTAGTAGGATTGTCTGACAGAGAACTGCAATATTATTAAATCTGAGATTGCTGAGAAGCACCAAGGAGGGCCTGGTGGACAACAAGCTCAGTATCCATGAGCAACGTGCTGTTGCAGCAAAGAAAGCCGACGGGATGCTAGGTTGCACCAACAAGGACATCAGCAGCAGAGAGAAAGACATCATTACCTCACTCTACTCAGCACTCGTCAGGCCAGACCTGGAATACTGTGTTCAGTTTTGGACCCTGCTATACAAAAAAAGATGTGGACAGGCTGGAGAGGGTCCAGAGAAGGGCCACAAAGATGATCAAAAGGACTGGGAAGCCTGCCATGAGGGAAGACTGAGAAAACTAGGTTTGTTCAACCTTGAGAAAAGGCGTCTTAGGGGAGACCTTATCACTATGTTCCAGTATTTAAAGGGTGACTACAAAGAAAATGGAGACTCCCTTTTCGCAAGGAGTCACGTGCAAAAGACAAGGGGTGGTGGGTACAAGTTACTCCAGGGGAGATTTTGATTAGACACAAGAGGAAAATTTTTCACAATGAGAACAATCAGCCATTGGAAAAATCTCCTGAGGGAAGTGGTGGATTCTCCAACATTGGAAACTTTTAAGCTTCAGCTGGGCCATCTTGTCTCCACTGTGGTTTTTGCCATAAAAGTTTGGACCAAATGATCCTTGAGGTCCCTTCCAATCTGGTATTCTATGAACCTGTTTTAGTGGAATCCCCTTTCAGATCAAGCCTATCATGTCATAGATTAAAACCATGACTCTCTTACCTTTTTACATACCGTGTATCTTTTGTGACACTGAAGTATGCCTTCTGTGGCTATTACTCCCCCTCAAATCAAAAATAAGGATTTAAAAAACTTGCAAGGAATTAGAATAGGAAAAACATGTGACTAATGAAAAGTAGCTTCTCCTAGCTTTTGCTGTATTTGGTATTTTACACATTCAGGCACCAAAGCACTTGTTTTGACTTTTGTTTGCCATAAAGCGTATTTGTGTTTCGAGTGCCCACATCCACTGCAGAAGAGGTCCAAAGGATACAGAGTATCCAGCTCTTGAACTAATTTTACACACATAGTAAGGACTGACCCTAGCTGACAAATGAGCATAGCTCAACTTAGTTTTCTTTACTTACAACAGAAACTTCACCCTTTACACAGCACAGACTCTTATTATTGCATGTGGATGCAGGTGCATTCACAAACATTTAGATTATTTCAGCGCTGCTGTAGCCAGAGCATAGAGGAAAGGATGACTCCTTACAACGTGTTGGTTCTGTCTCAGATCTCAGACAGGTTGTTCTATGTTTTCAGCCTGCAATAGAGTAAGAATTTTCAGATATCATGACTTAAGAGCTAAAGTTTGATGAGCCCTTTGGCACATTTTAACATGAGCTACTGAAAGCCACCCTTTCTTTCAGGATTTTTATTAGTTTTACAGATGTTGTCTTTTCACCACTTCATATGCAGCTCTAGACAGAAAAAAAACAAACCACAACTAGCCAGAAAGGTCACCTGAATACTGAGAAGTTGATGAAGCACGAGTCAGTATCAAGACTTTTCTTCTGTGAATTTTAATAGAAAAAGTCTTTGAAATACCTTCCTTACACAGAATAATGGATAGAACAGCATGACTTCACTGCCTTCTAGGATCTGATTTTGTGTGTATGTATCTAAGGGAATCTGAGCCTAGCCATCAAAACTTAGTTTTCACTTGTGAAGCCGCCAAACTAGCTTATATTGGAATTTATCTTCTGAAACAAAAATAAAAAATCCAAAAACTCAGTTAAGCCCAGGATAGCATTAAGTACATTAGCATACTTCAGGTAACACAGCATACTTGTAAAGCAGAAGAGTGTGCCCACCACTTTGGCTGATGACTGCTCTTACCATCAGTTCCCACCCGCTTTCAATTGCGGAAACATGGCAGCATGCTGGGAGCTTTGAACCAGGGAGCCAGATCTTGGGAGGTGAAAAGGTACCTTAATCATCCAACTTCCAGTGCTTGATGAATCAAATCTTCAAACGTTGCCACATCAATACGCCTCTCATGCCAATGCCTTTACTTATTCCCTACTAGCATTCATAGTCCAGATCAAAGGACACACCTGTTTTTTGTCATAAAAAGGATGTTACCACACCAGCCTTTAGAAAGGCAAGAAACAGAACATGCCCCTGTTTCCTAAAGACTTCTATCCCCAAGAACTATCCCTGCAGTGTTGTGCTGCTGCTTCACAGAAAAGGTTTCAGGCAAGTTGAACTCTTTGCAAGATAGCCATAGCTGACAATTAAAAAAATCAACATGGGCTCCTCCCACATCCTTCCCTCCTACTCCAGATTAATCAGCAGGAATACTTAGGTTTTGACATTATGACATAGCAGTGACTGAAGTCTATGCATGTAGCTTCATTCATCATCAGGCAACATACGACGAATTCACTGTGGTGAAAACAAGATGCACCTAAGATATATCTACAGTTTAAGACAGTGAAAGTTTCACTTCCTCCAGGCTAGGAAAGTCTTATGAAAAGATTTTGCCTTTGAAACCAGCAAATGTGAAAAAATTACTACTTAGCAGCCAGTAATTAAGAGACAATTACACACTGACAAGCAAGATGATAGCATTTCATTGATGGTTTTATATAAAAATGAAGACAGAAACCCAAAGAACTTCTCCATTATTATTTTAGTGCTAAGCTCAGCAGCCTTTTATTAATTCATTTTTTCAGTAGCTATTAAATGTGATAAACGTCATGTTCTTAAGTTACTGAAGCCTGCTTTTCTGTCACTTGTAGATTAAATTCAACTGATTGTTGGGCAGATGGTGAGAAAGAGGGTGCATAATGTGTTCTTGATCTGACTGACACAGATAGTACTCTTCAAGCAGTAACTGAAGCACTTTGATATACCATTTCTTCATCCAGGGTCATCAGACAAGGAAGGGTCCTTAGTTACATTGATGCTGCTTCCCTAATAAACTGTATTTCAATTACTATGCAAGTCATAGAAGTCTATTTTAAGATTCTTTGCTTTTATTACAGTACATATGGAAGAGGTTCTCTCCTGACATTTGAATAATCTGTCTTCACCTAGCAGGTGTATTTTCCTTTCAGAATTTTTTTTAATAACCTCCTAAAAAATAATCAGGTGAATTGGAAGAGAATGAGCTAGAATTATGCTGATGCACTATGTTTAACAGTGCCCAAGAACAGTGCCATACTTAAAAAAAAAGCAAAAGCATTAAAACTACACTTATGGCAGGGTAAGCAAATCAAGTGAGAATATCCATGCATTTCATTTTCAGGTCAGCACAGAGCTCCCATGCTCTGCTGCTCCTTGTGCTAATGGCAACTCTCTAAGAGTTGAAGCAGCCTTGGCATCATCCACTACTCCAGCTAGAATCCAGCTTCGGGTTGCAGAGATCTCTTCAAGCCGGAATAAGAGGGGTGCATGACTTCACTGGCTTGGACGAACACAGTTACTATCAGACAGATGTTCCTCCTTCAGATATCCAGTGAAATGGGTCCTGTCACAGGCAGCTAACGCGCATTCTTCAGTATCTTAGAAGCATTTGGCATTTTTTTCTGGCAAGCATCTCAGAAGTCGGTGAACAGCTCCCAGATGAAGAAATATGTTAAGAAGCAAGCAACAGATGTAGCCCACATCTTGATAGAGCATGCTTGACTGCTACCAATTAGTTGTGAGGCTTCTTGTTCAAAATACGACTCACTGTGTAGTCCTTCTGCAAGTGCACTGCAACTGGATGGTTCAGACTGACAGAAAAAAGGAAGAGCTCAGAAAGCTCTGTAGAAAGATGAGCTTAGCTGGGTAAGGGAATATACTATCGGTTTTTTATGTATCTAAGCCAACTTGATGAGATTCATTCCAAATAATTTCACGTTCAGCTTTATGACAACCTGTGACCTCCAGGCCTTGCATCAGTACGTGGTTCAAGTAGGCTGAATAAGGAGGAAAATCCATAAATGATTTGATTTTTCTAGTTCAGAGCTTTGGCCATGTGCCCAGTGAGCTCTCAATTATTTTAAGTCATTCAGTTACAGCAAGGAAAATATCTCCTCATTAATAAGATAAGACCTAGATGCTTAAGTGACAGTTTACAGTGTTAGGAAGGACAGAATATCACCAATTTGCTGACAGAAGAAACACTGGAAATTGACCTCTGCCCCTCCTCTGAACACGATCAAGATGATCTCATCAATACCCAAAGCCACGAGACCAAGTAGACTGCGTTCTTACAAGTCCGTTTGGGCTCAAAAATATCTACTTCCTGAACCAGTGGAAGACTTTATCATTCCTGTACTATTAGCCAAACTGAGGTGAGTGGATTCATTCCTTCAAGATGAGGACACTACATGCATGGTGACCATCATTATCAGCAGCACTAACACAGGTGGTGGTCAGGTTACTAAGAACTTGGGGCAATTTTTTATGCTTGGAATTTTGTACTGATGTTGAGGGGTTAAAAAACTGTAGACATCTTGCATACTGTAGACCTTCCTGCTTCTTTCAACTTTGCACTGTCTACCTTTGCAAATCAACCACTGTGCCTTTTCTACAATCTCTGCCTCTCTATTTCACGCCAGATTTCAAGTGAAAGGTGTGCTTCTATCTCAATGTCACATTTATTCATTTGATGCCAGTGACACCATGGATGTCTTTTGGGAACAGCTTATCTGGTAAGTGAGTGTGGCAGCAGGATCCTAAAATAAGCCTCTTTCCAGAGATGATCTTAGGCTATTCCTAGACATCATGTTTGATACTTGTGCCTCATGACTTTCATGACTTGATGAGTATGCCTATTGTCTTCTATTTCACAGGCATGTGCAATTATGAAATCATAAAAGCATGCTCATCTTTTAAGGAGACGAAGGCAGCACAGAATGGACAGGCCACAAACCTTGCAGATTTCAGTGCTCAAGGAAAGGCAAAGCCCGACAACAATTTAGGCAAGACAAGAACACAATGACTTAAAGTTCTGAAGATCTCAGAAGTTTTATGGTATAGTTTAGCTAAAACCAAGAAGCTGAACATTCACTGCATTTTCATTACTATAGGATATTATTAGCTGAAATAGAGGAGGAAAATAGTGGGCGCATTCTTTATAGGGAGTCATTACGTGACACAAAGGTAAAAACACAACTGCAGCTGAAACTGTTATTTGAACAATTAGCCCTGGTTATGTAAAACACGCAGGCACCTGTCAGGGGCTCTATTTTAAGAATGCTTTCTCTAAGAATGAAGATTTCTAACCATGATGCTTTCAGACAACTGCAGCTTCTCCTCATGAAGAAAAGCTTACCTTCACCTCCTCTGGAAAAGATCCCCAAAGATATGTTAATTTTTCTTTAATGTGTTATCTCTTCTATCACCTCAGCTGCCTTATCTGCTTTTTCCTCAAGGACTGATGCAGTGGCAAGTACTTTTCTGCATCTCGTGATAGATTTTATTAATGATATCAAGTACTCTTTCATGCTTTGCCTTGTTATTAAGTTCTGTGGTGGTAGCGGATATTGCATCCCTTTGTGTAAATTCTGTAATTTTTCTGAGTTTTGATAAGGCCATTAATCACAACATGACTATGCTAATCCAGACTATACTGATGTCCAAGACAATGCTAACAAGAAACGCTCTTTAATAACCATTCTCTTTTGCCTAATACTTACCCATACAGATTTTCTCTCCTTAGGTAGTAGCCTTCTTCAACAAATATATGAGAAGATGAGAACTAAAGTAACACAGAATTCTTTCAAAAAAATCTCTTCCGAAGAGTCAGAATAGGGCTGACCATATGATCTTAGCATCTTATTATGTCCTACCTGACCTCACATCCTAGTGACTTCACTGGTAGTTGAAAATATTCAACATCTGGCAATACTTGGACTTGAATGATGTAAACTACTTGAAAATTCAAATGAAAGGGAATATAAATAGCACTGAATTCT
Source organism: Rhinoptilus africanus (assembly GCA_013400135.1). Lineage (NCBI taxonomy): Eukaryota > Metazoa > Chordata > Aves > Charadriiformes > Glareolidae > Rhinoptilus > Rhinoptilus africanus. Next base: position 15,239 of record VXBO01000646.1, read on the forward strand.
TTGCCCCTCTGTATGGTAGCCTGACACTGCCAACCTTCTGCTGACTGCAAGTATTTGTGCTCCTTGCATTTGCTAACCAAAATACTGTCTTCTTTCAAAATAGATTCTGAAAGGTCAACACCTACAGAAGTCAGCTTGCCAAAGATAAAAACTGAGCAGCATTTGGCAGGCTGCTCTTCTCATTTCATGTTTTGCTCTTCATTTATCTCAAAGTTTGTGGGGTTTGCACTATTCCAGTTGAGTACTATTGAGAAATACATTTCAGAATTACGTATTTTTGTATTACTTTATTGCGCACGTCACCATCCACAGAGGTCACATACATGCCTGCATGCCCATTCATATATAAAGCACATGCACTGTGTTACATATGACCCTCAAAAAGCCAGGGAATATAGTATTGGGAAAGAAAATACAGACTGAATCCATTTCCTTCTAACAGACAAGGTTTGCTTCCTTTGTAGCACCTACAGCCACCTGCTTTATTTTAGATACCTGAAGTACAGAGATTACTTATCCCTAGATAAAGTGCACTCAGCACTTCAGAGGATTGAAACCCAGCAGGTGTTAACTGCAGCAGGGTACAAAAGGAGTGCCTTGCGTTATACCTCCATATAGCCAGCCTACTACAGGAAATCGTCTATGAGTAAGATAGTAGGACTCCTGGAAGTCTGACTCCTTTCCAAAGACCACTAAGTGTTTAATACACTGGGTTTGAACAACACAGGTTCAAACAAATCTTTGACTGTGTACTGCAGTCAACAGCAAATAGCCCAGAAAGAGCACTTAAAGAGCATACAACAGAGTATTTTTTTTTCCTCCAAAATATTCTTCCAGCAGAGATTTACGGTAGGAAGAGCTCCTGAGTCAGAGGCGCTGCTCTGGTGTCCTACATACCTGACTGAATCTCCCAGAAATACAGGAAATTATCAAAGTAACACAGAAGGTGAGAAGATCCAACCCTTGACAAATGAGTTCAATGCATATGCACAGAATAGCTTCCCTTCTTAGTTCTGTTTTTTTCTCCCAGCCTTTCACCATCTGATGCATCTAGTTGTATTAGAGGACAGCCAGCATTCTTTATCAACCAGCTCAGCCACCTCTCTTCCATCTTAGTCTGATTATCCCTTGTTCAGAGGACAAGGGTTAGGGCACATACACATGTTTGAATGCAGGAACCGCCTACCCCAGGCTACGCATCTGGTCTCTTTCTCCAGAACTGGCACCTGTCTAACCCAACAAAGACTGGGCTCAGGAGGATTTCTGGCAGACAGTTCAATTCTCTGAACTGACTTGCTGCAGAGTCAGCCATACATTGGAGCCATTGCAAAGGAGAGTGTGAGACTATATGGTGACGAGCAGCGACAAAAGCCACAGCAGTAAAAAGCTCAGCTTCTGCATAACTGTGTGGACTCAACTGCTCTGTAGCCTGGCTGCTACATCATATACTATGCTCGAGGAAAAGAAGCTCCCTCCATCAGGGGGTGGGTGTAAATTACATGGCAATCTCAGGTACTAGTTTACAAATAATGCTAGGGTTGATCTTTTCAAGTGTGAAAAGGTGTGGTTTTGCCTGTATAGTGCCTTGCCCTAAATCTGTATCTGACAAGAAGTGCATTCATGATGTACATTTATCACATAGGTCTGTAACAATCAACTGATTTCAGTTCTCTCTTATGGAGTAAGTATTACAGATTACTGCGCTTGGAAGCAGGCAATACAATTTCCATAGTTTAAATAAACTTTATTAGTTACCCCAGATTTAATTTTTTCTTCAAGGAGCTCCCTAATAGCAACTCATTTTAGAAGTCTCCAGATAGCCAGCTTTGGTTTTGTGGAGGGGAGGAAGAAAACATGTTTGTTTTGCTTCATTGTATGACAAAGCTTACTATTAAATTGCTTTTTAACTATTAATAGCATTCACATATAATGTACCTACTGTTTAATAGCACAACATTTAAAACACAGATCCTTCTCTGTCTCTCTTGTGGCTGGGATTCTGTTTTTTGGCAGCCCAAAGTACCTTACTGTGCGACTGGAAACAGCACTAGGTATTCTGCTGATGAGAGTTGAAAACATGTCCTTCTGCAGCATTTCATGAGGCTCTCTCTATGGTAAAGTTTAAGTAACATTACAATAGACTTAAGTTACACTAAGAGTAGGTGATCCAAAAAACAAGGACAGAAGTCACCTGGACCTAGATGCCAAAGGACTGGGCATAACACACCAGGGAACAAATCAGATCCAAACATCCCTGTCGTGTGAAACTTCAGTGCAACTATTAGAACGTAAGCCCGTATCTAATTGGATACAGTAACAGCAAAGCCAACCAAAGATGGTATGTGCAAATCTCCCAGAAATACAGGAAATTATTACAATAACCTGGAATGCAGAGAAGACACAACCCTGGACAACTGCGAGCTTAACCAGAGTCAAGATGTGCTCCACATTGGTATCCCTCTGGAATGTTACCCTTGCTAAGCATTCATACATGCTGGAAATCTGCCCGTCAGTTATGCAGTTCACACTTTCATAACAGCAACAACAGCTAAAACAGAGAAAGAAAACCCTGCACATATCCTTTTATTTAGAGCAGCATAAGTGTTTATTAGCAGAGTACTCTCTTGCACAATTCAAATCACCAAAAGCTACACTGCATCAAGCAGAGATTACCGTGACTGATCCTCCTCTCACTTCCCTTTCAGAATAATCAAACCTGTGCTATTTAGAACCATTTCTTAAATTTGTTAAAAAGGAAGGATAAGAACAGACCTCATAAACCTTTACAGTTCTAAGCCCCCATCCCCAGGTACCCACGCAATCTATGAATAAAACTAAGAGGATCATGCAGCGACAGAACATGCAAGTCCTGGAACGTACTTTTGTGAAAATGAGCCAGATTTATTCAAACATAAGCTAGAATTAGAAAAATAGCAGATGGCCAATTGCAGCACCACTGAAATTCCAACAGCTTGTTTTGAAATCTTGAGTTAATTCTTAAAATAAGGTTTTAAAGTTGGAATAGATTCTCTAGGGATGACAGGAAACTTGGTTCAGAAACAGCAACTCTGATTATTTTCAAAAATCGACTGGATGCCATTAGCTAGCCGCATTTTTTGGCATTTTCCTCACATCAGAAGGCCGCTTTAGGTGTTCCTCCAGCAGTCATAACTGAAGATCTTTTTAAGCTGTCTTCACTTTAGACCAGTTTCTCCTGCCAGGCTTGAAACAACTCCTCATACCCTCCTCAGCCCTACCATCCAGCTCTGAAGTTGGTTTTACTTCAGCCGTAATAATTTCATAACCCTGTTGTGGGTCCATACATTTGGGAGCTAGAGCCCTCATAAAGACTAAGGCATAATATTAATTTGCCTTCTAGGCCATATCCACAGTAATGAAGAGGATAGGGACAGGAATAAAACTATTACAGAGATCCTTGGTTTCAGTGTCCACGGCAGAGACTGAATTCCTGCTGAGGCTGAGCCACTTATTCAAACTGTCTGCCTAGAGTTTCTTCTCTTTCTTGGGAGAAACAAACCTCTTTTGGGAGCAAGGGGAAGAACCTAGCTTTCCATACCTAGCTTTCAACTCTCTCAAACCTGTTAAAGAATTAAAAGTAAACAGAAGTTCTTTTCTCCCCCAGGAAACACTTTTCCCCATGCACTACCACCAGTCAAATTCAATATACTCCAAAAACCACTCCAGGCACGTTGATACGACTATGTCTTTGTGTAAGGACAAACAACACAGGAGAGCCTTGCTTTAAAGCTGTGGACAAGTGCTTTTCATTACTCTTAGAAGCTGAAGTGCTTATGTTGTCAACCCTTCCAAAAGAAGCTTGCTTACAGCTTTAAGGCAAAGGGGCATTAAAAATGGAAGCTGAACCCAGAATACCAGACCAGAAATCATACGCAACGCTCTGAGTTTAAGGTGGGCTGTGCTGATCCGCGGTGCAGAAGCGCTGCCTGCGGTGCCCAGACTCACCGAGCGCGGCACCGGGCTACCGCGGGTGCTCGCCGCTCCCTCAGGCGGCGCCGCCCGCCGGCGCCATCTTGCGGCCCTTCTGCGGGTTCGCCGCCGCCGGCATGGCGGGCCGTCGAGAGGGGCCGTGCGGCGGCCGGGGCGCCGGGGTGCTTAGACCCTGCAGAAGGGCGACAACCCCCTTCTGAGGGCGGCCCAAGAGGCACGGCGCTTGGGGAATGGCAACAGCGCGGGCAACAGGCAGCCGCCGCCTCAGGCACAGCGCCTCAGGCGCGCTGCCTCGCCCCCGGCCCAGCGGCGCGGAGCTGGAGCTGCCTGCCCCGGCTCAACCCGCAGCCCTTGGCCCCGTTACACAGAGAAGTCCCGACCACAAAAGCAGTATCAAAATTTAAAAGCCAAACACTCCACTGTCACTCTAGGGATTAAAAGAGGGTTGGATCTTACAGTCCCCCACAATGTACCCTCATTGCTTACCAACAACTTCTCCGGGCAGCTTTCTCTCTCCTCTGAAATCACAGGTGACTCCATCTTTCTGGGTCAAAAACACCCTTCTGGAGCTCCAGGCAAAGCAGCAAGACCTCCAACAACCCTGCTTTTCAAGACCACACTTCCTTTCGTGGCAAAAGGAATGGAGCCCTTCCTCAGGCGGGGGCAGCAGGGGGCCAGGTGGGCCCGAGCCCTGGCCCGGCCGCCCCCCGAGCCCTGGCCCAGGCGCCCCCCGAGCCCTGGCCCAGCTGGCAGCCACTCCCCACAGAGGCCCAGCTGAGGGCCCCTCCACACAGCTGGGCACATTTTGCTTGATATCCCTAAGCAAACACGCAATTTAACTTAACTGCAGGTGAAGGCAAAGCAAAAATAAAGTGGTTTTTTTTCTCTAGGGCAGTTGGTGAAGTCAGGGCCTTGAGCATTCCACAGAATGGTCGCGTTTGTATGGACTGTGTCATTAACATCCTGCCTCTTACTTCCAGGGTTTCACACAGGAGAGTTTTAAGGCTTTCCCCCTCAAGTTTCTTGCTGTTTTGGTCCCATACTGGACTCTATAATTATTTGTACATGCAATTTTTTTTGTTGTTGTTTCACTGCACAGACAGATTTGTCATAGTATTTCTTAAGGTACAGCTTTTTCAGCAGACAGTCAGCAAGACTAACATTAAAGTCAGGTCACAATTTCCATTACAAACATCGATTTCCAGAATCTTACTACCTTTGAATAAAAATGCCCTGCAAGCAGAAATAAAACTCTGTGGAAAGCAATTAAAGAACTAAAACAGAGGCCCAGTTTTGCACCTACTACCACTGGTTTTATGAACCTATTTCCATTTCTCACCAATCTGACCCTTTAAAAATCCCTTTTTCCAGCACAAAGCAGACACATTGTGCAGATGACGTCCAAGTGACTATTGCAAGGGACTGGCAGCTGCAAACAAACCCTGGAGGCCACTGTTGTGCAGCAGGAATGGGACACTTTGTAGTGTTTAAACAAACATGCTAATGAAGGTTTGGTTTAGAAAAAATGAGAAGCATTTGAGCACCCTGAACATTAAATCCTCATTTAATGATGGGAAGCGTTGTATGTCCTTCCAACACCCTGGCACAATGCCGCGACTTTAACAAGCGGCTTAATTTTCTCTCTAACGCCTAAATGTATGTGATGGATGTATGGTACCTATCACCCTCAGCTGGGAATTGCCTTGACTTTATTGTTTTCTGTCACAGTCTGTATGCTCTTCCAATGTTTTAGTGATTGTGAAAGATCAGTAAAGAAGGATTACTTTGAAACTCTTTGAAAAGGAAAAAAATCCACAAGGGAACTTGAAATAACAGTAAACCTGAGACCTATTGTACAGCACAAAAGATCTCGTGAGAAGGGGAGAAAGCCTTCCAGTTGTGAAAAATAATGAGAGAGGGATGCCACTGCAGAACCACAGCTGGAAGGTGTTTAAGAAAGACTCAGAAAAGATAAGTACCCAGCTTTGGGGCGGCATTTTGTTCCCAGAGTCCCATCCTTGTGGATCGATACAGTACTTATTGTTGGCAGAGATTATGAGTTACTGCTGTTGCTGTTACAATGAACGCCTCAAATGCATTTTCATCGGTCTTTCCTTCTAAATTAAAATTGGTGTGCAAAGAATGCGATCTGAATTTAACAGCAACATAAGCAGCACAGTACTATGCATTTCCAGCACATTAATGATGAATAATCCTTTGGGCACAGTTTCATCATGTCCATAAGGCCAGTGCTGGCCCAAGGGGCAGTATCACTCTGCCTACGAGAGATTTCCACTCCTTCTCTGGTTCTAGTATCAACATTTGTCAATCGAGGTGGCAGTAACTTCTTTTTTTCTGTTGAGTTTCACCCATAATGCAATATAAATGATAGAAGTAGCATATGGGAGGCAAGTGGGAGCTAGGCCCCAACTTGTAGCAGTAGCACAGAAGCCAGTTATGAAACTGCACTTTCTCATGCCTAGAAAATAGGCAGCAATGTTTGTCACGGCAGATGACACCTTTTATTAGATGACCTAATGCAGCTGGGAAAAAAAATAGCAGTTTCAAACACTCAAGCCTTTCTTCAAGAAGCTTGTCTGCTGAGGAATGGATTTGCCAGTCGGTTTAACACTGAGAAAGGCAGTTACCTGTCAAACCCAACCAACCAAAAACTTTGATGTCTTTGGGCCAGAAAGGGAAAACGAACCCACAGCTTGGTAGCCGGATGATTTGTTTGCAAGTACAAGTGCAGTTCCTGTTGCAATTAGTATTAAGTTATTTTATATATAGTCAAAGTATTTCAACTGGAAAGTACAGAAAACTTGCAACAGGATACTCTTGATCCTACTTGCTAATTTACTCTCCTGTGAGACTCAGATTCTGTCTTCAAATTGGATGGGCAAGTGAATTAAGCTTCTCTTTTCTTCTTGTGCCAAGCACGTGAAACAAGCTTGTACTATTGAGTGTCTATTTGGTGTTGCCACCTCCCTTGTGTTTCCAGGAAGGCTGTGCAAGTAGGAAAGACAGGAAAATATATAACTTGTAAAACTTGCAACAGCTTTCATTTGTAAAAAGTATCATGATGTTCAAGCTATAAGCAGTTTTTCACATGAATAGTGACTGAAACTTAGCAGATCCTGACCTTGACTGTGTTAGGTGGCAGCTACTGTCTCATAGGAGAAAGCTCTCACAAACAGTCTCGAAGTGCAATAACCTGTTCTCTTAGCTACTGAATTTCATCTCTTTTATCTTTGCCTGTCCTCAAGATTATTCAGTTCCTCTTTATCATACTGTAATTCTCTTGCACAATAACAGTGTTTCCCAGCTGCATGCCAACAGCAGGTTTCATTAGCAAACTCTTCATTATTGCACAAAGGGCATTAACGGAAGCATCACATGTTTGGCCCCAAGAATATTCCTTTAAGATCTCTAGTAGCAAACTCCTGCTAGCCTCATAACTCCTCTTAAGAAGGTGCCAACCTCACCTTACATCCTTAAATCCCAAAGTTTCATTATAATACCCGGTGTGTGATTTATCTTAATCTCTTAAATGAAGAATTAATAGTGCATTGTAATTCTATAGTGAGACTTACTTGCAGAAAGGTGTAGACTTCTCCAAATCCAGCATGTGTATCCTGATGCTTGCATGTAAGCAGGAAAGAGACAATGGCCTAAGACAATAATAATTTGCCGGAGAACTAAAAGGGAAAACATTTGAGTTATATCAGAATTAGACAAGATGAAGGGACCTGAAATATAGCGGTCTGAGTAAGAGCCATGCGTAGAATCTGATTCCAGCAACATTAAAGAGGTAGCAAAATACTTATTAATTTGTCAGCAAATAATAAATAAAGAAAATGCTTGTTTTTTCAAGAAGCAGAAGTCTGTATGTGTCACACATTTTTATTATAATACAACAGTGGATATGGATTAATGAATTAGTCATCTGCATTAATCAAAGAGAATGTTTTATTATCATCCAACATTAAACAAAAGGCCTCGTTAGACTTGCATTGCATGACAACTAATTAGCACAACCACCCACCAACTTGGCCAGCTGAAGAAGGGAATACTCACCAGCCAGAAGACCCAATGGAGGGAATATTTTTGGTTCAGTCACCAACTGGTTCTTGGAGGTGTGCAAAGGAGTTCTCATAACCAGGGTGAATCACTGACCTGGCTTATCTGGAGCCCCTAAAATGAGTAAGGTATCACATCATTTACTGGATGAAAATTATCAAAAGTACAAGATGCAGTAGCCGTTAAATAAATTTGATGTAAGTAAAGCAGGAAGACCGAGTTCTCGCATTGTTTCCTGATGTTGTTAGATCCGGTTCTTCTTCCCTCCACTTTCTCCTCCACTCTGTCATTGTTTTCACCCTTTGAGTTTTCTAGTTACTGTGCAGAACCCATTTCCTCTCTCCAGTCAAGAACTCTGTCACGTCCACCTTGGCATCAAGCCTTATTTCTTGCTTCTTGTGCCATATCACCTGTTCCCTTTTTCTATTTGTTTTGTTTCATTCCTGGCAGATTTTTAAACTGCTTTATTCTACACTATATTTAATAGCAAGTTAGCTTAATAAAATATGGCTGATTTGTATTCACAGGGTTCAGTCTTCATTCTAGTCTGTTGTCTGAAAGATACCTGGCAAGTTTATTTGGGGCATATAATCCTGAAAAGCACTATATTGGACAAAATAATAAGTAACCCAAGACAAATGAAGCCGTATGCAAAACGTACACTGGAAACTTTATTTCATTTACTATTCTGTATATTAGAAATAAATATATGTACCCGAGTACAAGAAAAAACATGCAGATCACCATTCAAAAATGAAAAAAAAAAGTAAACCATTAGTAAGACTATAGTATCGTTAAGACAAGATTTCTTAAATATGTTCATATATTACTTATAAGAATATGAAAAGTATTCATATTAATACATATTAATACAATATTAATGTATTAGGAAATATGAAGATTAAGACTGTGCATATTCATTACGATATACATCTTTACTACATGCACATCTACATTTCTTCTACATGACCCATGCCTTATTCTGAGCTAAGACAGATTGATTGCTCTCTTACTCAGCTGCTATCCGCTTTTTGATTTTCTTCTTATTTGTTCACTGGGGAAAAGCCGGTACTGTACTCAGCAGACACTATTCCATTACTGTTTTAAAGGAGGAATATTGGGCTTCAGTGAACCTTCCTCCCTCTCCTCTTACATACAAATGATTTCATAGCAGAGAGGGCATGCCTGCACCATGCAACAGAGCATAATGCAGAGTTAATTTGACTGTTCTGGTAACTCCACAGCAAACACAGCTCGTGCTGTCCACATCGGAGGATAAACTAACTTAGGTACGAAAGGAAGGCAGGGCAGCACCATGCCCCACACTAAAACACCTGCCTGCTAGCACAGCTAACCAGAGCTGACACGCTGTCCTGCTCGCAGTGCCAGACGTGGCTGAGAAATGCTTCCTGTGCTGCACAGATATGTAGAGGCCTGACGGGCTCTTGGCCTCACGCCTGGTTATTATAGGGAGGATGAAATCTACAGACAGTTTTATCCCTTAAACTCTACAACCACACATCAATTTTGATACAGTTGACACCTGCAAAGCAAAATATTCTGGAAAAAAAGCATTATTTAAGGAAAAGAACAGTATGCTTTAATTAAAGTGGTTTAATCCAAATGGCATTTCTAGTGGAATGGGTGAGATTTTTCAGTAGACCTCTAGAACTAGAAAGACTGCATGACCTAGACAGGCTGGAGAGTGGGGCAGAGAAGAACCTAATGAGGTTCAACAAGGACAAGTGTAGGGTCCTGCACCTGGGGGGGAAGAATGTCAGGCCACCAGTATAGGTTAGGGGTGGACCTGCTGGGAAGCAGTTCTGAAGAAAAGGATCTGGGGGTCTGGGTAGACAGTAAATTATTCATGAGCCAGCAATGTGCCCTTGTCACCAAGGCGGCCAACAGAATTCTGGGCTGCATAGGGAAGAGTGTGGCCAGCAGGTCAAGGGATGTCATTCTCCCCCTCTACTCTGCACTGGGGAGGCCACAACTGGAATACTGTGTCCAGTTCTGGGCTCCCCACTTCAAGAGAGACAGGGAACTACTGGAGAGAGTCCAGCAAAGGGCAACAAAGATGACTGAGGGATTGGAGCATCTCCCTTATGAGGAAAGGCTGAGAGAGCTGGGACTCGTTAGCCTGGAGAAGAGAACACTGAGGGGAGACCTTATTAATGTTTACAAGGGTCTAAAGGGTGGGTTTAAGGAGGATGGAGCCCGGCTCTTCTTAATGGTTCCCAGTGACAGGATGAGGGGTAATGGGCACAAGCTGGAACAGAGGAAGTTCTGATCAAATATGAGAAAAAACTTCTTTACAGTGAGGGTGACAGAGCATTGGAACAGGCTGCCCAAGGAGGGTGTGGAGTCCCCTTCTCTGGAGACTTCCAAGACCCGTCTGGATGCAGTCCTGAGTAATCCTGCTTTAGCAGGGGAGCTGGACTAGATGATCTCTAGAGTTCCCTTCCAACCCTGAAATTCCATGATTCCATCACTGTTTTATTGGTCTAAAATACATTAAAAATTACTGGATAGACACTGGACAGTAGATAAGACCGTTTGTCTGAATCAGGCCTCAAGTGACTAGCCCCATATGCCCTTGACCAGCAATCTCTCCTTATACTACAACCTATGGTACACCACCAGACGTTTTTCTGGTAAATCGAAGAGGTCCTCTTATAAATGCAGTTCCTTAAAACAGGAAATTCTTGCTTCTTAATGATCAGATAAATGTGCTTAAATGTGTGAAAGCCAATAGAATTTGATGGAATTGTCAAATTAAGCTTTTCTCATCCCATTCACTGTCACATAGTAAGGGTCGCACACCAGGATTTTTGACTCAGTAAGGCACAGAAGGTAACTGTGACATTCAGATGTGTCTTCATTGGCAATGTCTTTATTTCACATAAGTGAACATACTAATTTGTTAAAAAGGCTTGAGTTGGCTTTAAATAATAATAAAGTAGTGTCAGGAATGCTGTGTTCATGTTAAAGATATCCCTAAGGCCCTAAATGACAATTAGTATGTTTGTATACGCTCCGTTATTTTTATAAATATAATTTTAATTGATAGTATATTGTTTGAAAATAGGTACTGTTTGAATGAAAGACTGTACTTGGTAGATCTCTGTATATGCTAAGAGAACCGAAAGTCAGCCTGTAGCATCCAGAAGATCCTGTTTACTAATTCATGCAGTGTTTCGCAGGTATGCTATTAGGATGCAATAGTAGCATTTTCGCTTCTTGGTATTCTGCAATGCTGGAGAGCTTATTGGATTTTTCTCGCTTGCCTGTCATGCCCTAAGGGTTTCTAGATCATTAACGATCAATAGATCCGTTTAGATAAGAATGATAATTCAGACAATTCAAAAACATATATTTTTCCTTGATGTTAGCCTGTGGTATTAGTTGCAAATGAATTCGCTGTTTAACCCTCCCTTGAGTAATAAATCTGTTATTTGAAGAGCAAATTTTAGAATACCAGAGATGCTAGCTTTGATGATGCCATAATAATTGCAGCATAGTATTTGGTTTATTTGTCCAAACACTTTACAAATATGCTTCCTTTAAATTTATCGACTTTACTAAGATCCTGAGCTCTGTTTAGACCTTTTGACTTCATTGTGTATTTAGTTACTGCAGCAGCCTCTGCAGTTACACATATAAACATGTTCTCTCTTAAGGAGCTGCTCAGTGTTGTCAAAGGTTATTTTTAAGTCCAAAGCAGCAAAACCCCAGATCCCAGAACACAAAGTCCTTATAGTCCATACATTTGAAGCCACCTTCAATTTCTGCTTTATGTTCACGATCCCTTTAGCCCATCATCCATGCCTCCTGTAAGCATGCAGTAATGACAGGCACAGATCTGGAGTTAAACTAATTGTGAAAGAAGCAGGCATGGAGTCCGCACAAAATAGCCTGGAAGGCCAGGTGGATAACTGCATGGAGGAAGGACAGCCATGACAGCCCTGCGCAAGAAAACACCAATCTAAGCAACTGCCTTCCCTCATACATTACACGCCCCCCTTGCTCCTGCATATGCCACACATAAACACAAGATTCTGTCTCCATCCATCCTTTCAGCTGCTTTGTTTCCTCCGATGTATGGGACACATTCACCAAAATTCCTTGGCCATCTGGTTTAAGCACCACCCAGTCCTTCTTCACCAACAACACGCACGCTCTATGTCATTACACATACCCTGCTATTCACTCCCTTCTTATTTGACCTTCTTCCTAGAGAAACATCATTATTTCCCTAGTAACTCCTGAAAATACAGATTTCTGTCTTGCTTTAGGCTAGTGAAAACAAACGAGACAAAAGTCGTCATGGGCGAGGCTGCAGAGCAAGTGCAAGTACCTAGTATAGAAACCGCTAGCACCTTGACCCAATTCAGGTAACTGAAAGGGTGGCTGGGAAACTCAGATTTCTCATACAACCCAGTTCTAATAGAGATTTTTTTTTTTCCTGACAGTTTATCTACATGCTCAGTAATCTTAATCTTTTTTTATCAAGTTTACTATTTGTTGAAGGATGGAAGTCAGACTCATAATCCAGCATTGCTGGCATCCTTTCTAGAGCCATTTTTGTGGACAGGATGGACTTCTGCAATCTTCCTGCTTTACTTATACTGAAATAAATTTTAACTATGAATTTTTTGCATCCTATGCATGGTGCTCCTCAAATCTCTCTTAGCCTTCTTACTTTCCTGGTTACATTTGATCTGCCTGTTCTCTTCTGAAGGACAAACTTTCTATTAGAAGTTCCAGTCCTCTCTACGTGATAATCACCTTAATTTTCTACTGAGCCATATAGAGTTTTTACTGGACCACTCTGGTTTCTTTTCAAATTTCATCACAGAGTTTGTCTTGAGTTCTAATACAGTATTTTTAAAAAGTGTCTAGGCTACCTCTAGGCTTCTTGCCTTTTAGCCTGCTCCTCCCTTAGTGCTTTCTCTTCCTTTTGAGCAGTTGCCTTATTAGCATGCAGTTCCTTTTCTTTAAATTGAACACTTGTGTTCTGGATTTATTTTGTTTAGTCTCTTCTGCTGCAGTGTTAAACCTAATCATATTGTAATTGCTATTACAGATCAACTCTCCTACATACTTTTTGAGCTGGTCCTGTGCACTATTCAGGACCAAAGCCATAACGGATCTTTTCTGTGACTGAAGATTAGTTGTTCTGGAAATCATCTATTTACTACCTCCAAAAAATTGTTTCTCTGTCCTGTCATAGATGATGAGTCATTAATTCTGCTGGTAGCTGAAACCGCCCAATGTTAGTACCCGAATTTGAAGGCTCTCTAAACTCACTTAACACTTCTGATCTCTACCCTCTATCTACTTTCTGATTGGGGGTGGGAGTAGTTACACAATCCTAATACTACATTTTTATTACTACAGTATGATACTTACAACCACAGGGATTTCATACCATTTTCTTTTTGAACAATAATTTCATTCTGTTACACTTCATTTTAGACTCCAAAAACAATGCCACCCCTCCACAGGCACACCTTATACTGTCAATTTATGCAGCTGATAACCTGGGAACATCACATCCATCGATTACTGTCTTTCTGCAAGGTCTCTGAGCTGTCTCTCTGTCAGGCTCATCATAGGAAACGAAGCATCCCAGTTCTCCCATCTCATTTTCCAGGCTTCTAGTTACTGGCAAGTTTTGCCCTTGGTCTGTTGCTATATTGGACACACTGTCAACTGACATAAGGAGTCTGATTTGCTTTCTGGACTTACTGCAATTACGCTGCTTTCTTCCCAGCCCTTTCAGACATGCACTGAACATTAGCCATGGTCGTTTTGGGGGATTGCAGCCACCTGACATCTGTGCTCCTCTGCATCTGTCAGCTTCCTTACAGGTTTTAGCACTTTTTTAAGTTTCTCAAGCCAGCAGCCTGTCTCCTTTCTAACCAAGGTTTCAACCCTTCCTTCTCGTTCTTCCTTTTATGAAATGTTTCCCAGTTCCTAATGTATGTAAATCTCTTATCCTAATATCTAAACTAAATAATTTCTGACTGAATATTATGTTAATTTCTGTTCGTGAACAACAATTGATCATCATCATCTTAAAAACTCCCCATGTATCACAGATTAGACTGCTGCCAGAGCACAGAATTTCTAAAATGTTTGAATTTTATGAAAGGTTATTAACAGGCAGCTGCTAGATTATTAGCAAGCAGCTCAAGTATCCTATTTATCCAGACAATAAACAGTATCAACAGTGCAGTGCAAGCTTTACCCATATAACTCTATCAGTTTATATCCATCATGCCCAGGAGAAATTCCAATAAGGAAAAGGGATTGTAATGAGTCCCATGAAGCCTCATTCATGCCAAGCTGTTACAGATAATGAATGATTCAGAGAGGGAGAAAAGGATGTGGGGCAGCATCCAGAAGCTGGGGAATAATAAGGTGTTAAACAACCAGCGCCTGTTTGCAAAGTTCAGATAAATACCAGGCAAAACCCACGTTCACTGGTGCTTCAGCTTCACCTCACAAGGTGATGAACACACTCCAGCACGTGTGTAGAAGGGAAAGTTCAGGTTAGTTGGTTAATACTAAAAAACCCAAAAAGATTATTCCAGAAATGGTCCCTTAAGAGCAGAGCAGATACATTTTAACCCACTGCACATCTGTGTTCTCGTTTGGACCCCAGCTTCTGAAATCACAGGCACCAGCAGAGGGAGGACTGTTAGACATACAGCATCTATACAAAGGCATACTGCAAAGAGCAATGACCTGTAGCCAACAGCAATTCAACTTTAAAACACCCTCCTATCTCTGCACCTCTTGAAAGAATTACCATTCCTGTTACTAGAATAGGCAAGTTATTTTGCCCCTCTTGTCTCTTTAGTTTGACTTGTGGAGTTATTCATCAAACTCTATACAGTGGCATATCTGATTTACAGTGTGAGAGGTATATGGTAAAAATCATCTTACTCAACAAAAGTACACCATCTGAAAGTGTCCAATCCCTGCCCGGAGCTGCTCAGTCATATGGTAACTGCCATGGGCTAGATGAACACTAGGAGAGAATAAATTTGTCTTCCAGATCTGTACAATTTGTGGTTTGGAGTATCTGTTGCAATATAAAAAGAGTTTCCATATCAGTCACATCAGATCAGTGAAAACAGGTGAGGGGAGCCAGAGCTGCAGAAAGCATTCTGAAAGACAGGTGAGACTTAATGGTCACATCTTCATGACAGAGAAATGTCATAAAGCCTCCATCACACCTGGATGAAGCATTGATATAAACTAAGAATCAGAATGGGGAAAGCATAAACCAAACACTGATTGTACTGCCTGGTGAGAGAAGCGCATTACTACTTGCAGGAATATGCCACAGATTCCACGACAACAGTAAGAACTAGGATATTTATAACTTCAAGTCTGTGTCTTAATGCCACAGTTTGCATTCATGGGCCAAGGATAACTTCAGAAAGTTTTGCAAGAAAATACTTCAGCCATTTAAGAGACCCGGTTAGCTTTAATTCACGTCTGACCTGCAATTTGACAATGTATTAGAAAAGTGACATTTTCCAGGATGGTAACTGCCAGCAGCGATGGGTGCTTTTAGCAATGCTGAACCTGAAGCCTACAGTGCAGGAGGGCTGATCAGTTCTGAAGTGCTCGTTGTGCATCAGGGAAACATACTTACTGATCCATAAAATTAAAATAATTATAATCTGTGCCCCTTCCCTTCAAGAACCACGTATTTAATTAAAGAAGTAGCTTGGTGAGTCTGTCATCTCTCACCCCTGTAAAGCCTGCAGACAGCATGTGTGTTTTGACTTCAGCATCTTACCCATACGTCATAAAGAAAGGATTTTCTTGGATATATACATATTGATTCAAAGAATGAAACTAATGTCTTAGAGTTTAACGAGATGAAAGTTTCAGTGAAGTATTCAGTCATTCTGCAATATCCATTTTAGCCTCAATAAGCAACTCTCACTCTCTCAAAATTCTTTCTATCCAGATTTAGAGTTCTTGCATATCCCTCAAAATCCAAGCATGGTTTGCATGCTGTCTGTCCTGAAAGTGATAGTGACATAAAGAAACACTGATATTCAGCACACTGGACATTTTCACATATTTCTTCCCAATGCCTTTCTTTGCCCAGCCAAGCACCATATTCTTCCTGCCACAATGGCACAATTTCCAGAAGCAAGATCCCGTCACCTGCCCTTTGCCTTGAGCACAGCCACTTGGTCCCATCATCTTCTCTGTGTAAGCTCCAGTATTCATGATGCTGGGAGGTGAGCTCAAGCCAATTAAACACCCCAATTTTTCAATTTACTTTTCAGATTGTTGATCACTCTGCACAGCTGCTATATATAGCACGTAAGCTCATGCCAGCACAAAGAAAGCAACAGAATGAAGTTGTCAAGGCTAAATTCTCCTTTAAGCAACAGCACAGAGAAGTTACATTAAAGAGATGAGTCACTACTTCATCAGAGCAAATAACATATTGTCAAATAACAAGATCTCAGTTTACGAGCTCCCACCTGTGGAAACGGTATCTCCAGTAATGTCAGGAAGCAAAAGATTTTGTTTTAGTAGCAGAACAGATGGCAAAAGATGCAGCTCACACAGGTCTTCACACACCACGGCCTTCTGACAATTCCACTGGCAATGTGGTTGCAAAGGCACACCAGAACCTGGCAGATTTTTAAAAACCAGTAGAATAGGGTTTCTCGTGTTTGATCTTCAGTGAGAAGGGAGGATTATATAGTTCACTGCGCAGCGTACAGGGAGTCAGTTTAGGACAGACAGTAACAGAGCCGCAGAGTGACGAGGCAGAACAGAAGAGGGATTACAAACCACTCTCTCTCTAAAGATACATTTTTATGTAGTGAAATGAGACAGAATTCAAAATACTTTAGAATATTATCACAACTACAAATTGTTCATAGCTGGCTACTGAAAGCTAGACAAACTATTATTTATGCTCCTGATTTTAAAAAGGGCCACGAATCTTACTACTACCCCTGGAAGTTTCTCTCTGCGTAAGGACGACAAGACTGAATTGGACATTAAAGTCAAGCAAGGCTTGTTAATAAGGTTATCAGTACAAAACATCACTTTATTGCATCCCGACTTGAATTTTCATTTTTGAGGTCTTTTTCTTCTCTTCCATCTTGCCTCGTTCATCAGTGTATATACAGAATACATTTTGCAGTGAATATACAGAATACATTTTGAACAACCTAAATTTTTGTCAGAATCACGTAGATTCCAGAAGTACCATAATGCAAAGAACAAAAGGACGCCATCCCGATGTTTGAGTGGCTGCCTGGATAATGGAACTGCAGTCGCTAAGCTCACTGCTCCAAGCAGTCTCCCGTGCTTCCTCACCTATGATACTCGCACAACCCAGTCTACCAGGAGACCAAAAGACCTCCCTGCTTGCTCTCTGCAATATCCTAACAGCACTGCTGAAAACAGCACTTATCTGAAGATGCAGATTTATCTAATGCAGAACACTGGGGGCAGCGACACGGGAAAATATTAGAGAAGTGAATTATGTGTCAAATGCAAATAAAGGACCAACAACTAAGTCTTTCACTGCAATCACAGGAAAATAATTATGCATATTACATTCATTTGTTCCCTTCAGTGCTGCTGCAGAAGTTATACAAAGTTCTTACTAATTTTATTTAAATCTTTAAATGTAGACATGAAAGGATTCATCCTGACGTTATGATAAATGATGAAACATAACATTAACATAAACTTGTTTATATGAGAAATCCTGCTGACAGAGTACATGCTTCTTCATTTTGTGTTTTTGCATTGTCTCTTTCCAAGAGGCTCAGCCAGGTCTCCCATCAATTACACCCATGCAAAAGAAGAATAACTTCAATAAAGCCTGTATAAATTCATCATTGTAAGAGGCAATATGTCATAGTAAGCTGATTGAAAAAACTAGTGGATCAGAACAATAACATTTAAAACCAAAGTTATCTATGTTGTCTAATGAAAAGAATACTAGTTTTAGTACAGATAGCACAGTATATATGGTTCTTTCTACTTGACTATGCAAAATTACTTGTGTTAACAGAAGGAATGCAGCTGTGTTTGTTCAGTTTAAGTTAACAAGAATGGACCTTTCCTTTGCTGTATCTGTCAAGTCCACTGTTAGACAACAAACTCCAAGAAGAACTTTGTTTTCCCACAGACACCTCTCTGCTCTGCTTCAGACCCTGGCACTCTTGTTCTGCAACTCCTCACTGGAGCCGTGAAGTGTCCTGCGCCGTACGGTGAGCTCTACCAAACTGATTCAGGTAAACTCACTACTGTGTGGTTATAGGGGGGGAAAAAAAAAGTCTACCACAACTTAAGCCAATGGCCATACAGTAAAGCAATTCAAGTACCACAGACAAAAGTCTCAAGACACTTCTAAAAAGAATCACCTTGACCTTTTGTTCCAGAAGTAAGCATACGCTCAAGGAAAAGGCAAGCAAAACCCAGAGTATAACGGTAAGGCAACTTAAGCAGTGGCAAAATAGAGTTCTGTGTAACTCCCAAGAATATTTGGTTTGATTTCTCCCCTTTTGAAGATTAGAATTTAAAAAGCTTAACATGGACATTTTTAAGAAATGTCTTTTATCACTACCTAAAGTGTAGTACAGCTATTTTGCTGAATAGTGATCTAAAAACAAAGCAAGTTAAATATTGGATTAGTAGATGACAGCTCTTCAAAAATATTCTCATTAAAGTTGCTCAGAGCACCAGAAACAGGTTTTATGTTTTAAAAATTAAGTTACAGGGAAAGATTCCTCCCTCTTACCATACCCTTGAGGACCTGCGAATACTGTTGTGGGTGGCAGTGTGCTGGCAAAGCAAATGCTAGCAAACTGTCTCCCCTCACATAAGTGATTGATTTATTAGTTTAATAGAGCTGTAAATCGAGAAAAATGTTCCTCAAGCCTTAACAGTGAACTACAAGCAAATAATAGGCAACAAGCTCTGATGCAGAATTGAGAATATAAGTACTTGTGAAATACAGCATATGTTACATTTTCCCGTCAGCAGCCCACGGAAAATCTGACCGCTGTGATTTCCAGCTACCTAACAGTCCTTGAATTCTGGCGACAGAGCCTTGTAACAGTCATGTTAGGTGCCCTTGCTGTCATCTGTGCTTTTTATTTTATTTTGCTCAATTCAAAACAAAAAGAAGCCAGTACAAGGGAGCTAAAACCAGTGCTACAACGCACTAAAGCAAGAAAAGATTCTCCTGCCATATAGCAACCCCAAAATTCTTTGCAATCACTTGGTGCTTCTATATTTGCAGAATTCAGAAAGCTACCAGTGTCTGTCATTGTACAAGATAAATTGCTCATAATGTTATAGTTCCTCTATAATTCCCAAAAGATTTCTTAAATATTTTTCTCTCTCTCTAAATACATCACTGTCATATCACCTGCCTTTTTTTTTTTTTTCCCCCTTGCAAAACTCTGTTTCTGGCATATCATGCCATTTCTCTCTAGAGTTTCTCCTTCCTTCCTCCCATCCTTGCAAATTTAGCAGGACATTTGGTTGTCAGCTCTTCTTTCCTGTGAAACAGAGAAAGCAAGCTGTCTTGGAAAAGGATAGATGTTACCTAGCAGGCTGCAGCAGACAGTTGCCAGCTGCACACAGGCTTGAGCCTGTGAACATCTGTAAGATAGTAAAGGTTTTCAAGGGATAAATTCAGTTCTCACTCATGATTAATATTTGTATAACACACAAACCAGTTTTTAAGTACAACCTCAAAATTTCAGCTATAATATAAGTATTTGAGATTCTTTTTTTAAAATTGGACAACTCAAGGCATTTTGGAGATAGAAGTTGGGGTGGGGAGAGTTTAACTTCAGGTGACTATTCTGCTTCGATTACCTGAAAATATTCTGCTTGGGTTCGATGCATTTATTTCTTCCAGGTTTGCTTCAACATTGAAGCAAATACGTTTTGTCATTGCAAATAATAGTAGGTTTTCATTCAAGAAGGGAGGGATTGGATTTCAACATTAATATTGTTAAAAATATAAATTTCTTTGTTGTAGTTGAATAATTCTGTCATGTAAAAAGTCTAGTCTTAAACTGAAAAGAGAAAGCATTAAGTTGAAAAATTTCCAACCGTTTCTAAGCCTTACACAACGGAAACACGAGAACTCTTTTCTATCTTTCACTAAATACTGGCAAATGCAGCAAGAAAAAGGCCAAACATTCATCAGGATTCAGCAATATCTCTGCAGGCCTTCCAATCCTTTCCCAAGAGCTGTGGCTTTAAGAACCAAGTCAGGCACATCTTCTGCAACCTTGTCTGCAGCCCAGGGGAAATAAGAAGACAGAAATCACATGGGATTGGCCTCATAATATTGTTCTTTTGTTCTTGTGGTTGCTTTTGTTTTGAAAGCTGTTGTAATAGTCAAGAACGCACCACGGGATGGTCTTTGCCCTGCCTCCTCCTTCAAGGCAAGAGCAAGGAAACCGAAAAGAGCAGGCAAGAGTAGGGAGGGAAAAGTTGCTTCACCCTGCCAGCATACCACATCCAACATCTTGTTTAAATTCTGCAATACCTTTTAAAGATCAACCTTCATTAGCTTTCACATACCCTCTGACCTCTTGAAGGTCTTTAGTATGCTCAGCTTTATCAAGTGCAGTCTTTTCACTATGATGTCAACTCTCTATCCCTTCCTACCACAATTTGTAGAAATTTTTCACATGATGTTTAATTAGAAGTCTGAGCTCTGCGCTAACCAGAAATAGAAGTCAAATAATACTGATCTGCTTCACAAGAACAACTTGGTTTTACCACTGAGCAAAACACCAAAATCCCCAAAATGCAAGATCTTCCAAAGTCCCTATTATGTCTATGAAAGTCAGCAGTCTTCTGTATTTAAAAGCAACTCAACATATTTCAAGAGTGCTAAAATGCTTCTTTCTTCTTCTGATAGTCTAGGAGCCTGTGCATGTGCAATGTCTGTCTGTTGGATTAAATGCACTAAACCTTTAACATGCATTAAATATTACTGAAGAATCAAACACTGAACTCTGTCACTTGATGACTTCGCCTCAGTATTTTGCTTGCCTCGCCTTTCTCTGTTAGAATTAATCCAGTAGACTGTACTCTCTGCCTTTCTTTTCTAGAAAATAATCAGACTGAAATTAGTTTTTATATAATGGAGATGAATATGATCAACTTCAGTGAGAAGACTACAACCCATGAAATTAAACTTGTTTACTTGCTTCAGTCTTTTAAAGTATTGTAGCAGCAACTTTTAAAGTATTGATACAGCAAATGATCTACCAAGCAGAGAGCCCAGACAAAAGTGATGTGTGCCGTACTCTACAGTGACACAGTCTGCGTACGCCTGATGGCTTTGTCTTCTGCTGACTCATGGCACCACATGCTACTTGGAAGCAGAATCTCAATGTAGCTGGTACTAAATTCTCTAGTTCCTCAGATTTTTGTCTCAGGAGCACATTTAAAAGTAATTAGTTAACGAACTTGAAAGGAAAGAGAAACTCAGTTCATTCTAGCATCCTGTTTACCATAAATTCAGCAGTTTTTCAGAAAAATGTAATTTTCCTGAAACAACTTACACACTGGCTAGACCATTAAAAACTTAGAATCTCACTTCAGCTTGAAAAAAAAAAAGTAATCAAACTTACTGAGCCAAGTCAATAAATAATGCTGTTCAGTATGGTCAATAAATAACCAATTTGCTCCTTTCCAAATCCATTTAGAAGTAATCATGCAGACATTAAGCAGTTTTATAACTGATGCCTAATGGCTACATAATAATACATTTATTAGAGTTAATAATTCCTGTTATGCTAGTAAATGGACTATCATGGTTCATCACCATCCCTAATAGTCTCTTTATGAACTAAGAGGGAGGCTGTCAGGGAGTGTTTGGTATACCACGCCAACACGGCTTCTTTAAGGGACTGTTTCTCATTTCTGAAAATAATGTTCAAACACAGATGTCATGGGCCTGTCACGTAACGAGTCTGTCACATCAAGTTATGACAGATTCATTCTCCCAAGTTTTGTCTGAAGAGTGCAATGACTGCAGCAGACTGGAACATGGAGAAACCTTAGAATTTCAAAAACAAAGGTACAAAAATAAGGTATTATCCATACATACTACCCATCTTGAAAACTCTTTCTTACGTTGTATTTCCCATAGAAACGTGCAGTTAGTTTTCATCGGCCAATTAAAGCTTTCAGGTCCTACACACACACTTGATAGCCCTCAAGCAATTTGTTTTGCAGTAAGAGTTGGAGAAGAAATTGCTTCTGTTCCAAATGAGGTGATCAGGACAGAAACTGAGCAAGAGAAAAGTGACTCTGAAACCTCCTTTGTGTTCCTCAGGCTGTGGGTGAGGCTGTTTCCTCCTAGACCCTGGTACAGACTTAGTTAGCCCTAGCTTACACTTTGTTTCTCAGGAGCTCTTTCCAGGCCCTGGGAAAGAGCTGCAGCACAGTATACTTCAGCTACATCCCCATCTCACCCTTGGGCTATTATTTTTCTTATACTGCCGTATGTTGCTCATGTCAGAGGTAGAACTAGGGTTGGTGTGAGCCATTACATGAGTTACCCTCTCCAGTCCTTGAAAAATAGCCATGGGCAAGGATATTTGTTAAGCTGTTTGCTTCTCTCTAAGATCCCTTTTATATTGCCAGAGCTGAGGATTTTGCATACAAGTACTTTTTAGTTCATTTTTAGAGAATATTCCTTAGCATTGATTATGTCAAGATCCCATTTTTCTCTTACTGCTTGCTAAAACTTCTTAAAAAATGCAGAAAAATCCTCCCCACTTAAGCTTCTCTTCATATATCACAAAGTGGGAAAAGAAACATTTTTAAAACAAAATTCACAAGCTTGTGCCCATTAACTAATATATTGAATGTAAAGAATATGGATGGGAAGATTGTTTTGTGTCTGCTATCCCCTATCGTTTTATCTATGGGCATCCCAAGCAGAAGTCTGTAATATCCCTTTGTGTCATCAATGCGGAATATCATTGATGGACATCACTGAAGGGCATCGGCTCCTCTAGCCATGAGTGGCCACTCCGCTGCGAGCAAGGAGAGTGACTCACCATCCTCTGATGCCTTGTAAAACCACCTCTGGTGACTGTGATGGGAATAATTATATTTTTTACTGACAAGGCATATAGAAGATATGAGAAAGAAACAATACTGCACCGGTGTCAACAGCAATAGAAATGACTTGCTTAATCTGCTGGTAGCCTGAGGTAGAGAATGTCACTGAAAGCTTACCTTTATAATATTGCATTTGCAGGCAAAGCCTTGTCAGTCAACAGTCTCATTTATGGTTTCATATCTCTAATCTATCACTGACGAAAAGTTTTATTAAAAGTAACTGACAATATCATTCCCTTCCTTGTCACCATCTTAGCCTGAATCCCTGTCTGTTACAGATATTCTGAAATCATCTTACTTGGGATAGCATTTTCTAAGGTAAAAAAAATTGTACTAACGCTGCCCACATGCCTCCTCCTCCTCCTGCTTCACCTGACCATTCGTAAGAACAACATTAAGCCAAAATGTAGAATTTAAGGCCTGTTCATCCCTTGCTTAAGCAAGTCCCAGTGAGGGGCTACAGCATGGGCTTAAGCACAGGCTTCCACCCCCCCGCTGCAGGCCATGCTCTGGCAGGGACTGCCCCTCGCACTCGGTGGGACCAGGGTGGCCACGGGACCAGACTGCTCTCCCTGCCGATTGCCCGGATGGATTTTGGCACAGGGCTGGCCAATCTCCTCCCATCCTCATTGGCTGGGCTCACAAAGCTGAACAAAGGCTAGGAAATTCAGTGGAAAGAGATGTCCTTGATGTTTCTTCCTGTCTTGGGAAGGCAAGGCTCCCCGTGGCTTTTTTTTCCAGCTAAAATATAAATGGGATTTTGGCTTCATAATCTGTGCCAGCCAATGTCATTAGTATAGATCAGTAAAGCAGGTTTCCTAGGGCAGGACATGGTTTTGCATTCACTGTTCAAGCTAACCTGAATTTGATCTGAGCGCTGCTAAGCTGAACTGATTTTGGTGGAAATTCTGCTCAAGTGAAGAACGCTGTCTAAGCGAAAGTTGAATGAATCCTTGTTTTACACATCCTGTTTATTTGAAGCTACCTTTTAATTAAGTGATTAAAATATCAGCAGCTTTTAAATAAAAAATACAGTTATTTTAGCAAAGCACTAATAAATATAGAAAACAGCTGAACACAGAAGAATCTGAGCTGCATGACAGACAAGGTCCTCTCCATGTCCAAAATTTCTGTGATGTGGTATTAAGATGGTGACTTGGGACTAGCATGTATTTTAAATAAGAGACTCCCTTTTTGTTTTAAAGAGTGATGCTTCTTAAAGCATTTCCCTCACCAGAAATGTCTTTCCTTAGAGCTGAGTTGATTTTTGCGGACTTTAAAAAATAGTCATCAGTCACCCAAAAGCTGCCCCCAGAGAATCAAACAGCCAGCAAAACTTCACATAGCTTTAGAATTTATGTGCTTAAAATATGCATTAAGTATTTCAAACTAATTCGTGGATGTTTTAGACCATAAAGTCTGCTTTCAGCTACTGTAGATCATTGGCTCTGCTTTACAAGAAACATTGTTTTACAGGTTTATAACTCAGTTATAAAAATGTGCTCCAGGCTAAAGCTCAGTATAGAAAGGTCTCAGCCAATTTTCATTATAACTTTTCTCTATATTTTTTTAGCTGTTCAAGATTACAGGTGTCTTAAAAAATCCCCTTCCACTGCAGTATTATTACCAATACCAGGGACTGATTTATACTCTAAACTGCAGGGAAGGGAAAGGTAACTCAGATTAAAAACAAACAAACAGAAACAACAAAAAAGCCCCCCACAAATAATCGAACATGATCAAGGTTTTAGATTTTTAAGATAACATATTAGAACACATTTTTAAAAGAGCTGTAATGTACTGTGCGCTTCAGACAATGCAAAAGGATGTAACGTAATTAATGTATTGCTCTTACATCCCGGGAGATTCGCGACAGAGTGCTCCATAAATCCACCTCTACATATTGACAATTTGGAGTTCTTCAGGGCCTGGAAAACAACCAGCTGAAGTTGTTCTGTCTGTTCATTTCAGCCAATGCAAATTTTAGAGGTTATTTGATTTTAATATAGAAATACATACCCAGGGTTAACAGGCCAAGCCCAAGAATCTAGTTCAAAGAGGGATGGCAAGTACCGCGAGGTATGCTCAGAGACAAGGCTAAGCATACACAGATTGCAGATAAAATGTAAGGTTAACTGACTATTGAAACAACTTGCTTGTGATTTTCTTCCAAGTCAAGATTTCATTCTTCATACGTAGGTGACCCAAAGCTTTTACAGAAGTTTAATACCCTACAGAGAATGTAATATTTCAAGATTTCTGAAAAACGACCTCGGATGCATAAACAGAGAGAGAGAGAAACAACTGTGAGAGAAGTTCTTTGCATACAGACCTACGTTCAGAATGAAATCACACAATACTTCACTCAAATCAGAAACTAAACTCTTGAGATTCAGTCTAGTACAGTGTGTAAAGCCTCACCTTTGCAAACATACTTGATTTTTTTCCATCTCTTCGGCAACCATTTTTAGAAACATTTCCCTAAATATAATTGGGAAGAAGACAAGAAAGTCAGACTGAAATATCTGTGACCCTCCCAGTGAGCATCGCTTGTGCAAGCTCAGAACTAATTTAACATTCACAGAGCAGAAAACATTCAGCTCAATGATAATCAGTGAAGTCAGATTTAGAGCAGGCAAAGTTCAGCAGCTTGATCTCTGTTTTATGTTCAAGTATTTGGCTCATAAAAGCTAAATAAGTGTTAATGCCTATAGGGAAAAATAAGAATCATTAAGTTATATGAAACTACTGTAAAAAGACAGGGCTGGGGTTTGATGGGTTTTTTTCTAATAACTGCAGAAAGGCTATTGTTGGGAAAAGTAGACATATGCTTCTCCCCCAGTCTTATCCAAAGTGAGAGGAATTACTGTGTTTTGCTAGGTTTCTGGACAAGTTGAAGCCATACTGTTGATTGGAGGGTACTCAAAGCAAGTATAGTCAGTGGAGAACATATTCCGCAGAGATCCTGGACATCCACAGCACATCCTCTGCTTATAATACCATGATCGTATTCATTTAGGCATGAAACTTTTTGGGCTTACTGTTCATTTACTACATAGTTGTTCTAGAAACATCAGAGCTGTTGCTTCTCCATTGAAGATGACCCAGAGAAAACAATTCTAGTTCTAATGGTTATATAAATAGTTCAAATGCTGATCAGCTTCCCGCCCCGCAAGCCTCACAAGAGTATTTTATACATCTTTCAGAATCATACGGTCATAGGTGTTACAGGACAACCCACTTAGAAGCTACTATTCACATTGTCTACAGTAATATTTCCCTGATGTTTACTACAGGCCCTAAAATATCTGGCAGCCCACCACACACCATCATCATCATCTAAGTACTAACTAAAAATGCAGAACAGTATGTTTCCATGGATCAATAACAGAGTGCTTATGCCTTCTTACACCAGCAACATTGAGACATTCATGTATATCCAGTTTTGCCTGGTGTAGTCCAAGAAACCCAAAATCATACGAAAACATACCTCAAAATTGTGTGGATAGTATGCAAAAAATCACTTCTTTATGAAAAACTTTCTCCTGATCTGTGTGGTATTAACCTGCAAAACAACACTGGTGATGCTCCTTTTACTATTTCTATAGTCATCAAACTTTGAGTTAATAATTATTACCACATCCAACTAAAATGATAATTTTCTTATCTATTAGTTGATCCACATGTGAATGACAACTGTGGTCATTTCACAAGTGGCACATGCCACACCAGATACTACATCAGGATTTTCCTGAAGAGCTTAACTTTGTCTTTGGGTGTTCAGGAATTATAGGAACCATATTAAAAGTTTAAATCTACTGAAGTAGAAAAAAAGTTAGGATTTTCAATGGCAACCTAACTTCATTCATAAGACTGAAATTTACTGATGATTAAAATTGGAAAGGAGAAAAGCCATTACGGAACTCCATCACTGGTAGCAGCTAGCTCTTACCAGTCCTGGACAGAGCAGTAAACCCATCGTTTTTAGAAAATTCGGACAGACATGCACGACCCAGGTGATAACTGTGGCTCAGATGCCTTTGGTTAGAGGGCTCACTTCAAAGTTCTCAGTGACAACGCTGCTCCATACAAGGTTCACAGATTTGTGGGGGACTGTTCCCACAAACAGCAGTGCAGGGTAATACCGGGCAGAGACTTCCCCAGCATGACTAAAGATGTTTAACTAGAAAGAAAGGAGTAGAAAATATTCCTCATTCATTTATCATTTCTTTTCTTTCTGTACATTGCATCTGGACAATATTTTAAACCACCCTGTTATTAAGCCTTTTTCTGTTCAGTGAGGAGGACATAATTTTAATCACTGGGGTGAAGTTACAGTTAAGTTAAAACAGCTCAGCCCCGCTTTGGGCAAGAAGCATTTATCTAATGATGTGTCACAGTGAGCTCTGCAAAACGGCCGCTCCTCTAACAACAGGGCTGAAACGATGAAGGAGCCTGGGCTGAAATACACCCTTTCTGCTTAATTCAATTTCTGAATCTCATCAGGAATGGGATACAAGTACAGGCTCTATTTGTGCTAACGTGAACAGAAACACGCACACAAAAAGAAATGACTCATAGGAGAGACTCAAGGACCTAGGAGAGATTGTAGTACTGCATCTAATTTTGGAAACACTTGATGATTTGTATCTCCTCTTTCAATGCCAATGGAAATAATGAAAGCTAATACCAGGTATACCAGTGCTTCCTGGCAGTTTTGACCTTTAAAAGAAAGAACTTGGACTTAGAGATGACAAGATTCATTGTAAGTGCATTGCACAACAGTAAGCCTCTGACTTTCAGACTCACTGAGATTTACTGGAATCCCCCAGCCCATACAGCAATATTTCAACACCCACAGGAAGGGAAGTTTTACTAGCAAACATCCCTGTCTGCAGTTTTTACCAGTAATTCCTGAGACCTTTTTCCACCTTTAAAATCATGTTAACCAATATGATGTAAACTTATATTTTTTCTCATAAGACTCATTAGCATTATGCATTGCACATGTAATACTAAGGCCTTTTCATTTGCACGTATACATAGTACAAATATAAACATGAAGCAAACGTGGAATGCCTGGTAATAAAGTCTAGCGCAATTAATTACTTCCAGCAAGCAAAAGTAATTTAAGCACTTATCCAAGAATTTGCTTTTCTATTGTTTCCTTTTTAATGCACTTACCTTATGAAAGTCACCTGAGTTACAGCTGTATTTCTGTACAAATGTATTTTATTTTGGAGGCATGTGTTCTGCTAACTCACGCTACAGTAGAACTTGCACCATGTGGAAGACCTACAGGCTCACAGTAGTTAAGGTCCAATTCTTAAATCCTTAACTTTTAGCCAAGCATTTACATTGCAGGTACAGCCAACCAACTTTTCCAGCAACTACACACTTTGAAGTATTGCTGTGGGGTTCACCATGAGAAACACAGAATCATAGAATAGTTTGAGTGGAAGGGACCTTTCAAGGTCATCTAGTCCAACCCCTCTGCAATAAGCAGGGACATCTTCAACTAGACCAGGTTGCTCAGAGCCTCATCCAACCTGACCTTGAATGTTTCCAGGGATGGGGCATCTCCCACCTCTCTGGGCAACCTGGACCAGTGTTTCACCACCCTCATGGTACAAAATGTCTTCCTTATATCTAGTCTAAATTTACCCTCCTTTAGTTTGAACCACTACCCCTTGTCCTCTTGCAACAGGCCCAGTTAAAAAGTTTGTCCCAATGTTTCTCATAAGCCCCCTTCAAGTACTGAAAGGTCACAATAAGGTCTTCCCAAAGCCTTCTCTTCTCCTGGCTGAACAACCCTCTCTCACCCTGTCCTCACAGGAGAGGTGCTCCAGCCCTCTGAGCATTTTTGTGGCCTCCTCTGGACCTGCTCCAACAGGTCCGTGTCTTTCTTGTACTGAGGACCCCAGAGCTGGAGGCAGTCCTCCAGGTGTGGAGCAGAGGGGCAGAATTGTAAAGACATCCAGTAGCTATTTTCTTAACTCACCTAACTGTTTCTATGGATAGATATGGATAGATAGCCTGCGGGATAATATGGACCCAATATCTTTTTCTGAGGGTTATCTCAGGAACTGAAGAATATGCTGGTTTCTAATCAGCAAATATATATTAAGCATGGTCCCAACTCTGTCACAGAAGCCTGATACTGTTTTATGGAATCAGAGTTAATCTGAGTCAAACTTCATGCGAGGAGTTACAATAATGGTCAGTGCTATGAACAATCTTTGAGCATGTGAGAAGCAGAAAGAATGTTTATTAACTTTTATTGATATTTGCCTATTTTTGCATTATAAGAATATTCCCACAATGTTGCGTGCCCTCAGTTCTAGAATAGTGAGGAAACACTTCTGTAGCAATGCTTCCAGAAAGCAGAGAGGAATAAATAATATTCATTGTTTAATAACTTACACTGTTTAATAAGTAATGAATAATACTTAATCCTCATTTGACTGCATGACAGAAAAATCTCATTGGGAACCCTGGTTTGATCTTATTCATTAGGGAGCAGAACCTGCTGTCCTTAGAGATAAGTACAAGTGTTTACTTCTTGATATGTCTCTCTGACTGCAGGTAGTCAGAAAGACTGTCTGTACTAACTGTACTGTACTGTTTGCTTTCAGATAGAAAAAAGACACTGCTTAGTCCAAGATAGCATATAGCTCAATTATAATTTATGCTAAAATCAGGCCCATGAAATTAATGAATGCCATTTTCACAATCTACTTCACCTTTTGTAACAGGATGCATAGATCCACCTCCCTTTCTCTGGTTCCATGATAGCCACAGGCAAGTAGAGATTGCTGCAAGTGTAGTCCACAGCACAATCTTACTCTTCTCCCCTTCGTAGTAACTTAGAAAAATAAAAAGCTATAGCTCACAAAGATATTATTAATTTCTCTTATTGACTAAAAAGTAAGATACAAGGTGCCTAGCAGCCCCTGCACCACAGGAGAAGAGGGACTACTAAAACATATGCAAGGACCAGCAATGATAAACACCAAGTAATGAAACAAAAGATATAAATTATGGAAAGTAAAGCTAAAAATCAATATGCTGCTTTTCTGAAAGACTGTGCTCAGTTTTAAAAACAGAGGAGTTTTTGATGAATGTTTAATTAGCTATAGATTGTTAAAGAAGGATTCCAGACCATCTGGAGCCTATTCTGTAATTTGATATGGAAACCTCTAGCTCAAAAATAATCCCTGTGGGAAGGCACAAACACACGTACCACAACCTCATCAGCAAGTTTCTGGTATATATTTTAGATAAAAATATGCCATCTTTACCCCCTGGGAAATCTGAGATAAAACCCAAACATCCCAGTGAAATACCAAAATACTAGAAACAACTGGAGAAGCAAGGTATTGTTTCTTAAAAGATCAACATGAGAAGAGGGAGGTTTAGACCAAAAAGCCTGATGAGCAGCTTCAGCTTCTGAACATTAAAAGATGCAGTTTTTCAGCAACGTCAGATAATCACAATAATGGTAAAGATACATCTTCTGAACTTTTACAGGAAGCTTAAAACAAGATTTACAATATCAGCAGAGGAACAGAAGCCCCCAACACACTGGGGAAAAAAAATAGAGCACCACACAGAAACTGAACGAAAGTTGTCCTAAAATAGAACTTGGAATGATGCCGTAGTTAATAGCTATAAATACAGAACACGCTGACGTATTAAGCGTGGTCTTTAAATACAGTTTTAACCAGAAGGGGAAAAAAAAGGCAAGTCGTGACACAGATTTTGGTCATCATCAGCAGAACAAAGAAAGCTGAAATCATGAAGTCATTTTAGACAGTGACTAGGTAACAGATTTATTTATTTATTTTTACATTACGTTGGATGAGACTGAAAGGCTTCCTCCCTGCTTCTATACTGGGAATGGAAGAATTAACAAGATTTATCTTAGAACCAGAATCACAATTTATGTACAATATTTAATTACAGGCCAGCTGGTACAGTATCTCCAAGGGTGACCAGCAAAAAATGTTCCGGAAATGATATAAAAAGCCCTTATTAAGCAGTTGACATACAGTCTTTGTAAGAGATCTTTGCTGCTAAGAATCAGAGCAGACCTTTCCTGAGTATATTTTCTGGTTTTTAATAAAGATGGTACTCTAGGAATCTAAAGAATGAGGACTGAAAGCGAAAGTAAGCTCATTTTGGCACTGGAAAGGGTTTCCAGAAAGAAAGTAAATGAAAAAGCACTATAAAATACAAACTAACTATTTAAAAAACAAAATACACTCTGGAAGTCAGAAAAGCAGATGTATCTCTCGCCCGGCCCATGAGTGAGTGATACGACCAGGCAGAAACTTACCAGAGGGCAAACTTTCCATCCTTTTGCTTCCCGTCAAGAAGCACAGCCTGTGCTCACAGTGCAAGATACAGATGTGGGTACGTATTTTCCCATTTAGACTGGGGCTGCATCTGGCTCTGCACATGGTGACACAGAGTATTTCAAGCACGAAATACATTTCCTTATAACCTTAGGTATGTTGTGAACTACAAATGTGGTGTTTGGACCTTTTCAAGAACCGTGGAAACTGTTTTTAGTAAAACCTTTTGAAAACTTCCCATTTTCACAAAACTTGTTGACAACATAATTGGTAAATCAAGATCCTTATCAAACCTCTTTCAGTGCTTAGCACAAATTCCAAACAATCCTGTGCTACAGCAGTTCATCTGCATCTAATTGACCAGTTTCAGAAGGCATACAAATGATCTTTAAGGCATGAGTACATAGGAACAGAAGAACAGAGATGTCCAAAGCAGAAAGTGAAATGAGGGAGGATTCAAGCTATTTCCCCTCTAAGACCCCTGAGACTGTTTATACACATAGGCAAATGTGTCTCAAGATTTTTAATATAAAGAAAGATTCTGCACTTCCTTCCACAGTTTTCCTTCTGTTAAATAAGATTAAATATCTGTCACAGATATCTTTGTAGATTATTTTAGCTTCATTTAACACATTATCATGTGTAAGTATGATGCAACAGAAACTGCAGGCAAGTTTTTCTAATTTTTATTGCTTTGCAAGGATGATGCACTTTATAATTAATTTATAAATTTTTTTTCCCAAAATGGTTTCATGATGATTCCATTTCCTTGGAAAAGTTCACAGAGGAAGCATTGCATGTGTCATCCCTGAGGGACCCTTTGTTTCCACAGTGCTCTGTGCATCATGCCACGAAGGATTCCTCATTTTACTAATTTTTTTATTTCTTCAGCAGTAAGAGTGTCACCACATCCAACTTCTAAACTCAGAGAATTCACAGAAAAAAAATCACGCTATTCAAGTCCGTTACTTACACTACGTTTAACTCATAGAGGAGGAGGAGAAAAAGCAGATTACTGTTGCTCTATTAAAATTCAAGAGGAAGGACAGTCATGAGCTATCTCCACACTTTACCAGTCTGAGCATGTTTGTACAGCATAACACCTCAAGTAGCAAAGCCCCAGCTCTCAGCTTCCCAGTCTCCTTAAGAATTCATGGACTGAGCTTCCTTAAGAGAGCAGTTCTTCATGAATCTTGCTCTCAAACTCAAGAGAAACACTTTTGATCTGTGGCACCAATTTGCAGTCCTTCCATTTTAACTGCCATAATCGAGAACTGTGATGTCTGCATCACTTCACTTGCACAGGGGCTGGGAAAATTTGATCTCCCAACTGTTGCAGCTCCCAGACCGATATTTTAATACATAATATCATCAATGATGGTCTAAATTAATTATTCAGGCTAGGAACGGCAGCAGCCCAGAAGCCCACACATGGCTCTTCTGCCACCTGAGCTGCGCAGGCTCCCGGCAGACTCTGGTGAAGAGCTGGGAAAAATAACTTTTTTAATATCCCCAGGAGGAATGACCAGAGCTCACAAGTGAGCATGCCAACACTTCTGACGCACTTCAATTGCCTCGGGAACAGTCAGAAAGAAAACATACCCTCAAAGTTAAGCAGGGCTCAACGTGGGGTCTGCAGATCTACGTGTTCAACAAAGGTGCATAAAGCGACAGCCAGATACTCAAGTGGCTGAATCAACGTGTATTTACTTTACCAGGGAGCCGGTAGTGATTTTTCTTTTGTATTTTTCTCATTTCTGTACTATCATCTGTAGGTATTGCGATTGCTTACTTTGGCTTTCCAGATACCCATTGGAAAGTTTGCATGGTTGTGAGGGTTTTGGAGAAACAGAAAGCTTCAGTCATATGGTAAAAACCTTACTACCTTAAAAGCTTACCTGCTGCATCTCACAGACCTGAGGACAAACGCCAGCAGAACTCACCACGTTCCTCGTTTATATTGGCAATGCAGCCACAAATACGGTGCAAAGGAAGCGAACATTGCTCCTTTCCTTCCTAAAAGAGCACCATCATGAAAAAAAATTCTGAACAGAAACCTCAAAAACACTAGCCTCATGTTACAAGGGTCTGTATCACTGGCATGAGGAGACACCTTCATGGAAAACCAATCTGACTATAATTTTTTCTGCATTCACTGTTTCTCTTCCTTTAGTGAGTTGCAGAGAATGTTAATTCAGTAAGACAAAAAAAGGCAATAACAATATTATACATACAATATTTAAAGCATTTTTATTTGGTTCAGAAGGAAATAAAAACCTTCAACTTTTTAAAAGCCGGCTGCAAAAAGACAATGCCTACAAATAACCTAAGGAAAGAAAAGTATGGAAGAAATGGAGCCTCAGGGTCATTGGCTTCTTGACTCACTTTTGAATCTTGGAAGAAACTGTTTGCTCATTTTAGAATTTATGTATCTATCTACGTATATTTCTATTTTAGTAAGCTAAAGTCAAATTGATAAATTCATATGGCTTAAAGCTAAAGTAACACTAGGAAAAACTGCTAAGACAGTAAAATAAAATAAAAACCCCAAAGCCTCTCTCTCAGGGTGAGACCAGACATTTTCTCCATCTGTATCTTTTTTTTTCTCTAAACAATTTTTTTTATTGATTTCCTATGCTTACAGTGGATCTTGATTTTGAAAAGTGTTAGTCTTTGCAAAGACATATTCTATTCCAAAAAGAAAGAAAACATGAGGAAGACCAAAAGTCATCACCCAAGTAACAGAAATGTAAAACATAAATGCAAAAATGTCTGTGTGAGACAAAAGATACTATTTTACCTACTTACCCATATCTCTATTTTTTGTATTATACAAATCAGAAATAAACAAAGGCACAATGACAAACCCGGCAACTGGGAACAATTCACAGCAAATGCTCCACACTCAGAAACACATTTAATCATTTGAGAGAGGCCGGTCATTGGATATTTACTTTTTATTCCTGCCACATAAAACTACCTAGAACTGTGCCTGTGCTTAGGAAGCTGAAGTCAAAAATCCCTCCTTTAAAATAGTGGTTGGAATTTACTGCAGCCACTTTTGATTTTAAATACTTAAAATTGTCCATCAAGGA
The DNA here is from genome assembly GCA_013400135.1 of Rhinoptilus africanus. Classification (NCBI taxonomy): domain Eukaryota; kingdom Metazoa; phylum Chordata; class Aves; order Charadriiformes; family Glareolidae; genus Rhinoptilus; species Rhinoptilus africanus. The sequence goes on from VXBO01000646.1 coordinate 49,914, forward strand.
ATACTTGAGAAGAAGAAAATGCCCACTGCCTTCATTAGGTTCTACTAAATCTTATCTATTTACAAATACATCTCTGTGGCTTCTACAGCCCTGATATACTCTGAAAGGGACAGCAATATTCCCATGATCTAAGCTCACGCTCTCTTTTTCTGCAATAAAAATAATGGACAAGCAGCCATGTAATGCAAAGAGATAATTCTGCCAAAGGTTCTAGCGATATAAACTACAAAGAAAAAAAGCCCTGGGAGCATCATTACAGTTAAGAGTATCCCGGTACTTCTGTGATAAACTCTGATGTATGGTTCAGGCATGCTAAACTGCAAAAGGCTCCAACTTCTTCTAAAGGACAGGCTAGATGTAAATCCTTCTACACAACAGAAGAGCCACGAATAAGTCAGATTATTTTGAATTGTGTTAAACAAAGAACATACAGCTATTTCAAGGACACGGGCTTTGGAGGGAAGGAGACGCTGCTTCCTTCGGCTGCATACTTCCTGAAAAACGAGTGGATTTTTTTAAAAAAATGAAATGACAGTTTTTCTGTGCAATTATGTCCACGCATACTTCTCAGCAGATGGTCAAGGCATCTGCACTGTTTTAAACTTGCTTCAAAATTTTAACAGGTTCACTTGATGGATCTGCATTCTTCGCTCTCCTTTGGCACACTAATTTCATCACTCCCAGCAATGGTTTTACCCAGCACTTCATAGACGTGCCACAACTTGACAGCTATACAATTTACTCTTGCTAACAGCAGAACTAAATGCACTTATGTCCCATTATACTTAACAAAGTCTGTCTTGGCCTGAGATTATGGGAGCATTAAAATTTCTATTTTGCTGCAAAGGAGCAAACTCAAAATTGACTCTTTTTCTTTCTTTTGAAAGGATCTTATTTCTCATGCTTGATTTAAGGACCACTTTTCTTTCATAAGGCAAGCTGATGCAGACTAGCATTAATGATAGTTTGGTAGAGTGCCTTTCAATGCATTCATTTTATCATTTGTTTTCTTCAGCATGTACCACAAATAAGCCCAAATCCTGAGTGAGACCTTTACAACTAAACAACAGCAGCAAAAAAAACCCAAAAAACACAGACCAAGTTCTTTGCCGAACGTGATGATACAGCTTGCCAGTGTCAGTGGAGCTGCGTGCATTTTCATCAGCAGAAAATGTAATCCCGTGTTTTTAGCCAGAGGATAGCTACAGGATTTAATGGGCTAAATAATTCCAACAGTACTTTTGGCTCATTCTGTACTGGAAAGGACTTTCTTGCAGGGGACGTCTTCCCAAGCCTACTATTCATGCAGATCCCCGGGGCAAACATGCACCTCCATTTATTGTATAACAGCAGGTAATGAATAATCTCACATCTTCACTCATTAGGCTCACTGTAATCTGAAATAAAGTTAAAATGGAACTGTAAGAGAGTTTATCACTCTTCTAAACAGTTTTTTCTTGTTTCAGTGATAGATATACAAAAAGTGGATGTACCCTGGGAAAACTTTTACTTCTTTCATTTAATCTTAGCACTCTCTCAGCATTTTTTTTTCTAAAAGATATGATCTAAACTCTACTATTTTAACAGAGAGATTTCCATTGACCTCAGCAAGCTTTGAATCAGACCTGTAAATTAGATTCCGACCCATTTCAATAGTGTGCCTAGGATTTATGGTCTACACAGCCTACCCCTGCAAAATTAGGACATTGTGAACTCAGTGGTTTATGCATCTTCAAATAACTGCCAACAGATAGTGCAAACTATGCTGTTCATTTAGGCACATCCTCGAACCTGTGGTTATTTGACTATCTAATTTCACTGTCACTGACCCCTCAACCCTGATTATGCTTCCTTTGTCACCTCTCCTGTCGGAGTACGAAGCTCAGGCACAAGAGAAGAAAAAGAACTGTTTGGCCATCTAGTCTCAGATAAATAATTTAAAATGTAGTTTTAGCAATTTTTTCTTATAATATATGAAAGAAAGCAAAAGATGAATTGTTAGCAGCAGTCATCCTTGACTATTATAATATGGAACATCTAGTTAATATTTAAAGAATATATATGTTCATATACAGAAAGAAAAAATGACTAAAGTTTGACTGCATTTTCCCCTATCTCTCCACAGTTCAGCTGTAACCTCAATTTATATCATACTCAGTGATATCGTAGTCGCTTCAAACTGAAGTGACCAGTTAAACACATGACATACCAGCCCCTCAGCTTTACTGTTCAGATACTGATTTAAGCAAATACTCCAAAACCACTAATTTGTTGACATTCTTGCTTTATGACCAGTAACCAAAGAACAAGTCTCAAGGAAAGACATAAATCGTAAGTCTGGAACTTCAAACTATCACAAGGAGAACACTGTAATCCCAGGCTAGGTCCACCTGAGCAGGAGCAGCTGGTTCAGTCCTCTAACCTTGGATCCTCTATATGATGATGGCAGCCATTTAGGGAAAACAAACAAAAACAAAACAAAAACCCCTGTGAATCACCTATCTCAGCCTTTTTCTGTTTTGGATCTTCCTCTAGCAATGAGCAAATTCCTCTTCCGCCTGCACTTCTCAGCTCTAATGTTCAATGCCAAGGGAAAAGGTGTGTGACTGAAGAAAGATCACATCCCGTTTACAGCCAGTTGCAGAGGAGAACCACTGGAACAGAGAACAGCCTTGCAGAGGACACCCAGCCAGTGGCAGATTTCTGACTTGATATTATAAAAAGAGGTAATGTTAAGCCATCTTCCACTAATTCACAGGCAATGCTGCAATGTGATATCCTCCCTGAAAAAAAGGATTACAGCCCCATGCTCCGTTGTCACACCTATAAAGTTACTTGCCTCCACGTTACCGCCGCTGTGGCCAAACATGTGCTCTGATTTAGTAGCATTTTAAACACTCTGTTTGGAGGCATAAGTGACTCCATAAATAGCGAGGCAGTGAGATGTCAAGGCTAGCAAACTTATATCGGCATTTCTACAGCTATGTAGACACTAGTATGTTTCATCAGGAAGCCAAATTCATGTTCTAGTCACTAATGGCTTACAGAACCCACACTATACCCCCAGACAGTTTTGTAGTACTCTTATTGAACTATATTTTTTTACCATTAATATGATGGTCACATTTGGGGAAAAATGTAGACAGAACAGAAATTTTGCAAAAGCCAAAGTTACTGAAAAAGAATAGCTAAGTACTTCTTGTTTGAGTAGCTATATGACTGGTATATTTGATCAACCACATGATGAGATAAATTTCTACTTCAAAAATAAAACATTTTACTGGACCCAGTTGGCACAATAACAGAATTCAGGTTTTGTTTATATCTACTTGCAAATTACTGACCTGTCAGGGTGACTTTGCTGTTTTTTAATACTCTGCATTGCCTGAGCTACAGAGATTTTCATTGTTTTGAACTCCGAAGTTTCAAGAAGGTTGCAGTGAGTTTCTATATTGGATGTTCCCATCTGGTGCCTCTAGGTTTTCCACAATGTTTTCTAACAAATAGATCTGATTTTAATTAAGGGAGGTAAAGAAACAGACCAGATGCTCTATAGTTATACAGATCCCTGGTCAAATCTTCCGTCAGAGGAAACCCAGTAGCAACAAAACACCAGCTTAAAACTTGCCAGCAAAACACAACCAGGATTATGCAGAGGCGGTGAAACACTCTCTTGGTTCACAGAGGTTTGTGATCCACTGTGATTCTCCTACATCTTCTTTAGCTAAAAATACTCCTTTACTAAAAGTCTCGTGATACACTGGATGAATCTTCTTTCACATATGACCTATGCCTACTCTTCTTTAAGGCTATAATTAAGAAAGTTTTCTAGGCAAACTTGGCGGCTGTCTACTAGTGGGGATTTACTGCTATGTATGTATGGAGCGAATCCATAATTTAACATTTATGTTAGTTTACATTTGTTTAAAAGTCCTTTTTCCTACTTGATTGACTGGCATGCCTCTTTCTTCAGATCAGCCAGGGAGATCATTATTTAATTGAAAACAAACTCAATTTGCAAATTATTTGTATCTAATGGGGCTTCATTTCATTACCATACTGGCTGCAATTCCAAGGCAACATTCATTACTTGCATAGTTCCATAATAATGCAAACTACACAATGCTGAGAAGTTATTTATAATATCCTAAATATTTTACTCTGGGAAACATGTGCAATTTTATTTAGGAAAAAAAGTAAGAAAAAACCCTATGCCATTCTATATAATATAAGATATAAAAATCTGAATTCAGGACTTCCTTGCCTACCATAATGTAGGACAGAAAATTAAAGAGCCATCTATCCAGACAATGTTACATACAATTAGGATGCACTATTTCACTTACACATCTGCTTCCTCACCATATATCAAGAGGCTATCTAGCCACGAACTCTGGTGACAAACTTTTGTTTGTTTTCTTCCCACTTTCAAGTCCTAAAGAGCCAATTACTGCAGGCTGTCATTAATCCATTACCAACTTGAGCCATACAAACATTGGAGTCGGAACTAACTTTCTCCACACTGCCGGGGGGGTAGCTGAGACAAAGTACATCCTTCCATGGATCTGCGTCAAATCCAGCACTTCTCCAAGTGACACGTAACATCCTGCATAACAAACAGGGTGACATATTTATTGTTCTTTCATCTCTGAAGACAGTAAAAAATCCACCAACAATAAAACAAAACTAAGCAGCTCCATGAAGTTCACGACTGTTTACAACTCCATTGCATGTAGAGGCTGGATATCCAGCCAGCCTGGGTAGCTGGCTTCAGGGCTGGCTTCCAGATTTCTCTTAGGGATCAAGGTCTGTACATTAACCCAGAATCTGAGATCTCAACAGCTGTTTTCCAAAGTAGATTTTTGTTCTGTCAGCCTACTTCCAGTCCTAAAACAGATAAACATTATAGCTCATTACTTCCAGTTTTTGTCCTTGTATGGAAAGCTCCTGTTTTCCACATTTAGTTGCATCTTTGTGGTATAATAGCCTTCAGCTCATATCCTGGTTCCTCTCTCCAACAACAGAAAATCAAACCTTTACAGGTTGGCCTGTCCCACCTGAAATAGTTAACCAACAGAAAGAAGGCAGCTTCACTACCCATGAACTATTAAAAAGTAACCCATTCTATTTATTTTGAGTGAGTATTGGCAAACACTCAGTCAGAAACAAAAATCTCAGTGAATGCCAGAGGTTCTTTTCCATTTCCCGTATTTGGTACATTTCACACCTTCTAGAGGATGCTTATTTAAGGCTAGGACACCACCTCAAACTGCTGTATCAGGAGCCAACCATTCAGAGACACTTTAGAGCCAGAATTCTGCAACCAGCAATTTATAAGCCAGGAAATCTGAACTAAATAATTCATTCAGTAGCAGTGTTAACTTGAGCAAGTGCACAAAACCACCAGAATCCAGACAGGAATTGTTTGCAACTCACCATGGTAACAATGCACCAAGGCCAGCCAGCATAACTCACCCCTCTCCACTAGATGACTTATTTTGCAGGAATAAGCACAATATCAACAACCCTCTCCCTAGTCCCCTTTTAATTCTAAAACAGATTTCAAAACAGGTTTCACTACTGTGCTTTGGAAATAACATGTAGGTTTTTGGGGGTGGGTTTTTTTAAATTTCTCTTTCTGTACCTAATTGAAACACTGAAGAGCTCTCTGCATAGCCCCTATAAAGACCAGAAACAGGCCAAGCCTGCTCCCATTAACGTTAATAGAAGCCTTGCAATTGACTTCAAGGGGGAAGAGAATCAAGCCCTGTAGAGTGTGGTAATATGTTGATAAGCAAAATAATATGTTTCACCTTCACGCATTTTAACCTCTTCAAAGGTTTAAATTTATAGGCAACAGTGTCTGCTTCTCTCAAAGGGGTTTTGCAAATGCACAGCAGTAATCTGTCACTTGATTTTCCACTTCAGCTAGTATAGACAATGAGGCAAAAAGAAGCAGTAAGGAATGTTGGAAATTACTCCCACTGATAAATCCATACATACTTTACATTGGAGTGTGACCCCTACACAGATTAGGCTTTTATTCCTGCAAAAGCTGATTTGCATCTACTTGGCTTCCTTTCAGATGGTGACCAGAAAGTGCACCAGGGAGACTTACACAAGACACCCTCAACATTTTAATAGGCTCAATATGGCTTTTGGATTTATGACCAAATCATCCCATTAGCATACAGCTCTATTGTAATACAACTGTAAATGTAATTACGTGAGATAAAGGCTATCCTTCAGCAAGGACAGCTGTATAGCACTAGCAGTTTATTCTTACCTGATTCAGCATATGTTATTTTATTCATGTGTTTTGAAATAGGAAACAAGAAAAAAGTCTGTGTCATATCACAGTATACATTAAACATCTGCTGCAGATTTTCTCTGATGAGCCTTCTTGCTCTGAGTCATAGAATCATAGAATCGCCTAGGTTGGAAGGGACCTTTCAGATCATCTAGTCCAATCATCAACCTAATTTCAGCTTTACCTTATAAATATTTTTGATGTAGTCATTTACTACAAAAAAAGTATTTCTACGATATCACATTTCCTTCTAATGTCACATCATCAAAGATGAAAGCAATAGAACAGGTTCAAGAATTGCAGCCTTTTTTGCACCTATACACAGAATGTATACCTGCTGCCAACTGTAACTTCAAAATGTATTGTAGTGATTCCAGTTCAAGTGTGTTTAAAGTAATGCATCTATTAATGCTCAGGTATGGTTTTTCTGTAGGTGATTCAAATAAAACAACTTCTCTGTTTCGCTAAGGAAATGGCTGAGAACTATTTTACTCTCTCCTGCCCCTAATCCACCTCTTACAATGAGACTGAAGAAAACATCTGTCTCCCTGCGCTCTCTCTCGGGTGGGCTCCATGCTCCCAGGCAGTAGGACTGCACTTCTGCTTTGCCCTTCCACCATTTCAGCAAGTATTCAACATGCCTGCACACTCACGTGTGAGACAAGAATTGGGTCCCAAACTTCTGTCAATGCAAGTGTTAGTTTTTGCTGCTGCTTCTCATATAAATGGGCTCTTCCCTTTTGGCTGCTTACCAGTTCCTCGGGTCCTGAGTATCCCTGTTCCTTTTTTTCCTTGCTGGCACTCACCAAGGTATCTGACTCGCCTAACAGACGCGTGAGGTAATAGTTTTCTCTTTGCAAATATATTACTGCTCTGAAGCATCCTGTGCAAATATATTTTATGTTAAGATGGCCCCGCTGGGCCACTTCCGTACTAGCCAGTGACTGACAGTTATCTTCATGCTAGATCACACTGCAATAATTCAAATTTTTAGCTCCCTCCTTAATTCTGCCAGTTCCTAAGAGAGGAGCTTGCTAATTCGTAGATTCCAGGAGTCCCTTTCAACAGAAATTATTCTGTGACTTAACTGCAGTGAAATCATTTATACCTCATCTGCAACATAGGTTCTTCCTGCTCATTTTGTCCTGTTTCCTCGGTCTGGAAACGTGTTTATCATTTTAAGTGAACAAGTATCACAATCACCAAAGGCCCATTTTACTAAGCACCATATTTGCTGGTGATCAAATAAGCCTCATGCTCTCATTCAGGTTTTGGAATTGAGGCATTTTTAGTGCTGCACCATAGGTTCTTCTTGGCTTCCAGGTCCTACATGGTGGCTGCTGGAAGCCAGAGAAAAGTTAGGATTTAATGTCATGCAAGAATAAATCCACCTTTGTGTCCTCTTCAGAGCTGCATGACAGAGGTAGTCTCTCCTGTTCACTGTCTCAGCACACTCCCTTAACAAGTACATCTGCACAGCAGAAGTTCATACTGCTTATAAAAGTCATAAGAGAATTAATGCAAAGTATAAAAACAGAAAAAGAACTGGTGAAAGTAGAGCACAAAGAAATAGTCGCTTCCCCCCACCCCCGCCTAACGGCACTTTGCTTGAATGTAGCAAGACTGGCAGAGCTGGTATTACCCTGTCGTAATGCTCTGCAACCTCCTATCCAGCACCCTAATATCGCCTTACACCTCAAAAATTAACTCCATACTGACAGACACCATTAAGAAATTAATATGACTTTAAGCCATTCATCAAGTCACGCAAACCCTTGTTTTAATTAATGAGCCATTTTTTACCAATTATGTAACGTTCAGTGTCCTTAATGTTCAAACATCTCAACAGTAGCATATTCAGAAAGTAATTCATATTCAATTAGCTCAGAGCCTTCATATTTGCATATTAATCTTTGCTTTCTAAATCACACAGAAAGGTATTTGAAAGGCTAGATCTTGAAAAGTAAAAATGTTAGGATTATTAGATTTTTGAAAACCTTTTGGGCAATAGTTTTAAGATCACTGATCCTCATATATTTTCTCCCTGGAATTCTAGTTCTTTTATTGAGAAATCTGACTTTAAACAGTTTGATTCTACTACTGGCGCCATCATATAAACCAGATCAAGGGTGTACAGCCTACAGTATTGCATAGCAAAGAAAAACTCTAAAATGACAGATTTTTCAAAGCAAAATTTTAAATACTTTCAGGATTAAAACACAATATTGGTTTTGCTGCTTGTATGACTGTGGCAGAGACATTTCCTACCAGAAAAGGGGTGTAAATGATGCTGGGACTACCTTGATCAACGAGTTGAGTTTTGCCTGAAGTCCTAAACACATGTATTAGATGTTAAATTTTAATTTAACATCAGCACCCATTCTGCCCATACACATACACAGCAGTTGAACAACACTCACAGCCTGTAATAAATATCTTTAGTATAAAAGAAAAAACCCCCAAACCTTCAGACATCTAACAGAAATGAAGAGCAAGCGTATTTAGCAGCACTATAAGTCTTCCACCCTCAGAGAGTTACAGTGAAGCAGTTGAACTAAGCCCAGGAAGTGAACTTTACTCCAAAAACCAGAGGAGTATAGAAAAATAAAAATCTCAACAGCCTCTGCCAGTGTAAATAAGGATGAGAGGGTGGGGGGAGAAAAGAATTCCTTATTCCTCTCAAATCTGGCAACTGGAAGCCAGATGGCATTGCCAAGTTCAAGAGGAAAACACAAACAGGACTCTGAAAATTTTCTATAGGAATAACAGTATAGCATGTTCAGACTCCCATCATTAGTTCCCAGCAAAGATAAAACAAAGAAACAACAAATGTAATTATGAAAAAATAAGATTGCATGAGGGAGAGACAGGAGAAAGAATCCTTCTTCAGTCCTTCAGGTAATTAGTGGCCATCCTCAACTAACAGATAAATAATCAAAAACAAAAGACACTCTGTTTAACAACTCTTTCAAATCCATTTAAAATATTCAAGATCAGCCAGTCATATGACTCGTCCCTTGAATTTGTCAAGATCAATTTTCAAATTCTATGTTCCTTAGCCTTTTGCTCTACTTCAAAGTTAATTTCATAACTTCAGTTCTCCTGGTTACAAATTCAGCAGCGGTGCTGAAACTGCAGTGAAAACATTGTATAGATCACAGAATCACAGTTCTTTCATCCTTGCTAATGGATTAGTTTAAGAACATTCAACAGCACAGAATATTGGAAATCTATAAACTTAATTATCATTGTATTTTAAATTAACAAGAGGCATTTCATTACTATCAAAATTTCAAACAGTAGGCTTTCAAACACTAGGCTTCCAAACACTAGGTGATAGGACTATAAACGTTATCTGGAACAATGCTTTAAAAAGGGACCTCAGAAAGTATAAAACATTATATAGAAAATATTGGTAAGAGCACTATGCAAAACTTCCACAGGTTGCCTTTTCCAGATAACAATCCAATCCAAAATGAAACCAAACTTCCCTGTAATCTCTTCTCCACCAAGCCAACCAGGCACATCTATAAGCCTGATTTCTTCCCCTGAAGAGATATCAGTTTTATCTTAGTTTATCATCCTCGTTGTTTTATGCTAGCTTTATCCTGAGTTGTAATGTTGCTTCTCATTTCCCATCCCCTAAATAAACAGAAAATTAGATTCTCAGTGCAGATCCCAAGTCCTATTTTCCTTCTTTCCTGCCAAAAATAACTTGTTTCAGTGAGCTCGCTGGAATCATCACAAGGCTCAGATTGAGTAAAGCTCCGTTTTTATAGTCTGTTTAAACAATATATTTGATGGTGTCCCATCTGCAGCTGGCCTGAACCAAAGCAGAAATATTCACGTGATTTTTGTTAAGCTACTGTCTCCACAGCTAGGAACCTAAACTCTTTATATAGTCCACATAGCACTGCCTTCAGAGTACCTTCACTGTTCATTTCAAATGCTTCATGAACAGCATCCTATTCGACTATATTTAGAAGACAAGATTTGCCATGAAGGCAGAATGTAGTTTGCAAAGTCTTTATTCCTCTTGAAACAAATTAGAAAGAACTAATTTTATTTTTGGTTCCAGCACTGAATTTTTGGCTGGTCAATTAGAAGGTATATTTCCTCACCTGTGAATGGAACAGATCTGAACTGTGTATCAGAACAAAGTAATTCTATGCCATTGAGCAGCACATTTCAGGGCTGAACTAACAAAGTAACATGGAAACCACATGGAAGCTGTGTCTCCAGAAATATTAAATGGTTTTTTAAAAAAATCTAATTTATGTTCAACATAATATCAGGTGTCTTAGGTCAGGACCCTGATAGTACATCTTATGTCAGCATTAAGACAGAATTTCAGGTTATTATATGCAAATACCATTGCAAAAGGTATTAGAGATTTCTTCTAGCAATCTCTGAGCTAATACCATGCATATCTTTCACCACTACATGTTAATCATTCAAAACAAATCATAAAGGTGCTACAGTCTTCTTAGGCCAATTAATTTCTTAGCAAGGAAATAGCACCTTACATGGACTGTTACAAACCTATATTGTATTATGCACCTAATACTTTTGAGCCATGTCTCCCAAAAACGTAAAGTCAATTCGTAAATGAAAGGCATAGCATTTGCTTACTCTGTGCTGTTACACTGAAAATTATTTCAGATACTGCATGTTTTGGGGAGTTTTTATCTTTCAGAAAAACACAATTAAAGACTTTAGACTCACAGCAGGTGTTAGTGCTTGTTTGTTTATATCACAATACACTCAAGGTTTCTGTTTCTCAGATGATAGTTCTTCCAATCTTACTTCAAATATTCTCCACAAAACCTGCTGCCTGCAAACTTTTGTTGTTGGCAGTGCAAGTATCAAGGTCACACATCAATATAAATCAGTTGTACTCAGCTCCGTTTCTCTCCTCTCTGTGACTGGAATTACAAAAGCTCTTCCTACGTATGTGGCACAGCTCTATATCTTGCAGAGAAGTTTTCAGAGCCTACATCTTGTTTTAGTTTTAATAACATTAGCTTAGTTAAGTATGCTAATGGGAGTTGAAAAACCGAAACAAATTTGTGTTCAGCTTGTGTCAGAATGGTTGCTCTCTATGCTAGCTCCACTTCTCTATACTGAAAGCAACCCCTTCCCTCCATTTCCAAGTGCACACAACCTCGTGGGTGGGTACTTGAGACACAAATCCCAGCAGGGGAAACACAGAGCACAGGAGCTGGGACAGCAGACAAGAGTTAACCATAACTAACCAGATATTAGTTCTGGGGAAAACCAGGGGCCATCCTACAGCTACACTGCAGGAGTGGATTCCCTGGAAATCAAAACACAGCAGCGGAAGATGCCAGAAGCAGGAGTGGTACCTACATGGGAAAGCATGCAGTCTGGAACTGTTTGACAGTACATTATAAGTATTTCTCTCAATCCATGGACTCTCTGGCCTCTTCTGATAGGCTGGGAAAAGTCTTCATGATGTGAAATCCTAGCAGGCTTTCCTTTGAGCAGACAGTAAGGATTTTCATGAGACTATGCTCTATGACAGTCCTTTTGGGCATCACACAGAGCATAACATTGTTTATTCACACACAGAATAATTATAACACCTTGGCTTATTCTCTCCCTTCTGTACCTTAACTTATAGTTACTTTTCATTCATATTCACCGTTCCATGACCATTCTGTTTTTCTCTTCTTTCCATTTCCAACAATTTTCTGATTCCCATTCCCATCCTCTTGCCTCTTACCTGTATTTTCTAATTCAGCATTCCTTAACACTTCATGTACCACTTAGTTACACTATTTCTTCTATTCCAAAGTGTTCTTCTAATTTTCCTCCATCCCTTATTTCTAGTACCCTCTCTGTCTCTGAATAGCTGTACCTTTGCCCTTCACTTTCAAAAACACCTATCCACTTAATCTTGCTGCTGGTAATGGTGGAAACTAAATAAAACAGCCTTCCATACTTAGTGCAAGAAACAAAACCCCTTTTCTCTTCTCCATCCTTCTGTGTGCACCTGGTACCCACCACTTCTGGTGCACATACCCCATTTCTGCTTTCCAGCTTTTACTCTTGTGCAGTGATTTGGGACGGAAACAAAGAAAGAACTGCCCCTAGAACACTGTAAGGCACATTTTTTTTTAGTCTACTTCACTTGAAGTGTTAGGATACTGTCACATGCTTTATCTCTATTTTGTCACCTGCAAGAAAATTCATTGCAAGTATCTTTCAGTGACAGGTATTTTTATAAACTGGGATATCTGCAACAGCCCAACCGTAAACAATTAAACCATTGCATTCAAATGTACAACTTCTATTCCTGCTCCAAATCTGATGAGAATGCTCCTGCGATTCCTTAATACGTTGTTTCCACACAGGCCTGCACACAAACCAAGCAGAATAATCTGCTCTTTGCTAGGATTTATGGAGTTCTAAATAGCCTGCACTGATTCTTGGATGTTAAGACTTCACTTAGGTTAACATTTTAAAGACTGAAAGCTTCCTAAATCTTCCTGTTTTCTTTACACCTCTGCCCAGATTCATGAAAGCTTCCTAATATTCTCAAAAAAATCCACCTGTTTTCCAATCACATATTCCCATATATTCTGTCCACTCTTTCCATTACTTATGATTCATGCAGATGCTTCTGCCTTCATCCTGCCTTTCTTCTCATTTTTATCTGCAAACTCCTTTGACTTTTAATTTACCTTCTTCTCTATTCTAAGACTCTTAAGCTTCTCCAATATCTCCCAATTTACTGTTATTCACAGTTAATCTGTTTTTCCTTCTCTTCTATACATCATGTTCAACTATGCAACTGAATGTATGTATCTACAATCTTTCACCTGTCAAGTGTGATGAACTATATACATATTTAAACTATAATTTTAGGACATACAATTTTAATATATAAAATATATCATTTGTGACCTTAAAATGATGTCTTTTTTTAAGGCTCCGATACACAAAGGTGTGTACCATAAAGAAGTTAGTCTGTTAGGAAGGCTTAATGGTCCTGCATCAACTAACAGCTCCTATTTCCTGAAAAGCTCTTCCACAGCCTACAAATTTGTTTTGCTTAACTTGTTATGAATTATTCCTGAGAAAATAGCCCAAAGATCTGATGATTTAATAAAGAAAATTTACTTTATACAGGTTCTTCTGAAGTAAACAAGTCAAACTGTTACTCAGAGCATTTTGCCCTGCTTTCTTCTCTTAAAACAATCTTGTATTGTATCTGAAAATGGGGTTTGAAGTAGCCCATGTCACAGATAAACGTCAAATCCTCTGCTTGAGCAAATCACAAAATTTTACTATTTAGAACAGCTCTCATTTCAACTCTCTTGCATTCAAATTACTGGTTTTTATATGATTAATTTAAATATTCTTCTGCGTTAAGAGTCTATCCTTAAATATGCTTTACCTTAATACTACTGCTTTTAGGTTTTATTTAATTGCCCGCAACATCCAAATGATGGAATATTACCAACTTTCTTCTTAGCAATACTGCAAAAAGCATAAAAATTATTTATTATGCTACTTTCCAGGTAAGTCATTACAACAGACAATGGTTAGGACTAGGTAATATGTATTGTAGTTACCACATATATGACTACTTAAAAATGTATATGCACCAAATAGAAGAGATAGTAATCTCAAACATGCCAACATGAAATCTCTGCAAGCAATAGCTCATGTTTTTCTGACATTTTTCTTCTTTGAGTTTATTCCACATCTATTATAGCAGAAAGTGAAATCTGGCCCAAAGGCTACTTCTGATAGATCCTTTCCTTTATTAGTAGAAACGTTGTTATTCACAATACAACATATGTTGCTCTAGTTACATTTTTAAGCAAAAGTAGTAATGACATTTTGGCCATATGTCTGCTTATCCATTTCAGAGTAAGTTTTGTTTTGACAAATTCACATTATATAATGGCCAGAAACTTTGAATAAAAATTTGAGGTTTCAATATATCTTATTCACCATCAAATAGAAGCCAAATGCAGAGCCATCCAATGAGTTTTGAGCAGCACTCAGCTACTGAAAAGCATTTTTATGAGCATTACAACATAACAGTGTTTCCGAGTGAGAAGCAAATTTTGGTAATCTGGTCATAGTCAACATTATCTTGACAAATTCTTCCATGATTGACATGAGGCATTGAAAAAGGAGATGCTTCTAGTTCTTTACATGTTAACTTCTGATAATTTTTAGTCAATCAACATGGCTTTCAAGAGTGGCAAACAACTACAAAGCCATCCTAATAAAGTTGCATGTATGGATCATAATATAAATTTAGAAAAATATTATTCTAGGACTGCAAATATACAGGCCATAAAATTGAGAATAAAACCAAAATTCAGCATTTCATTAAACCATTTGAGATGCATATCATCTTTGTTACATGCTTTTCTATTATGTTGTCTGAATACTTAGAGGGAATAACATCTTTTTGTGTATTGTGTTAAGTATGTGTGATGAATAAAATCTTCTATTTGTTTGTATGTCAGGTAGATACAAATGCTTATGGAATTAACGTGATAAAAGCTACATCATAAAAATTTAGTTTTTATCTTACAAGTGCCACTATAAAGGTTAAGAGTACCTCATTCACCAGTGTCTTTCAAGTGTGCTTCTAAATAGCCTTGAAAAACACAGTAAAAGCTGAACACATTTTAAATGCTTTCAAAAAAATAAATTGACTTAAACATGTACATCAATACTTCTAAAATAGAGGACCACACATGTGGCCACTGCTGAATAAACCAGTGAGACCCATTTATAACAAGAGTTCTCATCCACTAGGAAGAGGAAAAATTCATGTCATGCAGTGTACTAAAAAAATACGTTCTGACTGTTAACAGTATGGGATAGATTTGAATGCGATCAATATTGCATTTTATCACCAATAACCTCAAACATTTAGTTTCCTTAAACAATGTCTCTTAATTTTCTGCTGCAGGCTAGCCTTTGAATTGTCTTCCTCTTTAAAGCAGAATGTCTTTCAATTTCCTTTGAAAGCAGATAAGGTCAGACTTGTTCTACTGCCAGGATGAGTGAGTGAGGAGGCAAACAGCAGAGGGGTCATGGAGAATATCACAGGCTTTACATGACCAGAAGGTTAGATTCATGCTCGCTCTCTTTTTTAACCAAAGACAGTTGGAATGATGGGGGTGTGCTGACCTGCAGGAGTCAAAACAACTTCCAGTGTTTGAACCTACTTTTATGAAGCTCTCACACGTTGCTATCCATCAGCATTCCAGTTCAGTTCTTACAGCGTCCCAGAAGATGTGTTAAAGTGGAGACACCAGCCTCTACAAATGAAGATACCATCATGTACATTCCTTCTATTTACTTAAGACTCTATGCTGGGGTAGGAAGGAAGGAGCAGAATTCAGCATTCTTTATCACACAAGGGTCTGATTTCAATCTCTTAATATCATTTATATCCACGGCTTTCTTCCTTCAGCAATTTTAGAAAATACGTTCAACGTCACAGAAGTAAATGATGCTAATGGTAAGCTAGCGTTTGGGAAGTTGTACTGTGAATTGCTGGAGATTAGCAGAACTGCATCAATAAAAATCTCTAAGTGCATTAAAGAAGAAATTAAATAATTCATACCTTCCAGTTTGGGGAAGCATAAAGGTATGAATTTTAATATCTCCAAACATTAAGTCAAACGACTTGGGCTGTTAGTAGAGTTAAACTTGCAGAATAAACCCACCTTAGTTCTAGAAGTGCAAACTAAGTGACCACCTCTGAGTAAAAGTGCATCTTAGTTTGGATTTTGAGAAATTAAAAGAAAGGCAAGCTTATTTTTTTTGTGGTCAGCATAAAATCTTCAGGAAAATTAACATACAAGACTTTAAATCTTTTTTTGTTAAAGTGTTATATCCCCCAATATTTCCCTGAAATAATAACCACGGCTACTCCGGATAGCAAAGAATACTTCGTTCAGTATTTCAAGCACAAAAGACCCTTCTGCAGGCAATCACAGAAAATGCTTTCCTGATCTAAGAATGAAAATGCTCTTGTTAGCATTTTGCCAAGTAGGATATCTGAAAAGAGTTAGAAAACTGCTGTATGAATTAGAAAATAGTATTTTTCAGCTCACAACTCATTCTGTAAAATCAGAATCACAGGCAAAATGATAATTAAAAGGAAAAAATATGTATCTATATTCTTGGGAAGCTCAACTGCATCCAAGACAGCACAGTGAGGATTCCTGTACTTCCAAGTTTTTTATTCCTTATGGGTAAGGCAAAATTGGTAGAACTATTTTTAGAATCAGAAATAAACCTGACCTAATTCCTTTAGAAGTCAACCAGTGCTGCCCTGAAATCAAATAAAGGGATTGCCTGGGAGTTACTGNTGCTTCTAATGGTTCAAACAGCAGCTCTTTCATAATTTCTGATATTTATATAGGGAACAAAATACCAAACCCCCCCCCCAAAGATTACTTTATTCACCTTTCTTATTTGCTGTTCCTATCTCCTTACAAGACAATCTAAAATTCTGACTCAGGCATCACCTTCAGCGAAAGCAGGATCAAATCCTGAAGGAATAAAAGCACTCAGTGGACAGGAAAGGAAATATACATAAATCTGAAATTAAAATTCCTGTAAGATATTGCTGCTTAGTGCAATTGAAACAATCCAATTCCAGGTTTCCAGCTGAAGTCTCAGAAATGCAATTACAGTATAGAGTATATACTATAGAATCACTATAATAATGACCAAGAATCAAAATAATTATATAGGTTCAATAGAATTCACAAGACTCATTGCAGTCCTAGTAGCTTATTTTCATCACAAAGCCTGCAAACATAGCAGTAAATGAATGAACCTCATCCAGTCCCACGACTGATTTTGACATGTAAATTCAGGTAACGCAAATGAACGACTCCACCAGAATTTCTCTCACACACTGGATAAAATGGAAATACTAAAAACAGTGCAGGCAATTTTATTCGCTGAAGCAATGCTGCCATCTTGTGAGAGAAATGCTTAAAACAAAGGTTTTGTTTTCTAAATTTATCCTAAGTGACTAGGCGTTCATGAGACACAGAGGTAAGGAATCAACAGGGATTTGAACTGGAAACAGCCTGAGCCCAGCAGACATTTTCTCTCCCTCCACATAAATAGGTCTTTGTCTGAAAACACACCAGAGATGATAAGCAATACTGTCCAAGAACTTAGAATTCTTAAAAGTAAGTTCTACCTTAGCTTAACTCAGTAGCAAGCAGAACATTCAATGTTGCAGTGGCAAATTCAAAACTAAGTGAACTTGCATTTCAGATGAAAATGAAAGCAAAGGAACTACAGGCAGTCCATGCTAAAAGTTGGTGAATTCTACTTCCTTTCTTTTAGCTTTCACTATGCAGCTGGTATCTTGTAGTGCTGGAGTGGAAAATCTGAGCAATTAAAAAAAATGGATTTTGCAAGGTCAGATACTTAACTCAGTTCTCAAAGTTACACACCTGCATCCTTGACATGAAGGGATGGAGTGCAGTTTCAGGGAACAAAGTCCTTTCTTAAGCCTTTGACCAAATAGCAGGCCATTATGCACAGAGAGATGCTTTCACTTGTATTTTCTCACCAGGAAGCCAGGAGTGTGTACCAACATCCTTCCTCTATATTCTAATCCCTATGCACACATAGATTTCAAGACCTGACCACCAACAGTTGGATTGAATTTAATAGCATGGGCTAAAGAAACACCAACTACTATTAAATCTAGAGAGAAATTTTCCAACAATGTTTTTACCGCTGAAATTGTCACTTCAACAAGTGTTACACACCCTCAGCAGGAATCTGTTTTGAAAATAAATAAGGTAGCTTTAATAAGATAAAAATATTCTGACTTCACCATTGTGAATCGAAGATTTCAGTCCTCTATTTCCATGTTTAAAATACACAATGCAGAAAAAAAACCCTTTAAAATGCTTCATTTTATCAAAGTGAAAGTGAGAAGAAAACTTACAGTATTGCAATGACCACATGTCATAGAGTCTGCATGCATATTCAACTTTCACCTAAGAATACTGAAAACCTCCTAAAATTAACTTTATTAGCATGCCTAAAGATTTCCTTTGTTGATAGAAAAAAAAAAAAATCGCCTGCTCTTTCTGGTTGCAAAATACACGTCTTCCTGCAAACTCCACACATCAGAAATGGCTTCATGCTATTTGGGTTTACAGTTGTAGCTACACACAGTAACCTCTCCGCTCTCCCAATATGTAAATTTGTTATAAGATATTACAGAGGGTTATTAAAAGAATTCCTTTTATGGTTTTACTAAAATGAAGCTGTTACTTTCCAGTTGAATCACCTGGCTAGTAGACAGAGGACTAGTGGTTTCCATCATTGCTGCAGAGTGTTAAATTTTATTCTTGCTCTGTCACAGTCTATTACAGCTCAGAGTCTTCATTAATTCCTTTGAAAAATAGTATAAAACGCCATCTTGCTATGCGTATTTGAATAACACAGCTATTTACACAAATGTAAAATGCATTGGTATGTCTGAAGGAAAGGCACTACAGCCTCTATTATCAGACATTTTGGCACTTACTAGTTGAATACTAGCTGTACCATATGTATTAGCTTGTGTCACCACCCCAGCGTGCATGGGGTGAGCCAAGAACACCCTTTCTACTTCCCTGTTCCTACAGAAGGACTGGCAGATGAGGAAAAAATCTACGCTAGTCTTCCCAAAGAAGAGTTCTTTGCTGGAAAACTGCAAACCAGAAAATCTGGCCCTATATAATTAGAAAATGTTTTTGTTTGAATTAGCAGCAGGATCTGCTCCTAGTAATTACTTGGAAGCATACTGAATCAAGAGTCATATTCTACCCACTTCTCTGTAAAATACATTGCCTTCTATTCACTATATCAATGCCCTCTAATTTTTTTTTAATTCAATGTACTTAAGGTGTCTGGAGTCTCTAAATTCCGCACTCAGTTATTTATTCAATCTGAAACCGCTGCCTAAAACAAATCGTGTTTAAGGAGAGATTAGAATATGCTGTATTTCTTCTCCCTCTGCAAAGTCATCTTGAATTCATGGGTAATAGCCTCTGAATCCTCTCATGTTCTGCATCACCATTTTAATTCCTGTAAATATGAATGTTTCTGGCCCAAGAAAAGAGCAGGTATGAGGCGAGAAGAGGGATGATGTGACAAGCATGCATGAGCTTACCCATATTTGCAAACAAAACCTCCTCATTCTATTTCCTGATACTGGTTACCCAGCTGACAACGTGAGATCTTTTCTTAGCTGGAGTCTGAGAGCTCTTAAAAAAAAAAATGGACTCAGGAGATGTATGTATTTCACTTGCAAAGCAACCTTATATTGTCACCACTGACAGCGTCCCTTAAAGTTAAGAGGGTTTGGTGTTTTATCTGCATATCTCACTTCTAAATGTTAGTCTGTCCTCATACATTTTTGCCTTTCCTACACATCTAAGCTTACTTTGCTTTCTTGAACCTTTTAAAAAAGCGTTAGAACTATCGGGTACAGAGGACACGCTTGCATGGTTGAGATCTTTTATAAAGTGTAAGATTTCTACTACACTACACAAATTCACATAGCAGAGCAGACCAATTAGCCTTCTACTGAGAATCCCATCTATAGAAGCGGTCAGGATCTGCAGAAGCCCTTCAAAGGAAGGGATAATTGCACTAGGAAATTAGTAAGAGAGACTATTAAATGAGAAGGAATTTAAGAATTCAACGCTAATGATCTAATGCATAGGATTTGTCTTTTCTGACTTTTTGCAGATTTTCTGTTGATATGGAAAGACACATTAAAAAAAAAATATATACCTATTACAGTATAGTCCAAACTAAGAACATCAGTGCTTCCCTACCTTTGTAGTTAGGCAGTGTTGTAACAGCCCAAGATGTGGCTCCTGGTACATACACACTGTGCTTCCTTCAAACAATGAAAAGCCATAAAGCATACCTAACTGACGAATTAAGAACATCCCCAGAGTGAGAAAATACCCACTGGAGGAATCAGCTAGTAGAGTCTGTCATTGCCCATGCCACCCCAGCCTTCCATTCTCTGTCAGCCCCAAGACAACAGCCTCCTAGAAGAGCCACTAACAGCTCTTACAACCCGGGCAACCCAAACTCTGCTCCAAACAGTGCCAGGAATTTGGGTGCTAGAACAACTGAGAGATCAAGTCCCTGAGCTCCTGCGAGCTGAGATGATCTTCCTACATGAATTCCTATGCTGGAACCACTTCTCTTTTTTTTTTTTCTTTTTTGGCAAGCAGTGAAAATTCACAACTTTGAAGTGAAAAGGGGCTGAAAAGACTGAGCTACTTCCAGTGTTACAAAACTCTACTTCTAGTATTTTTTTCTTCAAAGCCTTTATTGTTTTTCTCTTGAGGGAGCGTCAGTTATGGCTGTATGTTTGTTGGGGAGATCTACTAAAGCATCTACAGGTTGAGTTCAGCCAAATATCCAGCACACCTGCACTGAGAAGCAACTATCATCAGTCTCTGAATCCATCATCAATATTCAGATTTTAACTGGCTGAGCTTTATCTAACTGGACGACTTCATTATCAGCAAAATCAAAAATCACTTTCTGAAACTGGAAGAATTCTTACCACAAAACTGTTTAGCTAGATAATGTTTCTAAGCATTTTTTCAGTAATGTAACTCAGCAATTTAAAATATCTGTATAATTTAAAATAAAGCTCCTTGCTCACCCAAAACCACAACTAAACATGATGCATCTAATTCCAAAAGATTCACAGAGTGCATTTTGAGAATACCGAATTTTCCATACATCTATTATCTGATGTATTGTGCATGTTGAAACTATTTTTAGCCATTTATAAGGGCATGGTAAGGAATGCAGAATTCTAAGAAGAATCTCCGTGAGAGTTTCTGAAAAGAAATTATTTCCTGAATCAAAAGCTAAGGATTCTGATCTATTCAGGGTATAGTTGGTCCTCCCTTGAAAAATTAAGTTAAAATACTAAGTATTTCATCTGGCAGATGTAGTTTAATGTATTGCAAATATCAAGTAAAGAATGACTACCTACCTAAACAGGTTTTTTAAGAGACCTTTTCTTACTGATCCCTTGAGCATGTCTACAATTGTTAATGTTACACACAACCAATATCATTGCTAAGAAGAACATTATTTGCCCCAAATGAGATTTAAGAAAAACAACATAGATTAGAAAAAAGAAAGTATGGACAAAAGTTAAAAAAACAAAAGCAATTTATATTTTTGACCACTAGGCTGCTCAACAACATTGATTCCCAGAATAAATGACCATCACTTGAATTATTCTTCATACTTTAGGCTTGTACTACATATTGAGGTACCTTCTCTTTATTCATTTCTTCTTTGATTACTTTTCCTAGCTGCAGTAAATATTTCTGCACAGCAAGTAAATATTCTGAGTACACACAGCTAAATAACTACAGAGGGGACAAAACTGTTTAAAGGTCTTATCATAGAAGCAAAGGCAAAAGGAATCCCAGATTACTTTAAATTTTGGGGAATGTAGGATATTACTTGCAGAACTTCTAAGAGGGGAGAATCTGCAGATAGTGCAACCCATCCAACAGAAGGTCTGCAGAACGCATCAGTGGTGCTCAGGACTTGGCATCCACAGACTGTATGCATTTGAAAAAATTGCTCCAGGAAGTGAGCCAAGCAAGAGTGAATAGTAATAATTAGGAGATTTAATTCAAAAGCACATTCTTGATCTGAACTCAAATGTACATGCACCCTGCATATTTTTGAAATTTAGAAATTAGGGCACAGGAAGAGATGACCAAAGAAACTGTCTTTATAATACCCCCGTTCAGTCCCACCAGTGTTAGGTGGGAACACAGAAGTGACTTCGTGTTGAAGAGACCATCTGGATGGTCCTCCTCTTTTAACTGAGATCTCATCTTTCTGACTGTTCACTTCAAAGTGCTACCAAATTAATTGTGCAAAGCCTCTATAAAAAAAAGGGGGTGGGGTGTAAATAAGCAGCCTTTTGCATAAGACTGGAGCACCAAGCTTTTGCAGAATAGTTTAATTATTACTTACAAAAACTGTTAGAGGAATAAATTCTTAAATTAATTACAACTATTACAGGGATAACTAAACATCCAAATTCCAGTATGTTAAGTGCTAACAGAACAAAGGATGAACTTCTACTCTGAAAACGTTGCTATATAAGAAAAGTAAAACACAATCTCTACATAAGAACTCTGTCAAAAGTAGATGAAAAATAGCAAGCAGCTAAATTGGCACTGTGGAAGCGAGGAGGAGTGTAGACATCTAAGAATGCCAGCACCTTCTCTGCACTTTGATAGTAACTTTCCGAAACTGAAAAGTATCTTCTCTTCCCTTCTTTATTTCCTGCATGTTATCTTCACCTTACCTGCTTAATTAAGAACTATTCTGCCATCAGTATTTAACCAAATCTGGTTCTGCTCAACTTTTTAACAAGTCTCACTTTCACTGTTGTTCATGAAGGATGTTAACGCCTTTTGGTATGGCCTTGCTAGTTCAGGTACTCTTACTCCATTTTAAATAATAAAAGGCTTATGTATCTGTTTAGACAAATATATATATAGTTTACTGGACATAGTAAGTTTGTAATAAAAGACTGTTACAGAAGTTTGTATTTGGACCATGGTGACTACGCTACCCCAGGTATTCCATATTCCCTCTACATACAAACATTGCACACAAATCAGCAATACCTTCAGGAACAGGTTACTTGCCTCAATAGGCGCATAAAACCTGACTGAGATCACAAAACCAGAGCTATCAAACTGTGCTCCCTAATTGCTCCTTTTTATGGATGTATGGTGCCTTCCCATCTGTTCTTAACATCTGAGAAAGCACGTGATTTTCCTTTCATAAGCAACATTTAATCTGACCTATCTGTACCAAGAGGAATCTGAAGTTACTGTATTTTACAAACTGAACAAAGTGCATTTAATACCTTACCCTTTCTTGAATATTTATTTGCACTTTCAAAACCAGTAGTAAGTCAGGCTATAAAACACAAGTGCCTTATCTGAACAATGAGGTCTTCAGACTATGAAAAGTAAAGCACCCTGAGACCTAGAAGAGAGAGTGCAAAGTTAACAGAAGGGCAAAGTACCTCTGTTATGTTGGAGCTATGCCTTAAGTATTTAAGAAGGTTACACCTGAAGATCGTGTGTGTCTATGTGTGTGTATGTATATTACTCTCCTTGTCATGCAGATTGCTAGATGAAGGAGAAGGAATGTGTTCCCTCATTATAACTAAAGTACTGAATTTCAAATTAATCTAGACCTCTATAGAAAACACACAAGTACCAGTAAATAAGAGCTTTATTTAAATAGTTGCAGTGTTTAAATCAAAAGCTAGTATGAATTCTTTTAGTGAAAAAGAAACTAATTTTCCACAAAAATAAAAGATTAACAAGTAAAATGCTTACATAATACCTTTCTTATTTTTGGACTAGTGTAAAATTATTTTTAAAAATAACAAGAACGTACAGCATTTCTTTCTCATACTTTAAACGTCTTTAAATTTGCTAGACCTGAATCCAACAAAGTTTCATTCGGTTCAGCTTTCTGCCTCTCTTACTCTCCTTTCCCAAAAACATACCAAGACTACTAGGTACGCAGAAACACAAGCTTTCCAGGCGTTCCTTGAAAATAACAAAAATAAAGGGTCTAAATATAACTTACAGTAGTTATTCTAGGACTTCAGAGATATGCAAGATGCACACATGACATGGTAGCAAGGACAATTCCTACAATATCATAAAAGAACAAAACAAAGGTTTTCCTACAGTGCTAACAAAATCCTTCCCTATTTAGTTGACCTTTCTTTCCAATTGCAGAACTTAACATTGAAACATGGTCACTGGAGTTACTCTGCTAAGAACCTAATTAAACTATTCACATTTCAGAAATTATGAAAAGGTATATTCTTATAACACATCTTAACTGGCTGATGACATAGAATAGAGCACAGAGGTCTCTGGACAATATTATGCAGGAGGTTTGGGAAGAATACAGACCTCAGTAAGGTAAATCAAGCATTCTTTATCTCTGCTACAGGTGTAATAATTTCAATACAAGAGCACATTTCTTTCCAACCCACTCACTACATTCTACTATGCTGAACTAATAACTCAGCCTTAACAACCTCCAGTGAATCCATGTAAATACATTCCTTTTAGCTTGTTCAGCAGTGGAACAACAAGGACGTCTTAGTCTTATTAAATTCCTGGTGGTGCCTTTTTTCCTGTTTTCTGGCACTGGATTCATGCATGGTGTTCTAGAAAACTTTGCATCTGAATCACCTTCACCGTAAAGAAACAAGATGAATTAAGCAATATCTGAGTATAGTTTATCTCATTAAGTATCTCTGACTTAGTGAAATCATGATGTTCCCTTTCCTGTGAAAACACCACACCTGCAGAAGGATGTTTAGTCGTTCCAAATGTTTACATATCTTAGAAAAAATGTGAAACCATCACCAGTAGCTTCTAATGAGGAAAGCACTCCTATGTTATCATTACTTGTTCTAATTCTGCAAGGCAAACTGAGGTCTAGTCACGGTTTGAGTCAGTCTGCAGATCTTTCCCTACTTAATAAAGAGGTGGCTAAGGCTGAAGAGCTGAGAAAGGTCTCTGTCTGCATTGTACACTCTCTTCTGGAGGAATTTCCCTTTTCCATCTTGATGTCATACTGTAATGAGAAACATTATTCTCTTCATCACAGGTTTCTCTGTCCAAAGACCCTCAAGAAAACCATAAAATACCTCTATAGTGTAGAGGAAGAGAGGCGGGGTTTTTTGGGAGGTAGAGCAGGGAAGGGTTTCAACTTCTGTATGTGTCTATTAAAGTTTTGTTTACAGAGTGACACTGGCAAAAACAACATCTGGATTTGAAAAGCTCTTGTCTGTGATCAAAACTACTGCATATTGCTTCGGTTTTCAAAGTCGTATCACAAGCTCCCTTATCCCTTAGGCCTCCTTCACTGAAATCAAGGCCCGAGTGTTAAGTTTTCATCTCCAGTGCTGCTAGACTAGATGACAAAAGAGACTCTGTACTGCCGGTACAGCTGTTTATTCCAGTGGCATTGGCTACTTGTAAACAACCAACAGAGAGATCCTTATGCAATTTCCTGTTCTTCTCAAACCTCTCGCCGATTCCACCACCAAAACAGCTCACAGCAGAATCACAGACCTCCTGTTTGCAAGGCATCTGACACCTAGAGCTGCCTCTTTGATTCAGTAAGTTAGGTTCAGTTTTCTCCGCAAGAAAAGACTGTTGTGATAAAGAAAGGAGGGAGAGACGGCTTTCCTCAATGTTTTAGCATGTTTATAATATAATAGGTTTTCTTATCAAAAGCTTTCTTAATTGTCATTATCTACTTCACTACCAGGAAGCAGCTTTATTGATTTTGCCTTCTTTCCTATCTTTATAGAAGTGTTTTGGTTATTCCCAGAATCTCTTTGAATACACAAACAAACAAAAAAAGCACATGGATTTCAGTATGCTCATTCTTTTAAAGACATTTAGTCCTTTTATGATCAGTGTAACAGCTACCCTTACATCCAGGTTCTATTTTATAGAAATGAGTTTTAATTTTCTTTTCTTCTCCCTTTGTCTCCCATTCTTTTCCAAACTTTTTAAATTTGCCTTTCACTTTGCTGTGTCCTTTTCTGGAGGGTTCTCTATCATCAAGTTAAGCTTAATGTGAAAAAAGCTAGTCTATACAGTAAATTGCAAAATTTAAGTGTCATGAATTATGTCATGCATAGTAAAGTAATGTTCACATGCAGCTATGTCATGCTGTTCCAATACCTGAAACGTCCACATTCATTTCACATACTTTCTGATGATATGATGTTCACTAAGCACAAGGAAACACTGTTAATATAATGTAAAAGCATACTATTAAAATAAAAATCGTCTCTTTGCATATCCAGAGAGATGCTTATCACTCACATTAAGTCTCTTACGATAGTAATAGAGGAAAGTCTAATTGTGCTCCCTGGAAAATTTTAAGGTGGTTTTTTTTTTTTTAAATGAGATCAAGACCTGTTATAAATTCAAAGAAACAAAAGGACATCATGCTGCAGTTAACATCTCACAGCAGGATTCTAATATCCAGCTTCTTTTAATTTATAGATACATCTAGTTTACAGTAGAAAAATAGTCTGAATTACTCTCAGTTTTAAAAGCCAAATATTTCCTTCTCTAGGTTCAAAATAATAGCACTCAACCATACTCTAATTATCTCAGGATTGGCATACTTCATCCAAACTTCTAAGTTTAGATATTTCGGCTATGACAGAATATGCTTGCTAACTAGTACTAGATAACGATAATAAATAAGAAGTAGCTTATAATAAAGTAAAAGCACTTCCTCCTTAAAAATGTAAGAAAACACAAAATAGCTAATGAAATGTATGTGGATAGTTCAAAATAATAAATCTTGGCTATTTCCAAGATCTCAGGCTGCAGCAAACACTCAGATACATTAAATCTCTTATGTACTTAACATTAACAATTAAAGACTCCTGGAATGTACACAAGCAAATAGTCATGGAAACAACATGACCAAACAACATAACCATGTACTGAAATCATACTTCTCATACCTCAAGACTTTATACAGATGAAGCCAGCACTTCATCAGAAACATGGCCTTGCTTTTTACCTCATATCTAGCTCTTTAGTTCTGCCTGAGAATGTCCCTCAGGTATTACGGTTTTAACAAGATTTCTTCATACTGCATATTAGTACCAAACTAACTCTGTGGTTGAAACATCTTACCTAACTATGTTTTACAACATAACATTGCCTAGAAAAAAGTCATTAAGCAATCCAAGCACATTAAGTGGCATTATTCCCAGTCACATGATGGATTAAAAACAGCCAGCACAGCACAAGTGACTAGTAATTACTCTGAAATTTCCCCAAATACTCACTTCTGTGGATATTTAAAAAAAAAAAAATACCCTGTCCACTTTAATTCTTACTACTTTCACTTTTCCCCCTTTCCTCAAATTAAAAAAAAAAGCTAATTACCTCATCATAAAGCCATGATTTAAGCAGACAAAGAACCAGAATCCAGCTAGTAGTGAGGCTTTGAGAATTGTTTCTTATGTCATGAATTTCTCATTTCTAAAAATTAAATCAAAAAACATTTTCAAAACACCTTTTCATGAACATAACTTTATTCATTTTAACTTAGGAATTCTTGGTTTGATTAACTTACTAAAAGTTGCCCTTTCAATTTTCAAAAGAGGCACCATAAAATTGCTATTACTGCTGAGGAACATGCAAAAGGACCCTAAAGATTCTGTTAAATCTAATTTGCCTGTATATAAATGTGGCAATCAAACAGGATAATAGTCCTTGTATGTGACTGCAGGCAGTAACTACCATCCCAAGGCTGCCAAGAACATGAATGTTTCTATGAGGTAGTTAAAGCTTCATTAACCTCTTCATGCCTGAAACGCGTATACTGCATTAGTACCATCCCGAATAAATTCAAAGACATGAAAATAAGTAACATGGGAATACAAAGCACAGATTAGCAAAAGGCCACTACAGTTCCAGACTGTCTTTGAAAAAATCTGGGATGAGCAAGAACAGGAAGAGGCTGAAGGAGTAGCAATGGAATAGGGAAGACCAGACTGAAGGATGGTTCAGGGTATTAGTAACAATTTCGCAGTTAGAAAAGTATGTTATAGACAGGCTTTTATTTTTCCTAGACTTCAGTGGTCACAAGAGACAAAATCTATAAAAGACAAATATGAGTGACTATCTTCATTTATTACTTCTTGGGTGGTTTTGATAACCCTCTGATGTGAGGCTTGTGCTTTCCCCATTTCAGAAACCCTCCCAGACTTAAAAAAAAAAATCTGCAATACAACCCAGATCTCGGATGCAGAAGAGGATGGGGGCTTTATTGCATATGCAAATTTTCCTGTACATGGAAGTAAATCTAGAACTTCAAAGAGTTCTTGGATGCTTTTGGCTCACTCTTATGCTGGTAGACAGCATTCTCAACAGGGAGTCTGGAATTTGATTTCCAGTAAGTATTTCCATTACTGGTGGTATCAAAAGCACAATTCTGTATGCCTGGTAGTATTTAAAATTGGTTTGGGATGCTTAATGTAAATCTTTTGTTACCAAAAGGAAAACAATACCAGCACAAAGCAAGGACATGGGGCATGAAAGGCACACATTTCCTATGCAAGGAAGGGTATAGATTATTTCCTTATGTAAAACACTGTGGTAAATACTCCAGTACCCAGCCTATCTATGAGCCCGGCATTGAGACCCTTCTAGTTCACGCGCCCCTGCATTCCACAGATGCACGCTACACTACTCACCAGCCAAAGAAAAACACCCCACGAGCCCTCTTCCTTTAACATCGCCATTTAAAAGAACCCTCTGCTGAAGAGCTAAATCTCATGAATGGATTTGGATTCAATCCAAATGATCTGGAATTTGTCTCTACCTATCTGGGCATCTCTGCTAGACAGGCTTACATCTAACAGGCCCAATTAACAAGCCTGGTTTAAATCACAGGTGATAGGCAAATTGGTATGCATCTAACATAACAGCTGGCAAAATTCATTGCAAAGAAGTAACAGTATGAAATTTACTTGCCATGCTAACAGCAAATAGAAGATTCAAATTAGCATAATTGTGCACACATTTTGAAGTTCTGCAGCCAAGCCCTCTACTCTAATCAAAATATGGAGGAAACATACCTGCTCTCCAGAGGCATCTTCTCACAAAGGCAATGACAACAAACAAGGACAGTAGTTATGAAATTTTTTTTATTATTTTTCCCCATGTTAATTCAGTTCAACCAACAGATGTATTCCAAACATTTAAAAGAAAAAGTGAATTTAAAGAAACATTAAAATTGACATACACCTGAACAAAAGATTGTTTCCAGAAACTACATTCTTTCTTAAGACTCTTGCTACGTCAGTAGTGCTTGGCCTTAATCTTTCCCCCAGAAAAAGAGACTACCAGTTTCACAGGATTTCTTTATCACTGTAGGCCCTATGCTCTGACAGGCTACTTACAGTCAGGTCTGAATACAAAACGCAACAGTCAAGAGCCAGTAGCGTTTCCTTATATATCACCCAAGCAACACAGGAGACAACTTGCTGGGAGGTTTCAAAGGGCATTTTACCCACGTCAGGATACTCTGTACACAAGTCCCTGCCCAGCCTGACTCATGCTGTGTCCACAGTGACATTGCCTGCATTCACCCTGTGACAGCATTCCCCCTGCTGGAGCTCCAGCGCTGGCAGCTGCTCTGGACTGGCAGCTGACATTTGAAATGCTATGCAAGACCTCTGGCAGCTCCCTTTGCTGCTGCCAAACGTAAAGCAACATTAATTCATGCAAGAAAGAGATTAGCAACCCCCCCAGTAGACTAGCCCTTAAAGCCCAAGAAAGCTGCAGATGTTCAGGGGGCAGCCTATTGCAAAATGAGGACAAGGTTGAGCTAGGAAAAACCACAGAGGCAGCAGCAGGTTTTAGACCAAGCCTCCCAACAGCTATGCACGTACTACCTAAAAGCTCCGTTTGAGACACCTCATGTCAGGACAGTCTGAGCCCCTACCATTGTGGAGACACAATGTTTGCTACACAGACTGCACAAGCAGGAAGCTACAGGGCTGCAGACACATGGCCCTCCTGTCATGGACAGGAGGGAGCCCTGGCACAAGGAATGACCACCAATGAAAAGCAACTCCCCTCCCCCTAGAGATCCTAATACAGTTATAAAATAACCCAGCCCACCCCAATACTCCTTAAAATACACAGCTTCTCCCACCACCAGTGGAAGAAAATTATTAGTGAGGGCACAGAGCAAAGCAGAGAGTGGTGTCAAGCCCTGTCAGTAAGCAGCATTCATGGAGAAATGGGAAGAAAGGCGACAGCCCCCTCCTACTATCTGCCCCCACCCCAGCAGAGAAGGCTGCCAGTGCAGAGAGGCCAAAGGCCGACCGCACCACCAGGCAGCCCAGGGCACACCTCCTGCTGCAGGTACTGCCCTGCCACTCAAAGACAGAGACAGCACATTCACAACATGCCAAGTGCTGCACCTCCCCCCCTCCCCTCAGTGAGGGGATGGCAGCTGCAAGCTACTGCTTTACACTGATAATCATGACACTTTATGAAGAAAATACAAAGGAAACACGTCCCATCCAGGGGAAGGCCACCTAGGATGTCAAATCTGGGATGAAGTAACATTCCCTATGTGCTACGGCTTGCTGAGGATGGGAAACCACTTCCTGCTTGCCCAAAGAGCTGTAAGCACTATAATTAGCACTTGCTTGTAATATTAAACGTCACCAGATTTAATCTGAAGGGTCACTGGGAACCCCTAATGCAAACCTGAACTATTTAACTCCCCTGGACCCAAGGGCAGCTATAAATACTTTTTGAGTGCCCATAGTGAGAGCAGCCCCATGTGAAGGTACTCTTGCTATTTTTGCACATTACATAGTCTTATTTAGTGCTGCCTTTTTACTCTTACTCTTCAAGAGTAATCCTCTTGTGTGGTAAGGGCTAATTCAGTGTTTCCAAATAGACTGGCTATGTCACTGTGTGCTTTTTTTGAACCTCTGAAATAACCAAACCACTTTGGTGACTGACACTCCCAACACGGTATGCATTCAAGGCAACTCTCCTTTCTGCTTGCTCTCCCACACGTACGCCATTGCTATGTTGCTGGCCAAAGAGATGCCTTCCCCCCTGCAGCCTCACAGATTTAGAGGAAGGGGTTAGATTAACATACTATCCCATTCCAGAAAGGATTTATGCAGTACACTTTACTGGTCTGCACATTTAAAAAGACAGCAGATTTCCAAGATACTGCACACATTTTAGATAGAAGAGTTAGTCTGGCCATGAGCCTAAACCAGCAAAACCGTATGTGAGATTCGCTTGGATCTCACAAGCTCTACATGATACCAGCCCACATCTGTTTGCAAACACTCACTGCACAAAGTGGGAGTTGACCTGCTAGAGCAGGTGTTTTACTCCCAGTGACACCAGGAAGGTTTTGAGAAGTGCATCAAGAGGTCAAATGCCCTGGAACTGTGTTTTATTTAGACTACTAATGCTAGGAACGGCTCTGTAGTTTTACGTACACAATACTGAAAACCTTAAGTCAAACTGACACAAGAATTGAGAGTTAATAAAGGAATCTATGGACCTGCAAAATTCTCTGCAGGATTTCTGTTTCTCTTTACAGCTGTAATTTCAGCTTCAAACCCATTTGGGAATTCATACGAGATTAATGCTATCATGGAAAAGAAAACTAACTTCTTAAGCTAATAGCTGAACACTCAGTGCCTTGAAATCAGAGTAAGAAGATAATCTTTAACAAAAATGTCAATGAATCTTGGATGATGATTTCTAATTACTTAAAAAAATCCCCTACTGGTTTTGATTAAAAAGGTCTTGGTGTGTATTAGTGTCAGAGGACAGAAAATCACTTGCATGCTCATAAAGATTATAGCAGAAAACACTATTTAAGAACAGCAGAACAGAGGGCTGCCTACCTACCTACTACGTCTAGAAGACTATTTACTACAATTTACAAGCTAAAGAATACTTTTTCCATAGTAAATCTCCCATTTAAAGCTTTACTTTCCCACAGCATTCTTAACTTGTAAAAACTGGGGTTTTTATTTCCTATGCATTCACTTCTTTAAAAAAAATATATAGTCTTCCATGTCTAAAGATACAGTTCATAGAAAATTATTTAATGGTACCTTATTCTTAAATTAATAGCTCAATTCCAGTACTTAACACATTCAATAAACAGCCCAAAATGCTAAAATAGAAAAGCCCCTTTCTAAGAACAGTTACAGAAGAATTAAAAAGAATCAGTGTTCCTTTTTTAAAGATCTTAATTTGCATTTTAGCCTTTTATTGGCCTGCTTCATATTTAGGGAGCTAAGATCAAAGAAACAGAAATTCAGCAAAAAGCACTTGTAAAGATGCAGAATTCTGCAATTGTCCCTTCTTTACCTTGTACTAATTTTACTTGTTCTCCCTAATTCTCCCCTCACCCTACCTTCACTCCATCCAGATCAGGGACAATTTTACTGATTTTTTTTTTTTTTTCCTGCAGGGACAGGATGATGCAGTCAGTAGTCTGCAGTTTTTCAGAGAAATGCTTCAAAACTTCTTGTGCAATTCTAGAAAATTTACCTGAGGCTCAAACAGCAAAGTAACCAGCAGCGCAATGAACTGCTGGATTGTGTGGTATCTCGAACTTTCACACGTCTTCTCTTCTATCAGTAGGCACAGACTTGCCAAAGATCGAAAAGGGCCTTCAGCTGGTTTTCCTTAAAGTGCTGACAATGCAGAAGAGCTCTGAAAGAATACTGCATCAGCACTGGCTACATTTCTACTGCTGGCAAATACAGAATGACTATATCATTTTAATATTCATTAGCAACTCACAGAGGGTTGCAAACTTCAGGTTTGGAGGGATTTGGGGGTTTTGTTTTGGGCTTTTCTTTGTGGCTTTGAGTTTTTTTGTGGTTCTTTTTTGGTTTTGTTGTTATTTAGGTTTTTTTTAACAGAACAATACTGCGATGCTGGCTCTAACAAATAAGCCCACCAACCTCTGAAACAGGAAACGGATCTCCCACCACCAGCCTAATTGAACAATCAAACTGAAGTATTTCAGAGAAGACATCCCAAATCAATGACACTAGTCCACACAATCCTCTTTACATAGGCTTTCTATTTCAAACAGGTAGGACAGTATTACTTTGGTGAAGACAACATCAGTTTGTATTCTGACATTTACCTGTTTTCTTAAGATTTTGGACCCCTAGAGTTCTTAGCATACAACTGCATACAAAGAGCTACTTGGCAGCCCTCTCTCCATTTGTTTTTTAAAACTTTTTTCACTATTCATCAAATCTTGGGCATGGGTGTTGGGACAGGAGTGTGCAACTTCTTACAGAGGAGGAGAAATGATTAACACAAACTTAAACTGGCTGTAGAGGGGGGGAGGTATCCCATTTCCACAGACCAATTTAATAAAGTTCATAATCTCTTATAACAAAAGCCTATTTACTCTAGTTTACCAACTTTGCACAACTGCATTTCCATTAATGCAATGCATGCATTAGTGATAAGTACAGCATTGACTAAAACTAGCCAAGTGTCATTGACTGAAAATTGACACACTTCAGTACTTGTGACACTCATTAATGCATCTCTGAACAGTGGTTTGACAATCAACAACTTAAGAAATTTACCTGTAACTGCAAATCCAGCCCAATTTTTAGTCTGAGATACCAATTTTTCTCCTTCACACTAGTAACAAGTTAGACCTGTTGTATGTTAAATCAGTCTTTACATAAGGCTAGGATTCCCTTCATGGAACTAGAGTTCTGAATATTCTTCTTTAAGAAGCCTCGCATAAAAAGACTAAATACTGTAGCATCCACAAATTACAAAAGATCCTGGGGATTTAATTATTAACTAGAGATTATTACTCCATTAAAGATGTTTCAGGCACACAGGCTACACTAGATGTTTGCACAGTTTTAAAGGTTGGCAGGAGGATATAACAAAGTACTTCTTTAAAAAGCAAACTCCTGATTCTTATCTAGTAGGCACGTATTACTGTAGCTACCTCTTTATCCCAATAGAACTATGTATTTGAATTAAAGTCAATGAGTCCCACAGATTTGCCCCTTGTTAAGCACAAATGGCAGCAAAAAACTCACATAAGAACATAACACTTCAGAAGTCAAAAGAACCTTGAAAATAGATTCTGGTGTGCTTGTGTCCCCAAAAAAGGGGGGGGGGGGGGGGG